>OX377202.1:84370420-84443759 GCA_947396885.1 Heligmosomoides polygyrus polygyrus
GCGGCTGCCAATTTGTGATAAAACTCCTCAGACGCTCACTCTACAAGCTGTCCCCCCCCCTCGGTTGATAGGTTCGATAATATATGCACTGTGCACGGCGCACTCCAAATGCTCGCTGGACAGTCCTAGAGCAATTCCTGAGTTGGGCGGCTGCAAATTTGTGATAAAAGTCCTCAGACGCTCACTCTTCAAGCTGTCGCTCGTTCGTTCTACAGGTTGTCGCGCCCACTCGATTGATTCTGTCGGGTCTGTATGCATTGTTAAACTGTACTGAGATCTATAAGTCATAAGATAGAGATTGAGCTGCTGAGCTCAAATATATGTTTCTTTTTACAAGTACTTGAATTTAAAAAAGTTATTTTGAAAAAGCCGCTTTGGGCCGTGCCAAAGCGGCCTATGTTGACCTTTACAGGATTTCCGGCGAATGAACGGAGAAACATGTCCGGTACTGTATTGCCACGCGAATCCTACAAACACGACTGGTGAACAGTTTTCGTAGCAAGGAAAAATGTCAATCGATATTTTTTCTTCTTTCAACGATGCGTTCGGGCTGAGGATCTCGCGAATGTGATAGCCACTAGGTGGGCATTAAAACAGTGCTAAACTCTCCAGCCGATGCTAGTGTGTTCTTTGGTATTGAGCATGCATCCGCCCTTGTCGAAGTAAAGGCCTGCGTTAGACCTGTGCCTGGGCACTAAACGCTCCCCTTAGGGATCGATTAGTGTGCACGCGAAGCGCGATGCGATGTTACGATGGGCTCTCATATCGATCGCGCGACGATGAATCGATATGGGAGCTTATCGTCGCATCGCGCATGGCGTACGCACTAAACGCTCCCTTAGGGATCGATTAGTGTGCACGCGATGCGCGATGCGATGTTACGATAGGCTCTCATATCGATCGCGCGACGATGAATCGATATGGGAGCTTATCGTCGCATCGCGCATGGCGTACGCACTAAACGCTCCCTTAGGGATCGATTAGTGTGCACGCGATTAGCGATGCGATGTTACGATAGGCTCTCATATCGATCGCGTGACGATGAATCCTTATGGGAGCTTATCGTCACATCGCGCATGGCGTGCGCACTAAACGCTCCCTTAGGGATCGTTAGTGTGCACGCGATGCGCGATGCGATGTTACGATAGGCTCTCATATCGATCGCGCGACGATGAATCGATATGGTTGCCTACCATAACATCGCGTCGCGTGGGCACTAAACGCTCCCTTAGGGATCGATTAGTGTGCACGCGATGCGCGATGCGATGTTACGATAGGCTCTCATATCGATCGCGCGACGATGAATCGATATGGGAGCTTATCGTCGCATCGCGCATGGCATACGCACTAAACGCTCCCTTAGGGATCGATTAGTGTGCACGCGATTAGCGATGCGATGTTACGATAGGCTCTCATATCGATCGCGTGACGATGAATCCTTATGGGAGCTTATCGTCGCATCGCGCATGGCGTACGCACTAAACGCTCCCTTAGGGATCGATTAGTGTGCACGCGATGCGCGATGCGATGTTACGATAGGCTCTCATATCGATCGCGCGACGATGAATCGATATGGGAGCTTATCGTCGCATCGCGCATGGCGTACGCACTAAACGCTCCCTTAGGGATCGATTAGTGTGCACGCGATTAGCGATGCGATGTTACGATAGGCTCTCATATCGATCGCGTGACGATGAATCCTTATGGGAGCTTATCGTCACATCGCGCATGGCGTGCGCACTAAACGCTCCCTTAGGGATCGATTAGTGTGCACGCGATTAGCGATGCGATGTTACGATAGGCTCTCATATCGATCGCGTGACGATGAATCCTTATGGGAGCTTATCGTCACATCGCGCATGGCGTGCGCACTAAACGCTCCCTTAGGGATCGTTAGTGTGCACGCGATGCGCGATGCGATGTTACGATAGGCTCTCATATCGATCGCGCGACGATGAATCGATATGGTTGCCTACCATAACATCGCGTCGCGTGGGCACTAAACGCTCCCTTAGGGATCGATTAGTGTGCACGCGATGCGCGATGCGATGTTACGATAGGCTCTCATATCGATCGCGTGACGATGAATCCATATGGGAGCTTATCGTCACATCGCGCATGGCGTGCGCACTAAACGCTCCCTTAGGGATCGATTAGTGTGCACGCGATGCGCGATGCGATGTTACGATAGGCTCTCATATCGATCGCGCGACGATGAATCGATATGGGAGCTTATCGTCACATCGCGCATGGCGTACGCACTAAACGCTCCCTTAGGGATCGATTAGTGTGCACGCCATGCGCGATGCGATGTTACGATAGGCTCTCATATCGATCGCGTGACGATGAATCCATATGGGAGCTTATCGTCACATCGCGCATGGCGTGCGCACTAAACGCTCCCTTAGGGATCGATTAGTGTGCACGCGATTAGCGATGCGATGTTACGATAGGCTCTCATATCGATCGCGTGACGATGAATCCTTATGGGAGCTTATCGTCACATCGCGCATGGCGTGCGCACTAAACGCTCCCTTAGGGATCGTTAGTGTGCACGCGATGCGCGATGCGATGTTACGATAGGCTCTCATATCGATCGCGCGACGATGAATCGATATGGTTGCCTACCATAACATCGCGTCGCGTGGGCACTAAACGCTCCCTTAGGGATCGATTAGTGTGCACGCGATGCGCGATGCGATGTTACGATAGGCTCTCATATCGATCGCGTGACGATGAATCCATATGGGAGCTTATCGTCACATCGCGCATGGCGTGCGCACTAAACGCTCCCTTAGGGATCGATTAGTGTGCACGCGATGCGCGATGCGATGTTACGATAGGCTCTCATATCGATCGCGCGACGATGAATCGATATGGGAGCTTATCGTCACATCGCGCATGGCGTACGCACTAAACGCTCCCTTAGGGATCGATTAGTGTGCACGCCATGCGCGATGCGATGTTACGATAGGCTCTCATATCGATCGCGTGACGATGAATCCATATGGGAGCTTATCGTCACATCGCGCATGGCGTGCGCACTAAACGCTCCCTTAGGGATCGATTAGTGTGCACGCGATGCGCGATGCGATGTTACGATAGGCTCTCATATCGATCGCGCGACGATGAATCGATATGGGAGCTTATCGTCACATCGCGCATGGCGTGGGCACTAAACGCTCCCTTAGGGATCGATTAGTGTGCACGCCATGCGCGATGCGATGTTACGATAGGCTCTCATATCGATCGCGCGACGATGAATCGATATGGGAGCTTATCGTCGCATCGCGCATGGCGTACGCACTAAACGCTCCCTTAGGGATCGATTAGTGTGCACGCGAAGCGCGATGCGATGTTACGATGGGCTCTCATATCGATCGCGCGACGATGAATCGATATGGGAGCTTATCATCATATCGCGTCACTCGTCGCGTGCACATTAACCGATCCCTTAGTGGTCGCTGGGCAACACTGCCGAGCGCTTCCCATTACAAAGTGCTTTAAAATGCTCATTAATATCACCTGCATTATACAAGGTCGTCTGTAAAGCGAGCCTATGAAGGCGTGAAAAGGCAAAAGGGTCGGCATACTGGAGCCAAGAGGAGACATCGACTCAGGGACAGCCACTCTGTCACATCAGCCGTGTGCTGAGGAAAGTCTAGCCTGACATCGGTGTTTCGTAGAAGGCTATGTCGATCAAGATCTCGCTCATGAAAAACGCCTTCGAGCGCATCGCTCCAACCGACCATAAATGCTACCGCGTCCGGAACGACAGCCAAATTATCGCGCGAGAACGAGATCATCGACTTGCTCAAGCGGGCGCCGGCAGCGTCTCCATTCGTCCCTGTCGCGTGCCAGACTGCTCCAATGGATTCTCCTCGCTCGATGGACACGAAGAGCGTCATATCGGTCGTTCAGGGTTTTCACGAAGAAGTCGGAGCAACGCTTTGGCGGGCGTCCTGGTATTCTCTTGACATCCCGCGGAATCCAGTCGGTTACGGCTCTCGTCCAGCGGGTGTCTGCGAAGCGCATTACGTGGCCGGCCCACCTAATCTTAAAACCAACTTGGCCCACGCGACAGCGTCTCCGATCTTCGAACGTCGGCGAAGCTCGGAACTCCGGAGGCCTTCTCTGACTTGCGTGGGTCGTGTCACTCCATGCATCGTCCTCTCAATTCCACGCTGCGCGACGCTGATCGCGTGTTCATCCTGCTTTCGTATAGCCCATGTCTCTGAGGCGTATGTTATGGCAGAAAGAACAGTGGAGTTGAGTAGATGGGCATGGAGTCGAAGGTTCTTCGTCTTCCTCGCGACTTCTTCGACGCTGTTGAAAGCTCCCCAAGCCGCCCGTTTCCTCCTGCTCCGCTCTCGCGCTAGGTCGTATGAAATAAAATAAAATGGAAAACTTTTGAAATCCAAGAGGTTGGGTAATATCGTGTGAGAGTCTCCCACCAATGAGTCTAGAAGGTCGAGAGCTGATCGGTGTTCTTTTCAGCGGTCGCCTCGAGCCAGTCGCCGCCTCCGCTCTATTCGGACATCGAGAAAGGTGTCATCTTCGACCCTCTCCGCTTGCTGTCCAGCACTGCGCCCTCGTCGCCGACCAGCCCTGAGGCGCCTCCGCTCACCATCCAGTACCTCTACCCACCGCGGTACGACTCGCCGGCCGTACACAGCAGCGCCGTAGTCTGCGCCGAGCCGGAGCGGAAAAGTTCGCCGGCCTCCGCCGGTCCGCCGGAGAGCGCTCGTCTCTCAGCTGTCTCGCACCGACAATCCGTCACAGTGATCCTCGTGAGCGGCTCGTTGTGACGCCACGTCGTGTCGTCTGGATGTGACGTCGATGTAACTGGAATCTATTTGTAAGCCGGCCTGACAGCAGAACACGTTTCGGTCTGCGAATGCGCCTTTGGCCTAATTGGGATTTCTGAAGCGCTGTGCTGCAGCGAAGGTCTCCCTTCTCCTGCAGCTTCCCTGAGTGTAACATACATATCATTTTAGCTGTTATCTCAAGTCGCAATCAGCCCTCCTACTCGCGATTTAAAATTCGATGGAGCATGAAAAAATGCGCATATAGCAGGTACAGCCACCGAAGTAGCTTGCTTCATGAGCTTGTATGTCCGTTTCATGGAACCTTCCAGCTGGATTAACTACCGGTGTGCATTTAGCGAGTCAGAGTCAGCGGTAGACCACATCCAAAAAGTTCGTTATGGCCTTCTCGCTTTCAGAGTACTGCTGACTTCAGTAGTTGCCTAACGTCGCGGACCCCTCCCAAGAACTTTGCAGCCCCCAATTGTGGCAGGGCATCAGCTCTGCGGTTGAAGCGTCTCGTCTGATCGGGTCATAATCTGGTCACAATGTCAAAAATTCCTCTTTCATAAGTCTGAGACGGTGCACGTTTTGCAGTAAACTACGGATCGCGCCCGATATCCTAATCGCCTATTCGTTGAAAAGAAGACACGTCCATCGACGTATGAGTAGAGCCGTGTGAATAGCTACTTTATTACGCAACCTCACGTTCCATATCGAATGCTCAATCGTTCCGACCGAGAATTCAGGAGTCAACTTTTTGGAAAACCTTAGATGTTCGTGAATTCCAGGAATTCCATAGGCTCTATCCCTGATGCTCAGGTTCCAATCACAATTCGAATGTGCCTATTGATATTTCGCGGAAGCTGACTGCTCATTCACCTAGGTTTCTCTTGAAGTGGTATCGTCTCAGCTTCCAGGACGGTCTCTACGGTCTTGGTGATGTTAGAGCTCATTCCTCTCACGCTTCAGCTAGAGTACGTATAACTTTGCCACTTCCATCTGTATCTCTTCACTATTCCTTGCTGTTGTATGTATCTGTTTCTTCTTCGCTCTTTCGTTTTCACCTATCGCTCGCAAGGTCCTCCACTCCTTGACTCATACTTGTGTGACTTTCCTTGTCGGGTCTTGTTCATATTGTCTATTCCATCGCTGTATTGTGTCTCAAGTACCTTCAGTGCACAATATTTTTGTTGCACAATAAACTGTTATTCTCGGAACTGGCTTAAATTGGTGCTGACAGGTGGGAAGTTGGGAACCTGTATAACAATTTGTCTCGTCATTTCGAAGGTGTAGAGGTAAAGAAGGAATCCAAGAAAATTTGGTAAATGTTCAAGGTCTCGTGTTTATTTGTTCGGTGGGTATGCAGTCTGCATCTCTTCCTTAGAAAATATTTAATTTGCGGAACTATGTGCTCTCATCACAAAGGTAAAATGAATGATTAAATTCATTTGTAATCAATAGATACGACCTATAGAAGAGTCATATAATTTGCAGGAATTGCTGAGCGACAACAGATCTACTGCTAAAGGTGCATTAGACAGGCTAAATTCATCACTTATAAGCGGACACCAGTGCTGTCGAAGAGACGAATTCCGACATCACTGTCGTGTCCTGATATCCTAACGGCAAGTGCGGACCATGCGGTAGGCGGCGGATGAATGCAGCATGCCCCAAACTAGGAGGGAGTTCACTTGAATCCCCAAAGATGAACGATCAAAGGAGGTCGCTAGGAGAAGTAGGCTCGTGTGCTTCGTAGCTAATCATGGTCCATTTATGTAAGAGGTGCCTTGCAGTCCATTTCTATCTGCAATCTCGGCAGCAAGGCACCTTGCTTTCACAGCGGGTGTAAAGCATTTAGAGAACTATAACACATATAAATATATCAACAAAGAAGGACCGTCAGCAACAGGTGATCTGTTGCTGACCTCAAAGAATCTTGACGGGAATCAGTACATAAGCGTAGTTCTAGCCGACCTTCCGGACCTAGCCGACATTCCGGGATGGGGCCGTCTCTATTTCACCTTAGGTGCCAAGTTTACGGCGAGGGTGGACTCTCCACTCTCCATCAGGTCATGCATGAGGTGTGATCAACTAAACACGGTGGCATCATGCCCACCTTTTCTTGTGCGCACACGCCTCACTACGACTTCACTCCAACTGGTCGGTTTCTTTTTATTGCTTCTAATTTGAGTTCTTATTGTGTTATTGGCGCAGTGGAGTGAGGGAAGGTTCCTGCCGAGGAATGGTGAAGTTATCTGGACAGGCGAAAATTTTCTTGCAGCCTGGCATGTTTCATCATTGCAACACCTTGTAACATTTATCTTTCTTCTTACATTAAAAGCCTGTAATATACCAGGTTTGAATTCATTTAATTTCTAAATTTTTCACTTTTCTTTTACATGTTTTTATTATATATTTCTTTTTCATAGTAACAGTCTGATGGGTGAAACTGATTAAGTTAAATTTTATGTTGGTGTAAAGAAGAAATAATGGAATGTAGAGGTTTTGCAGTGACAAAACGTGTCAGATGAGAACGAGAAATAAAAGCTTGCCTGCCCAGATAACTTCACCCCCAAGGAAGCTCAGTGGTAGGTTCATTTACTTCATTTACTATACCTACCATCCTCAAGCTCTCTGGTACTCTTCCCGTCAATATGTGTTAGGTGTGCAGTGATCTGTTGTGTACAGCCCATTGTTACCAAAAATGCTTCTCGCGCTTCTATTCATTGCTTTTCGCAGGTACGAGAAACGCTGTTCAGCAGGCAGACCATACGACTTAAGAAAGTCGTAAATAAACTCGTTCACATTGCTCAAATTCGGAACGGAAAACTTGTCCGTACTTTTTTAGGACTCCTTTAACGGCGGCAGTAAGGCTCTTAGCAATATATAGTCCTATAATAAAGAGGCGAAAAATTGCAAACGTTAAGTGCTATCACATTCCTTTTATGTGCCAAAATCGCCCTATGAATCGCCCTAAAATTTATGCAGATCCTACTTTCATATGGAACCGCTAACGTACTTGGTAGTCTGGGTTGGCTAGTTATCTCACCACATTGTTTCCACTCGATTAGGTATTCCGGGTGCCGTTCTAGTCTGTGACACTGCCGAACGAAAGCACCACATTCTGAATTGGTACTAGTTTTAACATCGATGCCTCATGACATCATCGTCCGTCTGCCGCGGCCTCGAGCAGCCTCGCTCGCTTCGATGCGAGACTGACAAAAAATCGATGTTTATAAAATCGATCGAAATTGATACCATTCGATAGCGCTCTTCATGCTGAATAGAGCGGTGCAAAAACTCAAATCTGGGCAAGTAAGAGCTCAAGAAACTCTAACCGTTATCTTCCGCCGCTTGAAACTGGGAGCTGAGGCCGAGGCAGTTCAGGGAGGTGAAGAGTTCAGCGCACGTCATCGTAAAGTACCTTAAACGCTCTCTTAGCCTATGCATTTTAACTCCGTTAGCTCGCCGCGTCGTTCCGAAGTGGAGCGCCCAAATCGGAAAAAAATGCGTCACAAAAGCCTACCAAACCTACAAGCTGCAACCTGAAAGGTTCCAACTTGACAGAGCTCCGAAAACGCACGCGCGTGCAATTTGCGAGCGGTCGCATCTCGATTGAAAGGTTCGAATCTGTATGCATTGTTCACGGCGCACTCCAAAGTCTAGCAGGACAGCCTTAGAGCAATATCTGGGAAGGGCTGCTGGGAATTTTTGATAAAACTCTGCAAGCGCTCACTCTACAGGCTGCCGTGCCCAGTCGATTGATAGGTTCGATTCTATAGGCATTGTTCATCGCGCACCCCAAAGGCAAGGTGAACAGCCTTAGAGTAATTCCTTAGTAGGGCGGCAGGAAATTTCTGATAAAACCCCCAAACGCCCACTCTACACTGTCGCTCGTTCGCTCCTAAAGCCGCTTTGGAACGCTCCAAAGAGGGTTTTACGTTTTGAATTTGTTCCATAAAGGTAAAGACTAGTGGATTCAATTGAGAGTTCATGGAAGCTTGGCTACAGGAATGGACTGGTTGAGTAGTTACAGTCATCTGTATCTACGAATTAATTTGCTGAACTAAGGTACCTTGCAAAATTTTGTTTGACTAGCTATAGAAGGGTGTTAAAGATCGTTACGAACAAGTGTGCAGGACCTGAGCTCATTGCCGAGTCATCCCAGTAATATACGAGAAAATATCGCAAAACCATCTCGGTCATAGCTCCCGACCCCTGTACTCTCGCCTGTTGAGTCGGTGAAGATCCAGCGGGCTCCCGGTCCCCGTCGATCGATGCCGCATCACTAGCGTGCACAAGATGAGCGCTGCCTCAGCTGTGGCAATTTGACTACGGCCGAGCTGAACTTTCCTTCTTGGATAGTGAATTTCGAATGCGTTCAGTATTGGATTCAGTCATCGGTGAGACAGTGGTATCGGCTCCTGCTTCAACGAGTATGTATTTTGACGTGGTAGATCCCCTTGCTGGGGCACAACTTTCTATTTTTGAAGCTCTGACTCCTTATCATCTCCGGCTTAGTATGTAACCTATGCGCTGTCAGCTGTTCGTAATTGATCTACCGGCAATTCTCAACAAGTGTGGGCAAGAATGACTGGAGATGAAAAGGAGACAACGCCGAGACTGGGGAAGGGAAAGAGTTCCAACGGTCGTCTTCACTGTACTACTCTCCAACGAGAATGAGTCATCGCGGTCTCTAGGCTGGCCATTCGCAAGGTGAGAAGTCCAACGGTTTGTCTCCAGTGTGAGCATCGATAAGAGAACTGTTCGGCCTGACATTCTGTTCGTTCTCCTGTCCTAGAAGATGGCCGCTGACAGGGGTTGCGCACCGTCGTGCTCTCTTATATTCCACAAAGATCCTCATTAGACCTTTCTAGCGTGGCTCAAAGAAATATGATTGTGTGTGCACTTTGAAATAAGATAACAATTGTTTCTGTATCCAGCAAATTAAAGTAAAAGTAAGTTAAAGCAAGGTTATAAATTTTCAAAAAGTGTTGGGTTTAATTTAGAAGGTATTCAAATTGGTTTGCAAGGCGATGATTTTAAAATCATTCAGTTTGCTCTGAAAATACCAAACAAAATAAAATGGTTTTCATAATTTCAACACAATATATATGTATATATATGTATATATAATACTCTATAATAACGCGCTAAGCGATGAGTCATACTATCGATCGGCCCCACCGCAGAAAATAGCGGGGGAAAAATGGGGAACATTACGACACGAAAATAGCGAAAAATATCTCGACGACTTCTCCCTGCCTGGGAACTTCGGCCGTGAAGCAATCGAGGTCGCTGAACACGAATCTGAAGTTTGTTATTGAAGTACTGATCGCCAACAATCGCTATTGATCAAATTACGGTGCGGGAAAGTTGCGGAAAATACGTAGACGCCTTATACATGTCTGGAAACTTCAGCCCTGGGGTAGTCGAAGTCGCACAACACGAATCTGAAGTTCGTTTTTGGAGTACGATCACCGTCAATCGAAACTGATTACGTGGCGCATAAAAAAACAGGGGAAAATACCCAGACGCCTTCTACGTGTCAGGCGATTTAGAAGACGTGCGGAATACGTCGCATGACGTGCCTGGGACTCAGAAGACGTGTCAATGACGTCACTCAACGTGTTTGGGGATTATAGTAGAATTCTTCGTCGGCTAAGGGTGGATCATTGAGGGATACCATACCGCTAATGGAGGACCATTTCACTAAGGGAGGATCATTAGTGAGGAACCAATAGATCGCCCTATCTCATACTAAGGCCTTTTGTAGTCCTGGGTAAGGAAAAAAGCTGTACAACTAGCTTGATGTGATTGTCCTTAGCTTACAATACCGCTTGGCAGCACGGTCAAAAGTGGGTGAAAAAACGCAAAAATAGCGTCGCAAAGCGTCACATGCTCATAACTCCTTCAGTTTTAGGTTTTTTGAAAAAAGGTTGGTACTACTCGATCCATCTCTTCGAAATCTACACATACATGTAAACAACCTTACCGGAACACCCATATTTTCGCCGTGGTGGTCCAAAGTTGACTGGAGGGGCTTTTGCGATTAGAGCAGTTTATTTCTCATGACATGCGTGCTTTCGGAGTATCTCAAGCATGGCGTACATTGCCAGTGATCTGCCATGCCAGGAATGCCCCGAGAGTGAGCCGTACACAATGCTACAGAGTCGAATCTTCCAATCGAGGGGGGGGGACAGCTTGTAGATTGAGTGTTTGGAGAGTTTTGTCAAAAAAATTGCAGCCGCCCTAGTCAGGAGTTGCTCTACGGCTGTCCAAAGAGCTTTGGAGGGCGCCGTGAACAATGCATACAGATTTAGAGAAAGCGCGGAGATCTTCTGCCGTTGTTGCGTCAAATTGCACGCGGGGGCGTCTTCGGAGCACAATAACTCTGTCATGTTCGAATCGTTTCGGCTGATACTTATGGGTATTGTAGGCAGTAGAACGGTCTATTAGAAAGCTAAAGCAGAATGGCTTACCTTAGGAGGGGACAATGTTACAGCCGTGCGAATATGCAGGTGAGGCTTGCGTGACGCATTTTTCCGATTTCGGTGGACCACTGCGAGAAGACGCGGAGAGCTCCCAAAATGCGTATGCGAACAGAGCGTTTAAGGCACTTTACGGTGACAGGCTCAGCTCTTCTCAGCTGCCTAAACTGCCTTAGCCCAATCTGCCATTTTAGGGCGGCGACCTTAGCGGTTGAAGTTTCCTGCACTCTTACTCGCCCATATTTAGGTTTCAGACACTCCCAGTTACAACGTTTTGTTCATAACGAAAGGCTCTATCGAATGGTGTCACTCTCGACCAATTAAAAAAAAACGATTTCCAATTTCAAAATGCGCGGACGATGACGCAATCGCAAACCGGTATTTTCGAAATTGGCCAAATTTTCCCGTGCAAATTTCGTCCAAAAATCATCTAGGGGTTAATTGGGGCGCTGATTACGAACCGACGTTCGTTTTTGAAAATTCCGCCGACTTCAGCAATTTACTCCACGTTTGAGGGTGGTCGGGGGTTCCTACTTTAGGTGTCTCCCGGAGTTACGGTATCGGTCCCCCGCCGCCGCCCCCGATTACGGTAGCGTGGCGATGTTGATGAGCCCGCCTTCGACGAGCTATAACGGATTAACAGAGTAGACTGTGCACAGCGGAGCAAACTTTCCGTCGTAGGGTGGTGATCGAGGACTTTAGTCGTTTTTTGCCCTGCTTTCTTTTTACATTTCTGGTATTCATAAGCTATGGGGTGTTGACTGACACCTGGGGGAGGGGGATTCGCCTTATAATACACTTTAGCGAAGGCAACAAAGACTGAATTAGCCACATCAGCTTGAGCTCATGAGTCTGAGGTGATCGTAATCAATAAATTTAGGCTTCGCGGTTCATGACTGTAAGTAAGTGCTGTCAGTTTCTCAGTTGAATCAAACTAAGTACTCCCTCAATTTAGACGCTAAAGGAGTTCCGAACGCGGCAAAAAGCTGCTCCTCAAAGTGGGCTAGAGAATGAGATGGCGCTACTGGAGGAGAGCTCAACTAAAGAGAGTCATCATACTCACAGAGAGAATCACCGAGCTAGAAATGACCTCTCCAAAGCAGCAATGCGCGCACTGCTCAACTCGCCTCATCTCGTAGAGAAATCACGTGCGAGGCGGGTGCGACACTCGGTCAGGCTACGGTAGTCGAGCGCATCGCTCCGCCTTCTACAGTAGTGGAAGACACCTAACGTAACGTATCCGTGGTCGGGTCAGGATCGCCGATCACCCTCAGTTGTCGGTATGAGCGGTCTCCTGCCGTAATCGTCCAAATGTACTCCGGCATCGTGTTCGGCACCTCGAATAATCCCCGACCCTATACGAATTTTGAGCAAAATCAATGATCCTGACCCGACCACACCCTGTTCGCGTACGCATTTTAGAGCCGTTGGCTACCCGCGTCTTCACGCAGTGGTCCACCGAAATAGGAAAAAAAAATGCGTCACGCAAGCCTCACCTGCATATTTGCACCGCTGTAACATTGCCCCCTTCTAAGCTAAGCCATTCTGCTTAAGTGTTCTAATAAACCGTTCTAGTGCCTACGATACCCACAAGTTGCCGCAGAAAATATTCGAACTTGACAGAGTTATTGTGCTCCGAACACGCCTGCGCTTGCAATTTGGCGCAACAACGGCAGACGCTCTCCGCGCTGTTTCTCGCCCAGATTACAGTTTTTCCCATCCTAAATAACACTATTCAATTCAGCATGAAGCGCTCTATCGAATGGTATCAAGCATGGCTCAACTCGAAGGCATCGATTTTTCGATGACGTCGTCGTCCTTTCGCTGCGGCCCTCGATGCTAAGCAGTCAAAAAATTGATGTTTCCAAAATCGGTCGAAATCGATATCGTTCGATAGTGCTTTTCATGCTGAACGGAACGGTGCCATTGCGAGTGTCGATGACTCAAATGTGGACGAGTAGAAGCGCAAGAAGCTCTAACCGCTAGCTTTCGCTGCTCTAAAACGATAGCCGAGGCTAAGGCAGTTTAGGAAGCTGAAGAGCTGTGAACACGTCTTCGTAAAGTACCTTAAGCGCTCTGTATGAGTACACATTTTAAGGCCGTTAGCTTGCCGCGTCGTCTCGCTGTCGTCCACGGAAATCGGAAAAAAATGCGTCACGCAAGCCTCACCTGCATTTTCGCACCACTATAACATTGCCCCCTCCTAAGCTAAACCATTCTAATTTGGCTTACTAACAGAACGCTCGACTGCCTGCAAAACCTACAAGCTGCAGCCTGAAAAGTTCCAACTTGACAGAGCTCTTGCGCTCCGAACACGTCCGTGCGTGCAATTTGCAAGCGGCCGCCCCCTCGATTTAAAGGTTCGCTTCTGTATGCATTGTTCACGGCGCACTCCAAAGGCTCGCTGGACAGCCTTAGAGCAACTCTTGAGTAGGACGGCTGAAAATTTCTGATAAGTCTCCCCAAACGCTCCGTTTACAAGCTGTCCCCCCTCCCCCCCCCCCCCCCCCATCAATTGAAAGGTTCTCTCTGTACGCATTGTACACTGCGCACGCCAAAGTTTTGCTGGACAGATTGGAGCTAATCCTGAGTGGGGTGGCTGGAAATTTCTGATAGCATTCTCCAAACGGTTCGAAATAGTCTTGAGTATTTCGCATTTCCCAGTTAGGGAAGAGAAGCGCAGTGGACATGCGCTCGCCCACTCGATTGATAGGTTCGATTCTGTGTGCATTGCGCACGGCGCACTCTCGGGGCATTCCTGGCATGGCAGAGCATTGGCAACGTACGCCATGCTTGAGATACTCCAAAAGCACGCATGTCCTGGAAATGAGCTGCTCTAATCGCAAAAGCCCCTCCCCCAGTCAATTTTGGACTACTCACAGCGAAAACATGGGTGTTCCGGTAAAGTTTTACACATGTTTGTGTAAATTTCGAGGAGGCGAATCGAATAGTCTAACCTTTTTTCAAAAAAAAATTAAAACTGAAGGAGTTATGAGCATGCGACGCTTTGCGAGCTATTTTTGCGTTTTTTCGCCCACTTTTGGCCGTGCGCCGTGAGCGGTATTGTAGTGATACTACAATACCGCGCGAAGCGCACAAGTGCGAGCCACGCCGATAGGCGTGACGGAGCACTTGTATCTACTCTGTAATAACGCGCAAAGCTATGAGTCATCCCATCGAGCGGCGGCGTCGCAGAAATTAGGGGGGAGAAATAGGTGTGTAAAATGGGAGAGGGGGGAAATAGGTGTGGAAAATGGGGGGGAGGGGGGGGGGGGAATGGTGCGCGGGGAAATTGCGACACGAAAATAGCGAAAAATACCCAGACGGCTTCTCCCTGCCTGGGAACTTCGGCCTGGGGCAATCGAGGTCGCTGAACACGAATCTGAAGTTTGTTTTTGAAGTAATGATCGCCACCAATCGCTACTGATCAAATTACAGTGCGGGAAAATTGCGGAAAATGCGTAGACGCCTTCTACCTGCCTGCAGGGGAGGGGTGCGTTCGTATCGGCTGGTTGTAGGCGCCGCGGCCACGCGCCCAGGTGGACATACCTGAGGCATCATTCTCCTGCTCGCCGTCTCTTCTCATGCAGCAGTGACATCCGTCGCGCGCGCGGCTAACAACGGCCCGACTGAGGCCGTCGTCGCCGGCCCCACGACGGCGGCCGGACCGACGATCGGAATGCGCAGGTTGACCAGATCTGCTGGAACTGCAATCAATAGGATGTTCAGAGGGTTTACAAAAAGGTGCAAAGATACATGTTGGAGTGAAACAAATAGCTCTACAGCAGAATTTCGAGCTCTATCTAATGAGCTCTGCCTCAAGCTTATCAATGCTACCTTTGATGAGATATTCTTCAAATTCAAAACTGTAGGATAATTCTTCGCAAACCTTCGACGAAGCTGTGAAGGGTATATTTCCAGGCTAGAATTTCACACAGAATTTAACTACGTCGTCTAAATACCCTCTAGAAGAGCTCTTTTTTTGAAGAAAAAATTGTGTGTATCACCCCGTTGAGGACATGTCTCCAAGCCAACATTCTACGCAGAATTCAATTACGAATTTCATGTTCGCAAATACAGTGTCTCAAAAATTAAGTCTCAAAAAGTTATCATCTTTAAAACACTGTTTGAAAGATGATCTTCTCCGAGTAGAGGTACTCAAGAGCGTGATGGCTCATATGAAAGCTTAAGAAAGTAGACATTTTCCGACAAATGGGCGGTACGGATTGCGCCATGCACTCGTCTGAAACTTTGCATTTTATACTCGATTGATTGTTTTCGCTTGAATGATTGTTATAATCTCTCCACAAAGTGGCAGTTTCGATTGATGTGAGCTTGTTTAAAGGTTCGAAGGGTAAAAACACGCTACGGCTTGCGAAGAATGCAGGGTATCCTAAAAAATCACGTACTATTTGAGTGGTTCTAACATTGGTACTAGTGACGCTTGTGAAGATGTTTGACACTCACATGAAAGCACAGGGTAGAGAAATTTCTGTGGCGTGGAAATAGTCAAGATTGCGCCATGCTCCCGCCTGGAACATTGCATTTCAGACTCTATTGATTCTGCATGGGCTTACTGCTTGTTTTCCTGTTACTACTTGGCCACACTAACCTGTGCTGTGCCTCTTTTAACCTTTAGAATTTGAAAGTCACGTGAAAGATACGTGTCGTGTGAGTTTATTGACCGCACAATTTATCGCTTTCGCTATTGCTCTCTGCATATCTACGCCCATAACAAGAATTAGACCTGGCTCTAGGCTTTTCTTCGATGAACGGTGTTTATCCTGAAGTCCCACTGGAAGTTCGAAAACACCGTCGAAGTGCATAGGCGATTCAGCTACTTCACTATATAGTACATTCACAGAAGTAATGAACGGCGGTAAGCAAGAATTGATTAATAAACATGTGTGAATGTCGCTGAACACGGATCTGAAGTTTATTTTTTATGTAACGTTCGCCTTTAATCATTACTAATCAAATTACGTGGCGCGAAATTAGTGGAAATACCTAGACGTCTTCTACGTGCCGGGAATTGAGAAGACATGCGGTGTACATCGCATGACGTGTCTGAGACTCAGAAGTCGAGCCAAAGACATCGCTCAACGTGTATGAGGATCAGGGGTGGGCGGAATTTTTTAAAATTTTCCCAGAGAACAGAAAGCAGAAAACCGCTTTCATCAGGAAACAGAAATCATAAAACAGAAAAAGCAAAACGCGAAAAAACAGAAAATCAGAAAACAGAAAATTTCGAAATTATCATACGACCTAATTATTGAGATTCGATAAGTATTAGTGGCCACGCCAGAACCTATATTTCTAGTTCGTCTTGTTCTTCGAGAATGCCTTCTCTTGTAAGAAGCTCATCGAAGAACTGCGGGAGTACAAGCTGCCTCAATGCCTTACGTTCATTGACCTGAAAAAGGCATTCGACTCCGTCAAAACTGAAGTGGTCATCGAAGCTTTGCTCACTTGTTCGAAAGCTATACAGTGGATTCACGACCAAAATTCCCCACTCTACAACGACGTCGTCATCGACTTGAAGAGAAGGGTTCGGTAGGGGGATACCATATACCGGAAGCTTCTCAGCGCCACCCTCGAAAACATCATGCGCGAATTAGAATGAGAAGACGGGGGTGAGGATCGATGGCCAGCGACCGCACCATCTTCGCTTCGCTGACGACATCGTTCTCATAACACCGAGAGCATCAGCCAGGCGGAGCGAATGCTGACCCACTTCAGTCGTGTATCTGGAAACGATGCACTGCAGCTGGATCTTATGAAGACGATGTTCTTGAGGTAAGAACGAGTTTCTTATGCCCCATTCTCGCTCAACGAAACGAACACCTCCACATGCTCCAGCTCATAGCTTCGCTATCTGGATCGGGATGTCAACATGACCAACGAACTAGCGCCAGATCTGGGCAGCAGGAAATGAGTGACTTCTGTAGCTTTCAAGAGCGTCGAAGAAGTCGCGAAGAAGACGAAGAACGTCCGGCTCCGTGCCATATACCTCGACAGACGACAGCGACACGACTCACGCAAGTGAGCGAAGGCCTTCGGAGTTCCGAGCTTCGTCGATAATTTTCTTACTATTATAATTTTCCATGATGCATGTGATACAAGAAAAATTTCTTGTATCACTACCGTATCACTACATTAGCGATAAAAACATTAAAGATAAAGAATGAGGACGGTGTAGCTTAATCCCTTTTGTAATGCGTCACGCATTCTACTACTCTGGGATGCCGTGGAGTCTATTTTAGTGCGTATTTGTCCATATAGTGACTTGCGGTGGGATGCCATGGAGTCTACTTGAGTGCTTATTTGTCCATAAAGTGACTTCAAACACCTTCCATGTCGAAATTAACGGCTTTTATGTTCAACTAGACGCTGTACAGGGAGAGGTCCTAATTCAAAATTTCACGTTATTCCAAGAAAAGATTGGGTAGCGCAGTCATGTGGCAGGAGGCAATTTTCACTTGATTGGTAGCGAATGTCGCATTCATTTATAGTTATGAATTAATCAACGGCTCGGCAGAAACAGTTGCGGAAAACCGGAAAATGTCCAGTGCGATGTGCGATCAACTAAGCAACTCTTACATTACCTCTGGATAACCTCAGGGGATGGATAGCGGAGTGTAGGGCACGACCTCTGTCAACCAGAATTTAATAGTTTTTCCATATCTACGATTAGGTATTATTTCAAAGCTACGGAGTATGCCATCTATTTTTCCCATGAGGTCTATCATGGGCGGCTATCAATGTATTGATATGCATTCCCCAAGTTCGTAGTAAACTGATTGATTCGCATCTACGTCAAATCCGCTCAAAATGTATTTGAGGATATAACGAAGAAGAAGAATGAAAGCAGTAAGCACTACCTAAGGCAAGCTTCTGAGGATTATTTCTGAGTCGGAAGAGGCATCGAAATTTTAAGTTCTAACCATGGATGGAATTAAGGACGGCGGTCTAAAGTTTAGTTTAAAGTTGAAAATCGATGGAATTTTTAAATCCTAGAAGAATTGATTGAGCCGTGGATTCGACCAATACATCGCAATCCTTCTTAGATTGTTCTGTTGTGGTCAGCATAAACGCTAGTATATAATAGTAACCTACATAGACCAACTAATTACTGTTGCTCGATTTTATTTTTCTTCTTAGGATTTCACCAGTTAATGTCAAAGATGCATGAGTGTGTCTAATTTTGCGCAATGCATAGCAGTCGAATGTATGGAACGCCTTCAAAACTAAACGAGTTTCCTACAGGTTGAACTATAGATTCTCAAAGACATGTAGAATAATATTTTGTTCAAGAAAAATTCGATGTAACTTTCCTAGAATTTTTTTAGTTCAGTTCCCGCGAACGAGTGTAGTAATTTTATAAAATATTCTTTTGGAAAAACATGAAGTAAATTTTGTTTTAAAATTAATGCTTCAATCATTTACCACATTAAAACACGTTTTTTTATTTGATTGTATGTGAACATGCTGCTTGCATGAAGCATCAAAGTAAGGATATAGGCGTGTTCTTTATAATTGTCTTTCTTCTATCGTTTTCAGGTGTGAAAGTCCATGCAAACAGAAAATTTATGGAACTTGAGGTGGAAAGTGCCTGGTTTGACTTGAAAATGGTACAGTTCATTGAGATGTATAAACCAATAGAAGAAAGGTAAAACTACCATTAAAGGAGAGTATCTAGTAATGTTTAGAGTGTCAAGGATTCCGAGAATTATAACTGTCACTGTCGCAACCACGTCTTTGTTTATGCTTCGAAGATAGGGAGACAACAGGATCTGTCAAAATCCGGGAGAAGGTCATCGTAGTTTGTCGCTGATTTATTTATCGATCGTTTACGATTCCTGGATCTAACTGCCTTGCGCATCCGCAAATTACTGGTTCTCTTTCTTTTAGCAATTTTTCTTTTCCTTTCTATCTAGCCCAAAATTGGTCTTGCGTGCCTGGTGACATAAGCTTTGAATTTGTTTCATTTCCTATTTGCTAGTACTTTTCAGCTTAAATTTTCAATTTTTCTTCTTCCTCCTCACACTTCATCATCACTAAAGTGTCCTCTACTGTTCGGCAAGATCTCACCAGCTGAGTGAGCCGTGCATCTCGCTGCCTTGCGGATCCGCAAGGTACAGCTATTCTTTTTGAAATTAATTTGCCCTTTCAAACTCTTATCTCTCTATTAGGTCTACGCTTAAACCTTCATGCCCCATGGTTTATGCCTTGTTTTTTTTAAGGGTCGGTAAGTGCTGCTTAGATGCGTTTTTTATTTATTTTTATTTTTCTTCTTCCTCCTCACACTTCATCATCACTAAAGTTGTCCTCTACTGTTCGGCAAGATCTCACCAGCTGAGTGAGCCGTGCATCTCGCTGCCTTGCGGATCCGCAAGGTACAGCTATTCTTTTTGAAATTAATTTGCCCTTTCAAACTCTTATCTCTCTATTAGGTCTACGCTTAAACCTTCATGCCCCATGGTTGTGCCTTGTTTTTTAAGGGTCGGTAGGTGCTGCTTAGATGCGTTTTTTATTTATTTTTATTTTTCTTCTTCCTCCTCACACTTCATCATCACTAAAGTGTCCTCTACTGTTCGGCAAGATCTCACCAGCTGAGTGAGCCGTGCATCTCGCTGCCTTGCGGATCCGCAAGGTACAGCTATTCTTTTTGAAATTAATTTGCCCTTTCAAACTCTTATCTCTCTATTAGGTCTACGCTTAAACCTTCATGCCCCATGGTTGTGCCTTGTTTTTTAAGGGTCGGTAGGTGCTGCTTAGATGCGTTTTTTATTTATTTTTATTTTTCTTCTTCCTCCTCACACTTCATCATCACTAAAGTGTCCTCTACTGTTCGGCAAGATCTCACCAGCTGAGTGAGCCGTGCATCTCGCTGCCTTGCGGATCCGCAAGGTACAGCTATTCTTTTTGAAATTAATTTGCCCTTTCAAACTCTTATCTCTCTATTAGGTCTACGCTTAAACCTTCATGCCCCATGGTTTATGCCCTGTTTTTTTTAAGGGTCGGTAAGTGCTGCTTAGATGCGTTTTTTATTTATTTTTATTTTTTCTTATTCCTCCTCCCACTTCGTCATCACTAAAGTGTCCTCTACTGTTCGGCAAGATCTCACCAGCTGAGTGAGCCGTGCATCTCGCTGCCTTGCGGATCCGCAAGGTACAGCTATTCCTTTTGAAATTAATTTGCCCTTTCAAACTCTTATCTCTCTATTAGGTCTACGCTTAAACCTTCATGCCTCATGGTTTATGCCTTGTTTTTTAAGGCTCGGTAGGTGCTGCTTAGATGCGTTTTTTATTTATTTTTATTTTTCTTCTTCCTCCTCACACTTCATCATCACTAAAGTGTCCTCTACTGTTCGGCAAGATCTCACCAGCTGAGTGAGCCGTGCATCTCGCTGCCTTGCGGATCCGCAAGGTACAGCTATTCTTTTTGAAATTAATTTGCCCTTTCAAACTCTTATCTCTCTATTAGGTCTACGCTTAAACCTTCATGCCCCATGGTTGTGCCTTGTTTTTTAAGGGTCGGTAGGTGCTGCTTAGATGCGTTTTTTATTTATTTTTATTTTTCTTCTTCCTCCTCACACTTCATCATCACTAAAGTGTCCTCTACTGTTCGGCAAGATCTCACCAGCTGAGTGAGCCGTGCATCTCGCTGCCTTGCGGATCCGCAAGGTACAGCTATTCTTTTTGAAATTAATTTGCCCTTTCAAACTCTTATCTCTCTATTAGGTCTACGCTTAAACCTTCATGCCCCATGGTTGTGCCTTGTTTTTTAAGGGTCGGTAGGTGCTGCTTAGATGCGTTTTTTATTTATTTTTATTTTTTCTTCTTCCTCCTCACACTTCATCATCACTAAAGTGTCCTCTACTGTTCGGCAAGATCTCACCAGCTGAGTGAGCCGTGCATCTCTATACGTTTCTTACGATGTCCGTATACGTGCTTTCTGCTTTCTTTGCGATATCCAACAGTCCGCCTGCTTTTTAGGTGCAATCTCACACAAAACTGTGTGGACAATGTCTTCACCTATCGAGGATTCTATGAGTGGAGCAAGCGGTGGCAGCCCAGAGGACAGATTAGTTGTCGATGATTCAGCAGCAGGACCATCAAACGAAATGCAGGATGTGGTAGCCGCAGTTGTTTCGTCGTATGCGTTGAGGATCCGTGATTTGAAGAGATTGGCGGCAAGGGCTGAACATATGGTCGGCGAGTGGATCAAAGACGGTTCGATCCGACATGGAAGAGTTGATCTAGCCAACAAGGGTATGACGATTTCTCGTCAGTAACAATGCAACCGGGAATGTGAAGTGGTTTTCTGATAGTACATTCTACTTTGACAAAATTTTGTTCAGAGGTGTATCTGCCGCTGCATCCTTCGAAGGGATACCAGTTCTGCATTTTTTGTGGCAAACATGCGATATTCGCCTTACGGCATCATCTGAAGAAGCACCACTCGGACAAACTATATGGGACTGATAATTTGAAGGTAGTGAGCAAACCCAATTAAGAAAGATTTCAACAACGAGCCCTAACTCAGGTGGCTGAACAAGTCAGTCGTGGGATAATCGAGAGGATGAAGAAAGCATCAATGGATTTCTCCCAGATTAAAGTCCCGGAGAATGGTCGGGAATGGGACACATACGAGAACATTGTGAAGCAGATGACCGCGGGCGGTATCCCTATTTTGATGGTGCGCTCACTGATATTCTCCGTCAAGTGCTCCGTCACGCATATCGGCGTTCCCGCACTTGGGCGCGTCGCGCGATGTTGCAATATCACTAAGCTAAGGACATTTACATCAAACTAGCTGCTCTACTTGTACAGCTTTCTCCTCTACTTAGGAGTACAAAACGCTCGCAGTACGTACAGTACATAGTATGATAGGGCTATCTATTGGTTCTTCACTATCGGTCCTCTCTTTGTGAAAAGGTCCTCCATTACTGGTACTTGTCTCCCTCAATGGTCCACCCTTAGCGGACGACGTCTTCGGCACGTCTACTTGAATCCCCAAACACGTTGAGCGAAGTCTTTGGCACGTCCTTTGAGTCCCAGGCACGTCGCGCGACGTATTCCGCACGTCTTCTTAAATCGCCTGACACGTAGAAGACGTCTGGGTATATTCCGCTATTTTCGCGCGTCGTAATTTGATCAATGTCGATTGACTGCGATAGATACTTCGAAAACGAACTTCAGATTCGTGTTCAGCGACCTCGACTACCCCTAGGGCTCAAGTTTCGGACCGCCTGGACGACATCCACAAAAAATCGATAGTTCGATCAATGTCCATTGATGGCGATCGATACTTCAAAAACGAATTTCAGATTCGTGTTCAGCGACCTCGACTACCCCCAGGGACGAAGTTCCCAGGCGGGGAGAAGACGCCTTGTTATTTTTCGCTATTTTCGTGCCGTAATTGCCTCCCCCTTATTTTGTGAATGACTTCTCCGGCGGCGGCGCCGTTGGACAGTATGACTCAGCGCTTCGCGCGTTATTATAGAGTAAGATAGAAGAACTCTGGGTATATTCCGCTATTTTCGCGCGTCGTAATTTGATCAATGTCGATTGACGGCGATAGATACTTCGAAAACGAACTTCAGATTCGTGTTCAGCGACCTCGACTACCCATAGGGCTCAAGTTTCGGACCGCCTGGACGACATCCACAAAAAAATCGATAGTTCGATCAATGTCCATTGATGGCGATCGATACTTCAAAAACGAATTTCAGATTCGTGTTCAGCGACCTCGACTACCCCCAGGGACGAAGTTCCCAGGCGGGGAGAAGACGCCTTGTTATTTTTCGCTATTTTCGTGCCGTAATTGCCTCCCCCTTATTTTGTGAATGACTTCTCCGGCGGCGGCGCCGTTGGACAGTATGACTCAGCGCTTCGCGCGTTATTATAGAGTAAGATAGAAGAACTCTGGGTATATTCCGCTATTTTCGCGCGTCGTAATTTGATCAATGTCGATTGACGGCGATAGATACTTCGAAAACGAACTTCAGATTCGTGTTCAGCGACCTCGACTACCCATAGGGCTCAAGTTTCGGACCGCCTGGACGACATCCACAAAAAAATCGATAGTTCGATCAATGTCCATTGATGGCGATCGATACTTCAAAAACGAATTTCAGATTCGTGTTCAGCGACCTCGACTACCCCCAGGGACGAAGTTCCCAGGCGGGGAGAAGACGCCTTGTTATTTTTCGCTATTTTTGTGCCGTAATTGCCTCCCCCTTATTTTGTGAATGACTTCTCCGGTGGCGGCGCCTATCGATAGGATGACTCATCGCTTAGCGTATGATGCGTAGCGTGTAGATTATGATATATATGATATATCATACGCTAAGCGATGAGTCATCCTATCGATCGGCGGCGCCGCAGAAATTAGCGGGGGGGGGGGGGAATCGGTGTGGGAAATGGGGGGGGGAATCGGTGTGGGAAATGGGGGGGGGAATCGGTGTGGGAAATGGGGGGGGGGGGAAATTAAGACACGAAAATAATGGAAAATACCAGACTCCTTCTACCTGCCTGAAAACTTCAGCCCTGGGGTAATCGCGGTCGCTGAACACGAATCTGACATTCCTTCATGAAGCATCGATCGCCGTCAATCGATATTGATCAAACTGTCGATTTTTCGTGCATGTCGTCTAGTCGGTTCAAAACTTTAGACCTGGAGGTAGTGGAGGTCGCTCAGAACTAGTCTGGAGTTCGTTTTTGAAGTATCGATCGTCATCAATCGCCGTCAAGGCGCTGCCGCAGAAATAAGCCATAGAATAGGGGGAAAATCGGGAGGGGGGGGGGCGGGGAATGGGAATGAAAATTATTACACGAAAATAGCGAAAAATACCAAGAGGTCTTCTCCCTTCGTGGGAAGTTCAGCTCTGGGGCAATCGAGGTCGCTGAACACGAAGGAGTTCGTTTTTGAAGTATGGATCGCCACCAATCGATACTGACCAAGTTACGGGTGACGAAAATAGTGGAAAATACCCAGAATTCTTCTACTTACCTGAAAACTTCATCCCTGGGGTAACCGCGGTCGCTGAACACGAATCGGGAGTTCGTTTTTGAAGTGTCGATCGCCATCAATCGATATTGATCAAATTATCTTCGCACTATATAATAACGCGCTAAGCGATGAGTCATTCCATCGATTGGTGCCGACGCAGAAATTACACATAACATAGGGGAAAAATCAGGGGGAGGGAAATGGGGAAAATTACGACACGAAAATAGCGAAAAATACCAAGAGGTCTTCTCTCTTCATGGGAACTTCGGCCCTGGGGCAATCGCGGTCCTGGAGTTCGTTTTCGAAGTATCGATCGCCACCAATCGATACTGGATATGTTACGGGTCACGAAAATAATGGAAAATACCCAGACTTCTTCTACCTGCCTGAAAACTTCAGCCCTGGGGTAACCGCGGTCGCTGAACACGGATCTGGAGTTGGTCTTCGAAGTATCGATCGCCATCAATCGATATTGATCAAACTATCCACAATTTTTTGTGGATATCGTCTAAGCAGTTCAAAACTTTAGACCTGGAGGTAGTGGAGGTCGCTCAAAACGAATCTGAAATTCGTTTTTGAAGTATCGATTACCATCAATCGATAGTTATCAAATTACGGAGCACGAAAATAGCGGAAAATACCCAGACGTCTTCTACGTGTCACGGGATTTAGAAGACGTGCGGAATACGTCGCACGACCTGCCTGAGACTCAAAGGACGTGCTAAAGACTTTGCTCAATGCGTTTAGGGAGACGTCTCGAAAACGTCGTCCGCAGAGGGGGGATCATAGAGGGGGACCAGTACCAGTAATGGGGACCGCTTCACTAATGGATGACCAGTAGTGAGGAACCAATGGATCGCCCTATCATACTATGTACTGCCGAGCCTTTTCTACTCTTAGGTAGAGAAGAAAGCTGTACAAGTAGAGCAGCTAGCTGTGATTCTCCTTAGCTTAGTGATACTGCAACATCGCGCGAGGCGCGCAACTGCGAGGCACGTCGATATGCGTGACGGAGCACTCGTTCATTATTAACGAGTATATTACCTTGAAAGGTCTATTTTTACAGCGTCATGATCGACCTCGGCAGAAGGAACCTGTCGAACACAATGCAAATTACCGGCCGTTCACTCACTCAAGGGGATGCTGTTCTGAGCAAGGAAGTTCGCCTCGCCAGCGTCATCCGATGAACGAGCATCGAGAACCTTCGTTGCGGGATCACCGCTCGGCGCAAAATGACGAAGAATCCTCTGAGGTATGGGAGAAATAAGTGAATTTAAAAGAAGTATATGGGCATAAGTGAGTTATCATATCACTTATACTACGTCTAGGTGCATCCAGATGATGGGTTGCCACCTACCTTTGACGCTCCTAAGATTGGTCGTCATCTGCTCTTCATGAAGCCTTTTGACAAGCTGCACACTGGTTAGCAAATACATTGCATGATTCTGCTTCGACTCAGAGGTTCTGCTAACCAATCTTAGGAGGAGCGCACGTACACAGTTGGTTCCAACAAGAACCAGACAAGGAAATGATGTTCTGCCATGAATACGACGAGAGCAGGAGTGAATACTACGAGCAGACATACATAGTTGGACTTCGAGCGCGTGAGTGCTAGGATTAGTTGATAGTTGACTGAGACTGTTGAGTCTAGTTCAGAAGCCGTACTGGAGATCGACGGAAAGCTGAAGATATGGAGGCGGCTGATCACGGCTACGCACCCAATTCTGGTCATGTTCAGAGATGACCTCAAAAATCAAGTGGTAAGTCATCAAAGGCGCCTCTACCGCATACAAACTAGCTCATAGTTGAACTTCAGTATGGTCCCGTAGAGGGTGCGCTGCAGAGATCCGGAAGCGTGCAAGGAGGGTGTGAGAAGTACGAGAGCTATGTGGGAAGATTCATGCTTGTCGCTATGAGGGCACGTCGAAGGCAGGTCTTTTCGTAGCACTGAGCGCACGCTTTTCGAATAACCTAACTGTTTTAGGCTTGGACAAATTGTGAGTATAGACGACATCATCTATTCGGGACCCATGATTCCGGACTTTTTCCGAATCCTTCTACAGAGCGGGGTTACCGTAAACACTTGCATAGCATTCGGCAAAGCAATTATATCGCTGTACAAATTTGTGGAAAGCCAATTGGTCGGAGGTATTTTTTTTACTCAACTCATGTTAGGTCTCCTCCATATTGTTCATCTATGTTCGAAACATTACAGCAGCCGGAGTCGCACGAAATGTGGACATCGGTAAAGCTCTTTCAATTATGCAAAAGCAGTACAAGCTCTTGACGCGTGAACTGCGGAAGAACGTCTCACTCGCAGGCATAGCGGCTAGACCAAAGAGAAAGGTCACTGCTTTCCATCGCTTAAGAGGTCGACTGACTTGAAGTGATGCTTAACCTGATTTCTAGGAAGGAGCAAGCTACTGTGTCACTCGTGCGATTGTCGAGCACGAAAAAGTAGACAGGCGAGTTGAAGCCATAATGGAGGACTTCGAAAAGAAGGGATCAATATCCCACTGTGACTACACCTTCGTGATGGGGTACGCTTCAATTTGTCACCCTTAGGCAAATAAGGCAAATATCTTACTATTTTATTTAGAGCATTGATGGCCTACGTAATGCACTGCAGTGGAACGAGAAACGAGGCCATGTATAAGATGTGTTATGGTAGTATAGTCGATGTGTCAGAGGGAGACGCAAATTTGGCAAGCACCGGACTAATTGAAAGAAACGTTCGCGTTGATGGGCGCTTCCATCGGATATGGGTTTGTAATGTTGAATTGCATTATTAATGCCATTTTTAACTGCCTGTTACTGCTTCCCATACAGATCGGCCTCTATCCGAATCCGAAACAGCAGCATCAGATGCGAGAAAGCAGCACGTGTCGCGGTGGACTATTCGTTATTGACGAGAAATCTCATCGCTGGTTGCTGCATTACATCAAGCTGCGAGAGTTGTAAGCATGGGGTCAAAAAGGCTCCTTGTAATGTTTAGATTGCTTCCCTATTTATGCTATGATTTCCGCCTCTTTCAGCATTATAGCTAGGCACGAAATTGAGGAAGCCCATGCAGCTGAAAAACGTTTTTTCCTTCTGTACGGTGGAAGAGAAACTGGAACCGGGTCAGTTCGATCGACTCTCACGCGCTTCTTTAGTGTGATTGGCTGCGGTGACTACGTTATATCCTGCAATACGGTGAGACGATTTAAGCGCATCATCAGAGCTCAGAGATTTTTAAATGCTCAACCGAGAGCCTATGGTGTGGTTCAGACCAGACACTCAACAGCTGGACTGCAGTTCAACGCCTACGTCGAGGCTGTGATTGACGGCCTAGAGCCGGCCGTCAAGGAAATCGCTCAGTTAGCCGGTTAGCGTGCCAGGAATTCAACACAGGGATTATGAAAGCGGATGGAAATGTTGCATCTTAGGTCATCAACAGCAAACACAGTTGAGATTGTACAACGACAACTTTGCCGATGCCTGTGTGAAGGCTTATCAAAAACTGAAACAGTTTGCCGACGATGAGGCCAAGAGATTCAAGGATGACGTTAACGCTGCAAGAAAGTCGGTGACGATTATAAGGTAAGGCTGTACCTACGTTTCGGCTTCACGTTGGGTGTTCACAACTTACTTCTGATACACTTCAGTCGAACGCAGACTGGCGGGGATCAGATTGAAGAGGACGAAGAGGAAGAGGTGGACGAAGATGATCAGCTCTCGTCTGAGACGTCGGATACGGAAGATGAAGGAATGTTGGATCCTGGATATGATCTTCCTTCAACACCAAGAGCGAATAGAAATGGTACACACCGCTGTTTCAAAGGCTGTAATGGGATGCACAGAAAATTAACCAGGTTCAGATCGAAACACTGTTAAAAGCGTTCGAGAACGTCGAGCAGCAACAAGAACGGGTCTAAGGAGTTCTTCGCAGGGAGATATTAATGCAGGTAGGTTACTTTACATGAAATCTCAACACATACCATGTTTGTGGCTATGTGGTTCACACCCATGATTACAGACGGCGATCCTTATGAGTTTCGTGAAGAAGACCCAACGCATGAGCACGCACTAGAATCAGTTGTGCGAATGGCGTCGTCAAGCAAGCCTTCCTCATTCGGGCTGACGCGACAAGGTAGACACATACATGTAGTTGTGCGCTTGACTTTGGCTTCACCATGGACTCATCTAGATTCGTTGAAATGCACTATATAGAACAAATAGGTCGAGGATCTGAGAGGACAGTTGTTATAAAGACGAAGAAGAGCAAAGCGCACCAAGCTGAACCGACATTGAGGGAACCTCATGCTCACCGCCAGAACACAACATCACTACAGAGCATAGTCGACGCAGCTGAAGAAGAGATACAGGCGTCGAGTGGATCTTCATCATCCAACTCAATGCAGCAAGGTAGATGAATATTTTCTGGGCAATTCGTCTACATGTCAATTTGTGATAATATCAAGAGAAGACGTCGACCTAGTTTTGAGTTAAAATTTGTTCGTTTCAGATATTGAGTCAGAGTGCAGAGGCATCTGTTCGCACGAGATGAAAGATGCATCTAATCTGCTGCAGTGGGTGGCGGAGAAGTCGGGGCTGCGCCACCTTGTCTTGGAGCGTAGCAAACGCCATGAATGTTTTGATGCATATGCAGAAAGTGCCAACGTCCTGGGAGTCAGGCCTACGAAGGTACAGCTGGAATCCTCATCCTTTCTTAGCTACATATACGGATCGTCGAATTTCAGGAAATATTCCCTCACTGCGTTGTTATACCTTTTGCTGGTGCAAACCAACTATGCAAGCTTCTCTGGGCGGCGCATCACGATGCGTTTCGTAGAGGTGGTACGGTAGTGCTGATGTTGGAGAGCTTGATACCTGCTCGCCAAGCGACAGTGTTGGTTCTCGGTAGAACTATACAAGCCGACGAACCACGTACATTCAGCTCTTGCGTTGCGTTCGAACTGCGCTGTGAAAGTGGAGATGTTGGGCGGTGCTTCCCAGTGGTGAGTCATTATTGTAACTACGTGCGGGTTAACAGCTTTATTATTCATGCCACTCACTATTCGATTAGGCACGAAGCCTCGCTCGATGGGACGTTACGATCAGCGACGAGTGGAGAGGAGCGAATGTCAAACACTTGCCTGTAGAAGACAAGAATAAGTGGAACGACCTGCTTTATAAGGCCGACTGTACCATTGCAGATGTCCTAAGGATTCTATTGGAACAGCCGTGGCAGTTGTAACAGCCACAAGATAATTAATAAAGACTTAACTTATCGGAATGTGACTTGCAATGCGTTAGCGCGCTCTGTCATATCGCTACACGTCAGTGGCATACCAGCGCAAACAAATAACGTTTCGAGAATTAGAGTTTTCAGAATTTTTTTCAACCTTACAAGTTGCAATGAATCCTGAACGATCCCCAACATCCGAAGATGACCAACCTCAGCCACGTTCTGCCATATCCCGACAGCGACGCAGACAGGAGCAAAGAGCTGAATTTAAGCGGATTGGAGAGATGGCAAAACTGCAGTTACCCGAAATGGAACGAAGAGGGGACATACCGAAGCTTCCCGTGAAACTCTCCGACGGTCTGACGCGTTATCAACGAAGATGTACTTCTGTTTTAGTTTCTATTACCAATACTTCCAGCTGTGTACTTCCCGGCACTGCCAAGTCGAGGCGTGCAGTTCTGCGTGGGATGCGGCAAACACGGGAAGTTCAATCTTCGGATTCATCTCCGTGACCATCACCAACTCCATGTAGAAAGCGATCAACACAAGGTGTGTGCAAGACGTGGTCAGTTAGGAAGTGAATTAATCGGACCACCGTTCAGATGTACGAGCAGACCAGCAGAGGAATAATGGAGAGGCTCAAAGGCGCATCGATTGATTTAGAAAGGATTCCTAGAGAGAAGAATCCAACATACAATGCTTTTGTAGCACAAATAGAAGATGCCTACATACCCCTAATAAACGTAAGCAGCTTGGGCATGTTCTAAGTTCTCGGTCTCAGATCTTCCCAAATGTCATCGTCGACCACCATTTCAGCGGCACACAACTGAAAGGAGCGGAAACGGTGACGACCGTGACGAGGGGCAGCTGGAAGGTTTGCAAGAGCTTCGTACGATGCAACATTTCTCCTCTCAGAATAGTGTGTTCTAGAGGTAAATGAGGGTGACGGTTCTCGAGCGGTTCTCGCTACAGAGATGCGGCCGTCCGCGACCATGGAGGTGAGATTGCTTAGGAGTTCCATCGCTTTCTATCAACTTCGCTGCGTTTAGACGCGAAGCGGCTCTCGAATTGCGACGTCCACGTTGCGTCGAGAACAGCTTTACATGGAGAGGAACGACGCACGGTATACAGGTAGGGTTTCTGCGCAGCTTGACATTATTAAGAAAAGACATCTGTATATTTCAGGAGGCGAGACGGTCCACCCCCTATTCAAAACCGCACCAGACACCAATTCGATGTTCGAATGGCAGAACGACTACATCACCAGTCCTCCATACTATCTTCAACGCTTTCAGGTTACCGGACGCCGCGGTGAAAGTGATTTTTCTAAGATTAGGATTAGAGTGACTCATCCCGGTACATATAATAAAAAGCCAACGTTAAGCATGGATGAAAGACGCGGACGAGCAGCTAAAGTTCTGGCGAAAGGTCGACAGAGACCAACATCCAGTTCTGAAGGCGTTCCACGATCAGCACCTTATGCGAACAACAGTGAGGATAATTTATTATGAGGCGATCCTCTAACGTCACAACTCTGCAAAAATCTTCAACAGATGATCCCGTCTTCGTCGCGAGCCGAACCGCCAGTCGAGGAACCACGCCATGGGCTGCACCAATACGCGCAATACGTCGAGCGGTACATGCTTGCAACGATGAGGTCGAGGGGAAGGTGAACTGCTTCGAGATCATTTCGCCAATGAGACCACACCGTCACGTAATACGTCCTGCTTTCAGATATGGTGAGCCCATATCTATAGATGATGCACTGTTCTCCTATGAAATCGCATCGGAGTTCTTCGCGCGAACGAAGAGAATTGGAGTTCCTGTAGAAAACCGCATCGGATTCGCCAAGGCTCTAACCAAATTCTTCAATTTCCTCAACATATTCATGGAGTCTGGTGAGGTTTGCCAGTACCTGATTACGAGTGAAGTACCATCTTAGTCACCCAGGTCGCGGAGCGGAAAGGAGCGCAGCTCTGAAGTGCGCCATGGACACAATGTCTTATTATGTGGAAGAGCTGAATAGGGAGCTGTCAGATCTTAGAACATTCCTGCCTCTGAGATACAGCGATCCTAAGTTGAGTTCATAGCTGCAAGCGATACGCGAGAATAAAACAAATTAGCTGTCATACTCTTTCGATTCCTCATATTATTCCTGCTTTTTAGGAGGGAACGCCTTATTGCGCCGTGAGGGCCATATTAGATCACCACAGAATTGATGAAAAGATCAATTCCATTATGCAAGGGTTTGAGAGTGGAGAACTAATCTACATCGACTACAACTACGTCATGAGGTAGCATTGCTAACACTAGTTTCCGCACGAAGACCCGAATAAGAATGTGAAGTTCCAGTGCTCTTATGGCGTATATTGTGCACTCGAATGCGGCACGCAACGAGGTAGTATACAAAGTGCGCTATGGGAGCTTTTATGCTTCGACGACTGCGACAGGAGAAAAGGTGCACGGCTTGCATGAAGAACGCTTCCAAATCGGAGAAGGTGGCGAAAGTCGTTACTGGGTGAGAATATATAATATTCACATACTTCATTCATATCCTTCCAGGGTGAAAACACTTGAACGTCTTTACAGGTTGGGATTTATCCTAATCCAAAAAACACTAACCGTGTGCAGAATCCTTCATCATACACGGGGGGTCTGTTTGTCCTCGACGAGACTTCGCATAGATGGCTTACTCACTATACGAAGCTGCGCAAGTTGTGAGTTTTTTCTTGCACGAATACCGTCATGCTAAATCCATTTTTGCCTCTATTCCCATGTTATACGTCTTCAATTTCAGTATCGCCCAAGGTAGCGAGATGGAGAAGCCTCTTTCTCCATTCTTCTTGCAGTGGGGGAACAGGAAGCCAATCTACAAAGGCAGCGCGTGTTTCTATCTGAGAAAGTTCTTCGCCGACTCGAAATGCGCGAAGTTTGTAATCAGCTGCAATACGGTAGGTGTTCAGAGCTGTCTTAGGTGTTTGAAAAGTTCCGCTTGCTCAGACATCGTTGGCAGGATCAAACTGGTTTTATAACAAATTCAGACTAGGCACAGAGCAGCTGAACAGCTCTACAGTCGGTACTGGCGCGAACAGCTGCAAGCGCTACGATATGACGCCGATGCACTGTCTCAACTGCAAGGTTAGCGATCATATGCAATTTTGCAGTATTGAGTAATGTGAATGAAATATATTCTAGGACACGATGCCGAAACGCTGCTTCTCCGCTACAACAGGGATTTTGTAAAGTCTGCCGTGTACGCCTATGTCAAGTTGAGACGTTTCGCCGACGAGGATGCGAACAATCATGTGTCCCTCATTGCGTCAATCCAAGAAAAGGTGTTAGTAGAAGAGTGAGTTGAGCACTAATTGGATGCTTCGCGATATTGTTATGTGATAAATTCAAAACTTGCGCTTATAGCCTCGCCAGCATAAACGAAGAGAGGGCAGCTGACGAGGCGACACACAGGATAGATCTCGGAGCGGAAGAAGCTGGTAGTGATGACCAAGGGGCTGGCGAGGATACAGAAGGTGTCAGATCTTCTGAGGGAAGATCAGATGATGGAGACGAACGGCGAACGGGTTCTGGACTCAGCAGTCCTGGCCAGGATGCAGGACAGGATGATAGCGCAGCAGATCTTGATGATCAGGCTGGACCTAGCGGAATTGCACAGCAAGTTGGAAGAGCGGAAAGGACCATTGAGGACAGGACTGATGCAGAGGAAGCTGCTCGCGAAGCAGGACATGTAGCTAGCGGGATAGATCTTTTGCAAGCTCGATATGGGCTGGACGACCAACCTGGACCTAGCGAGCTTGCACAGGAAGTTGGAAGAGCGGAAAGCAACATTGAGAACCGCGATGATGCAGAGGAAGCTGGTCGCGACGGAAGACAGGCAGCTAGCAGGGCAGATCTTTTGCAAGGTGCCAGATCTTCTGAGGGAAGATCAGATGATGGAGACGAACGGCGAAGAGGTACTGGACTCAGCAGTCCTGGCCAGGAAACAGGACAAGATGATAGCGCAGCAGATCTTGATTATCAGGCTGGACCTAGCGGAATTTCACAGCAAGTTGGAAGAGCGGAAAGGACCATTGAGGACAGGACTGATGCAGAGGAAGCTGGTCGCGAAGCAGGACATGTGGCTAGAGATCTTTTGCAAGCTCGATATGGGCTGGACGACCAACCTGGACCTAGCGAGCTTGCACAGGAAGTTGGAAGAGCAGAAAAGGCCACGGATGACCGCGATGATGGAGAGGAAGTGGTAGAAGCAGATGTGATCGGCCGAAACGAAGAAGCCGCTGTTCTCCATTGTTTGCCGACTCCTGCAAAAGAGGAGGAGATTTTAGGGTACATGCGAGAATTGAATAGCATGCCATACGAAGAGCCGGTGAAATCTCTCAACTCATGTTTCGATCTCGAACGGTTTAACCGCCTTCGGACGGCGCAGCCATTCCAAGTACGTCATGTCACCCTTTTTCAGTGTCATTTAAAGTAAAGAAATCACAATAGCTGATTCTTAGATATTTCCCTGGCTCGAAATCCGCGAAATTCCCGAAATAAATGGGAAAGGAGTATTCGCAAAGGGGAAAATCGGAAAGAGCAACATCGTCTCTGACTACCGGTGAGCAGACATACACATCACAAAACTCTTCGATTACGCGTTCACGGGAATTTCTCTTGTCTATCCGTATATAAACTTTCTTTTAGGAGTGTCCTAGTTCCACAGCATTTTGTGAGGGATCTTCAGTCATCCGACCAGTTTACACAAGAGCAAAAAGACTTAATTAATGACTACGTCGTGGACATTAATGGTAAGTTAAAAGGATTAACTGACATCAAGGAACTTTAATGTGTTACACTTTTTTAGCACGCTGTCACGAAAAACATAAAGTTGAGCCACTGATGAAGCCCATGTCATTCCTCGGTCACCGTGCCCTTTACAAGGGATCTGTAACACTGGGGCGTTTATTCAACCACAGTGCTAAGCATCCAAACATGAAACTCGCCCAGTATTGTGAACTGTTCGCGACACCTCAGGGACCTCAACCCCTGATCTTTGCTTATTTGTACGCGGTCAGGGAAATACAGGTGGGTTGGCGCTTAATAAAAAGTTCCCTGTACGTTGCTCCACCAACGGATACACATTCATCACGTTCAGGCTGGAGAGCAGCTGCTATGGAACTATGGACCCACCTACACGAGATTGAATTTGGAGTGCATATGCAGCAAATCAAAGTGTAAACCAAACTTGAGTACGTCTGCTTGCGTTTTTATATTCAAAATGACATGAACACGATCAGTTAGGTAGCCAATGGGTTCTAGCTATGGAAATGTCATTTTCGGTCTTTGAAGGTGCACACATATTCCGTAACTTGCTCTCAGCTGTAGACCAAGATTGGTATCGACCTTTTATTGGGCTTACGTTTCGGCGATGTCGCCTGCAGAAAATTGGCTTCCATTTCTGAACGTGCAGGTTGGCCTCTCGGGAGGAGTTTTCAGGACGAGGTGGTACCGCAAGCCGAGCAATAAAAATATCCTTGTCCACTTCCGGTCATCTCATCCAAGTAGTACTAAAAGGGAATAGTGCGAAATATGTACCGAACGGCGGCTAAAGTTTCGTCTGATACCGAACAGGAAGCCTTCTCAAGGGATTTGGCAGATCACATTGCAAGAGCCAACGGGTATCCCACGGAAGCGTTCCACGGACGACGAAGGCGGCGAGCTGTGGTGACAGCAGCTCAAGCTCAAGAAGAAGGAAAGATACCCTTCTGCATCCCTTTTCTATCAGACGAAACCAGTGCGTCTATTCGCACATGCCTTCGTAAAGCAGGTTTACAGGACCTGGTGAGAGTGATTGAGATCCCTCCCACAAACTTGAAGGGACAATTAGTTCGGAACCGCCTATACGACAGGACGTGCACTACACCATTCTGTGTTGTCTGCCCGTTTGGAAGTGCAGGTGACTGTATGACATTGGGGGTGGTGTACCTCATTACATGCAGTCAATGCGGGGATGAGTATATAGGGGAGACGGGGAGACCGCTTTGCACCAGGGTTAAGGAGCACTTGGATGGGCTAAGAAGATCTAATGTGTCTACTCCGTTGGGGGAGCATAGGGTCCGGAGCCACGATAGCGCAATGGTTGAGGTGGCGGTCACGATCTTGGCGCGCGAGCGCGACGTCACGGCACGCAGAACTCTCGAAGCGTTTTGGATCGCGGCCAGAAATCCAAAGTCAACCCCAAGGAGGAGTGCATCGCGGTGACGCAAGAGCTGGCGCCCTACGTCGACCTCTGCGGGTTTGACCTACGTGGTCGTGCTCAAGGGGGTCCCAGGGGCAGGTGGTCAGTCGATATAAGCTCGCAAACCCATCCGAGTTAGCCCACCTCCAGCTACGGGTGACTGGTGGATCACTTCGACCCCACCACTAAGGTTAGCGTTACTATGCTCGACGACATTGCTTCCTGACTCCTTGTCTCCTTCGGAATTCACTCCTGTAGGATGAAATGGCGTTTGGGTGAGTAGTTTTTCAAATGAACTCGACTATTCCAGGCTCTTACGAAGGCGAAATCGCCGAAACGTAAGCCTAATAAAAGGTCGATACCAATCTTGGTCTACAGCTGAGAGCAACTTACGGAATATCTGTTCGAACAATGCCAAGATTTATGGAAAGTCGGACGTGGACGGTGCACATATAATTGCCTCACGTTAACCTCTACAAATTTACTTCAGATTCGAGCACTGTATTGCAAATGGAAGTGAACTCCATGCATATCGGACACATTGACGGAGTGCCAAGGGATGAGGACTCCCTGTCGCAGCGAATCTGGTCACTTGGTGAAGGCGACTCGTCACCAATAACATCGGGCAATGTGTTTCGTTCGCTGAACAATCGCACACAAGTGATTGGGCTTGTGGCAGACGCGGCACATGGAGTATTCGAGGATCCCTTAGAGGCATACTGTAGAGGCCGCACTCTGCTCTTAGGCGAAGAGGTAGTTCAACATTTTGGGAATATGAAAAATCGTGTGAATACAAAGTGACCATTTAGCGAGACCTTGACATGATTGTCGGCCAAGATCTCAGCAGAAAGTCTTCTGATCTCGCTCGTCTTCTGCACATTGCCCGACGCGATGCTTACGAGAACAGCAATCCTGTGGTACTGGTTCTGATGCTGTCGGGGGGCCAAAGCACCCGAAGGAAGTCCGGAATCGTTGTACTCTTTGGACCGCTCATCGGTCCATTTGACCCGAAACGATACGGAAACTGCATCGTTGTCGAGCCACAAGGGAACCGATTCATTATAGCCGTAAGTCGACTAATTTTTTTGGTGTTTTTCGTTCCCCTTTGTTATATTGTAGTTTTCTTTCAGACTGAACAAACTGCTGAGAATAAGGACGAACGAACATTGCTTGAGGAGTATGGATGTTCCCAGTTGTACCACTTTCCTGCTGAAGTGGATGAGCCGATGTGGAGGAAACTACAGAACTGCGACACTACAGAACAAGTAGTAAAGGCATTGGATAGCAGGAACGTAGAGAAGAGTGAGAGTCGGAAGAAAGGCTCACGAGCAAAGTCCTCTAGAGCTGCTCGTTAGATTCATGTGTTCTCTGCTTTAATAGAATGAATATAACTTACTCCTCAGATGTGCTATGCGCTTTTTTCCGTTGTACAGTTAATTGCGTGATGAGAGGAGTTGCTCTCCGTATGTACATAACTATTGTTTGAAGGGTGTCATAGTATTATAGAAACCGATAAAATGTTTCTCCCACATCGTGAAGTCAGTGAGTTGAAGAAACGCCTTGGATATGCGGCTCGCTGATTACTCTTCAGCCCCTTCCCTACTACTAAAAAATCCCTACTAAAAAAGCTGCCCTCGCTTATGGGGTATAGTAATGTGCTCTCCACCTGATTGGTAGGACGCCTTCCCTCCGAACTGTATAACCTGCTGAATCCTCAGGCATGTAGAAGACGTCTGGGTATTTTCCACTGCTTTAGCGCACCGTAATTTCGTCCCCTATTTGCTTCCTATTCTCGCGGATCGATAGCTCTTAGCGAATTATTACATAGTATGACCTCGACTACCCAGGACTGAAGTTTCGGGCCGCTAAGGTGAAAATCATTTTCAAAAATCGAGATAGAGCCTACTGCCTCGGTAGTAGTTGGTTCGGCTTTTTTCGCGGGCTGCCGGTACATGATCGATTGACGCCAGCTCACCTCGAAACATGGAGGGCCTGTTTGGGTTGTAAGCAACACGGAGTTTTCCACTAGCTCGGTTGCGAAAGGCTCCGCCGCGGTCGTGCGAATTTCCCCTGTTGACCCGTTGCATACACTAATTTTAAAAGCTGGCGATATCCCGACTCGGGAACATGGTACTCGGATGCATGCGACACAGGACGACTACTTCGACTGAGCTCCACACGCCCAAGGGACAAATACGCATTCAAAAGGCCTTCACGGTATATTCCATCAAGTAGAATATGTGGCGTATCCCAAAAAGGGATTACTAACGCCGTCGTTGATCCTTTTCTCCTTCTCATCTCACTGCTCAACGCAAAAGTGCTGTGTGAGCAGTTTAAAATAAGATCGACCCGATTTTTCTGTCTAGAAGAATACAATCTTATAAGAACTCCAGCGATGTACTCACTGTTTGGTGCATGCGAACTCTACAAAAATATCGAAAAAAAGTCAAACTTAAATTTTAAATCGAAAGAAGTGCTTCATTTAATTTAGATTCGTACGCTTTGATTTTCAAGGTGTTTCGTTCGAAATCAAAAACATTCAGTTGGACCACTTTACGAGCAGAGAATTCCTACGACCAGCGTAATGCTAGAAAGAAAGTCAGGTTCGTGATCAGCGGCCCGAATAACTCCCACAGACAAAGTTTGGGCGAGATCGGAGAACATGTCCCCGACAGGGTTGCTCACCTGCTCCTACCGTAGCCTACCGTAATCAGCCGAAATTTAGAAAACGGATACCAGATTCGTGATCAGCGTCCCGAATAACCCCCACAGACGAAGATTGAGCGAAATCGGAGAACATGTCCCCAACAGTGTTGCTCACCCGCTCCTACCGTAACCTACCGTAATCGGCCGAAATTTAGAAAACAGATACCAGCTTGGTGATCAACACCTCAACTAACTAACATACGATGTTTGGGCGAGATTGGAGATCATGACCCGACAGCTTTGCTGGCTCGCCAAAACCAAGGACGGCGGAGATGCGGTCGTCGTGGCGGCCCCTGCCACCAGCTCGGCCCACATGCCGAACATTACCGCTCCAAGACCCGATTTTGACGCATTTGGTGGAGGCCAGTAGGCGTATCGCGACCGGATTGGTCACCAATTTTCAGGTCTTCAGCTCACTTTTGCCACTCAATTGTCAGTGGAAGTTCCTAAATGTCTGCAGCCGATGTGGAGTTCAGATGTAATGCTTCCTGGTCTGTTTCACTTAAAATGGAGGAGCCATTCCATTGACTTATGAAGGCGTCAGGCATCACAATGATCTGCAATGCTTCCAGCACTTACAAGGAGATGCCTCTAGCTTCCCGTGAAACTCGGAAAGAGACCTCTGCCCTGTGAAAGATCTTGAAACGCTGATGGTAGGACATGCATATATTTTTATAGAGCAAGCTTGCTAAATTGGTCTCCTGAGCGAGTACTGGCTGGTCAAAGTTCCTGTTATCGACTTCTTGTCACGTGCGTTTAGCAGGCTAACAGCTGAGACGATGTTGCAGTGGTACCGTTCTCGCTTCGAAATCAGAAAACGGATGTTAGATTCGTGATCAGCACCCAACCAATAACCCTCTTGAGCGAATTTTCGGCGAAAACGGTCACCATGTCTCCGACAGCCTCAACTCACCTGCACTTACCGTAACCTAACGTAATGGGCCGAAATTTCGGAAACGGGTACCAGATTCGTCATTCTTATTCTTATTTCTTATTCATTCTTAACATAGACGGCTAATACTGCCACCACCAAAACCAACGGCGGCCGTCGTGGCGGCCCCTGCCACTAGCTCGGCCAACATGTCGAACATTACCGCTCCAAGACCCGATTTTAATGCAGGCGGCGGTCCGTGGGCGTATCGCGGCCCAATTGGTCACCAATTTTCAGACCTTCTGCGCTTCTTTGGCGCCGATACCTCGGGGAGCTTCGTCGTCGTGGTATTCTATTAAACAAGGCGGTTTCTGGATAAGCCCTGGAACATGCGCAATGGAGGGATCCTTTCAGTGATCTGCAATGAATGCTTCAGCGCCATTCTCGCGTGATAATTCGGCTACCGTTAGGAGTCATTTAGTGTGCGCGCGACGCGCCACGCGATGCATGTGTACTGGCCAAATTGATCGAGCGACGCGATTGAGCAATTCGGCCACTACACGTGGCATCGCGTCGCGCCTAGCGCGCACACTAAGAGGTCGTTTAATGTGCACGCTACGCGCGACGCGATGTTACGGTAGGCAACCATATCGATTCATCGCGTCGCGCGATCGATATGGAAGCTTACCATAACATCGCGTCGCTCGTGGCGTGCACACTAAACGATCTCCCACGGCCTGTTCGTACTTCGCGACGGGAGCGATTCGTCACTCGTCCAAAACATGCAGGTCGATTGAAACCAAGTGATCGTCTCGAAATCTGCATACTCGAGCTCTGTGCAGTCGGTGCTCTGCACCCGTTAACACTTCCCGCTGGCGACTTAAGAGGCAGCGCTAGCGTTGTACCGCGTAATCTGCTGTCGCTGAAGGTGGGAAGAGCTCGAAATTCGCTTACGTGCTCGTTTAATTTATTTGATTATCTTAAAACAAGTGCTCCGTCACGCCTATCGGCGTGCCTCGCACTTGCGCGCTTCGCGCGATATTGCAGTATCACTAAGCTAAGGACAATAACATCAAGCTAGCTGCTTTACTTCTACAGCTTTATTCCTTACCTAGGAGTACAAAAGGCTCACAGTACGTACAGCATATAGTGTGATAGGGCGATCTATTGGTTCCTCACTACTGGCCCTCCCCTAAAGAAACGGTCCCCATTACTGGTACTGGTACCCCTCAATGATCCCTCTTAGCTGACGATGTCTTCGGCACTCCTTCTGAGTTCACAGGCACTTTGGACGACGTCGTCGACACTCCTCAAACACTCCTGAATTCTCAAACACGTTGAGCAAAGTCTTTGGCTCGTCCTTGTCCCAGGCATGTCAGGAGACGTATTCCGCACGTCTTCGAAATCCCCTGGCGCGTAGAGGACGTCTGGGTATTTTCCACCATTTTCGCGCCCCGTAATTTGATAACTATCGATTGATGGTAATCGATACTTCAGAAACGAATTTCGGATTCGTGTTGAGCGACCTCCACTACCTCCAGGTCTAAAGTTTTGAACTGCTTAGACGATAGCCACAAAAAATTGACAGTTTGATCAGTATCGATCGATGGCGATCGATACTTCAAAAACGAACTTCAGATTCGTGTTCAGCGACCGCGATTGCCCCAGAGCTGAAGTTCCCACGAAGGGAGAAGACCTCTTGGTATTTTTCGCTATTTTCGTGCAATAATTTTCATTCCCATTCCCCCCCCCCCCCCACCCGATTTTCCTCCTATTTCATGGTTTATTTCTGCGGCGGCGCCGATCGATGGTATGACTCATCGCTTAGCGCGTTATTATATAGTGTGAAGATAGTTTGATCAATATCGATTGATTGCGATCGACACTTCGAAGACGAACTCCAGATTCGCGTTCAGCGACTGGTTACCCCAGGGCTGAAGTTTTTAGGCAGGTAGAAGACGTCTGGGTATTGTCCACTGCTTTACCGCAACCTGATTTCGGCCCCTATTTGCTTCCTATTTCGCGGATTGATAGCTCTTAGCGAATTATTACATAGTATGACCTCGACTACCCATGACTGAAGTTTCGGGCCGCTAAGGTGAAATTCAGTTTCAAAAATCGATAAATTATTAATATCGATTGATGGCGATCGACACTTCAAAAAGGATCCTCAGATCCAAACTATTCCCGGTCATAACGCCTAAACTAGCCTCCTTGAGGTGCTCCTTCGTCACACCCAAAGTCAACCGTCGATGTTACTGTTGCATCCTAGATGTTTCTCCTCTCAATCACTGCACTCGAGAACATGGCGGAGCTGCCAACGGTTGCTATACTGATGGGAGGGATTCTTCACGCGTACGGTCGTCCTGCGGAGCCAGGACAAGGCGTCCTGCGGCGGCGGGACAAGCTGGACCACCACGGTCATTCCTCGGTGCTCCGCTCTTACGTATGACTTCAATGTTGGCGTTGGACGACGCGTCGACGAAGCCGAAGATCGGAGGGACACGATAGTCGTCGGTGTTGCTGAGCTTCACCTTGAACATCATCCTCTGGTCGGAGTTATTGTGAATCTGATGCATGGTCTAACCGCCCGCAGCTGGAACGTTGGCATTCGGAGGATTTGCTAGCGATCCGCTTGATATAAGCGATTGCGGTGCAACAATGTCCTGGGCAAATGATGGAGAGGCGCAGTCGCGCGTGCTTTGTACAGGGCCACGCTAATCGACAACCTGTCAGTGCAGTAGGTGTTGGGTGGTAAGCGTCAGGCCTCGCTGAAGGCCTCATCCGGGGTCTTCAGCTTTAGGAGCCATACGGGATATCCTAACTCGATAGGAAAGCTTTCGTGAAATGCGTGGCGCAGTCGATAGCCTTAACGGCGTATAGCATTCATAGCGTTCCAGCGTACTTGGCTTAGCATCTATTACCGTCTTTCCCAAGCCCCATCATCTCCATTTTATGCTACGAGTTTCTCGCACAGTTCCTCGCGAACCCTCCCTTGCTGATTCATAGTCGCTTCCACTGTAACTATGAGTCATCAATGGAGAGCTCGTCAGGAACTTTAAAGTTGGCGCGCGCCCGTATTTCGCAATAGCTGTCAGTGCCGAGCACTCGATGAGGCGATTCTGCCAAAGTGCAGTCAACTGAGGGACTTTCTAGAGGATAGGGACCATCCGGTATCACCGACGCTGAACGCGATCGTGTCTGCCTATCAGAGATGATACCGAGTAAGCCCATATTCCTTTGGTTCCACCAAGGGAGAGATAGGGAGCTTATTAAAAGGCGATTAAAAGCAAATACGACACTTCTGATGGATCCGATTTCCAACGTTTTCATATACATCCATATTTTATGCTCCGAATTTTTGGTCTACCTCGAAGAGTGCCCAATTGGACGTGAAACTGTTCATATGTATCCATGTCTTAGGTTTTCGCTTAAGAATATAAAGGTTCTGAACAAATCCTGCCGCTGTTGTGAAGGAGAATGAGCGTAGACTCCGCTCAGTAAACTTGTAACTTCACAATCAATGGGAGATGTCAGATGAAAGGGCACGTATTGTTCTGATCATTTTTGCTTATTTTGAGTACATCTTTGAGAACGCATGTCGAAGAACACGCCGGCTGTGGCGTGCATCCGATGCCAGTTTCTTGGTTCGGATTTCCCGCCACGCCGACTAAGTCTTCCATCCCTCCGGGCTCGGTGAACTGGTAAAAGAGTTGTCTGGGAAGGATGGAGAGCAGGCCTGTTCATCGGTTGGCCACCGCATGTCATTGTATGACCGAATACATATTCAAAATCGCCTACACGACATCCTGTAGAAATACAAGGCGTGGCGCACCAATTAATAGAATAATAAATCCCCACTAGAATAATAGATTGACAAAATAATAGATTGAATAACACCGTCCTTTATCGTTATCCTTTTTTACTGCTTAGAATGCATTGTCGAAATCAACAAATTCAGTGGGTGTTTTGCAGGCACTGCTAAATTGCATTTTTATTTGCTGCATATGTTCCAAGCTTACAACCGGCATTGATTTTCTCTAGAAATAACACCTCTAGGAAAAAACTTCTTTAGTAAAGAGTTTCATTTGGAACTTTAAAAACTTGGAATTCTTCAAAATTCTTCAAAATTTCTCCACCCAGCTGTGCTTGTTGGGCGCAATCTAGGGTCATGAGGTGCATTATCGGTTCTGGTCACTAGGACATCCTCACAGAAAAACAATTACTTCTTGAGAAATTGTAAGCATGAAGTTCTGAAATGTTGGTTTTCTAGGAAGACGATGATTTTTTCGCCGTGTTTCTAGACCACAGCTTTCACAAACCGCCCTTCCAAATCACTGCATTAAACTGGAAGTTTTCATCATTCAGCGCTGAGCTTTCAATTCACCAGGGGCGCCTTCATTTCTCAATCGTTAAGTGGTAGCATGCATAATTTTTCTGGAGAATAAGGATGTTTTAGCGACTGTTTGCGGGGGGCAGAAAGGCAAAAATGTCGTTCCGTAGGAGTGAGGATCAAGCATTCAGTAACTGACATGATACACAACCAAATGACATTACAGGAGAAATCCCCTAGAAGAGCAATCTTCTCTATTAGTGAACAAAGTTCGTTTCCATTTAGTAGAAATCAAAGGCCAGAAATCGTTCACAGATTCTTGGCTCAGTCTGTACACCACCACGCATTAGTGTTGGATACATGTAATGCATTAGAAAGTCGACTCCCTGCACTTACTGAAGCGATTTCCGGTTGGGCTTCATCATTCCATCGGCGAATTGAAAGCATGGATTCCTCAGAAAGGTAGACTCTGATTTCTCTACCGTAATTCTGATGCCTTTTGAAAAGCATTACACAGCTCAAGTATGCTTACAAAGGCACGCATGATATCCGCCAATTATAAATTGCGTATCGCATCACAAAGGAGTGATTTATGCCACTGCTTTCTCTATTCCGTCTATCTAGCTGAATGCCGCTAAGGTTTTTTGATATTTCTGCATGTTTTTCATTTTAAATCTTTATTCTGCGCTTTGTATTTCATTTCCTTTGTGAATGGAACTTCAATGTTCGTCTTCGTCAAATAGTCACATATCTCTTCTTTTGCTTCTTTTTAGGAAGTTCCTTTCGTCGCTAGTTTCTTTACATTTTCTCCATTCCATCAAGTCTTTGCCACAAATTTAAAAGTTAGTATTTGTTTTGAAATTCTATTATTTTCCTGATTTTAAAAAGCTACCTAATATTATATTTTTCAGCCACAAGAAAGGTAAAAAGCTCACCTTAAAGTTAAAAAAGGTTCAATCGTTGGGTATATTTGTCTCTTTAAAATCCACTAGACAGTTGCTCTCAATGCCCAAGGTACTTGACATTAGTGGAGAGCAATGCTCAGCATGAAAGCAAGAGTAGAAAGCAAATGTTCATCACTCGAGTGACTTGTGGAATCAGATCCGTGCATCTTCTCCATTAGTAGCCGTTACATGTCCTAAGGACCTCTGTTCGCCTAGGGCATAGTTCAGAATGTGATATTCAATCGACGGCGTCACCTCAAGCCTCATATACATCTTCGCCTAGTCAAACGGGCTACGTTTCGACCGTAAGCAAGTTTGCGGATTAATAGAAGCGAAAAGTGCGAACATCCTTTGCTTGGCTGGCAGTTCTTTGAGCTCATATCTGGTTCACAGCGAAGCTGTCCGAGCGTTTGTACCTTCATGGTATCTACGTAGCGCATATCTTCTGGAATAACTTCTCCAGTTCCTGATTGCTCTGCACTAACCGGTCTTCAGTTGGTGACATCGCTACGAGCAAGTTTTCTGTGAACGAACGTGGCATGCGTGGGCATTCCTTGTTCTTCTTCCCACACATATGTAGATCCTCATATAAGCGCTCGAACCAGTCAAGTCATCTGCGTAGATTCTCCAGTAGCGTTTTATCGCCTATTTATTGGTCTAATCAATCAGACCTGTCCAGACGAAGAGCGGACGGCGTGAAACGCTGGAAAACATTACCCAGTTCCAAGCGGGTTTTTCGCACTTCTGCGCCGATTGTGTCTAGACAGGAGATGCTGTTTCAAAAAGAAAAGTCTTCTGAGCTTTGCCTCAGGCTATCTACTTTGTATAGCCTTTTGCGCAGACCCTTTGACACCGTGTGTTTCTTACAAAATCGATAACAGATGTTGCTTTGCACGCATGAATCGACATAAATCCCTGAGATCGATTCCGGTCTGAACAGAATTCCAGGTCTTCAATGTCAAAAAACTGATAAAGAACTTTTTAGACACCACTAGTCTTCCACGTTCACTTCCTAGATTTACCAACCAATCGAATCCCCTCCGAAACGTTCAATTGAGATCTGAAGAAACTGATCCATGACGCATTCTGTAGTGATTAGCCAAGCTTAGTATTTCACTATCTTGTGGTAGAAGTCTTTCCAGTATTTCTTCAAAAGAATTTTTGTTAAAGTTATTATATATTTTATTCGCTAGGAATTGCTTTAGATGCTAATAATTTCTTTAGATGCTAAATTTTACAAGTAACCTACGCTTGAAGCTTACGATCCTCGTTAGAAATCAATAGGTACTCCCGTTTTGAGGTTCGGTTCATCTTACAAAGCGTGAGTGTCTTCAGTTTACCACGCAACCAATGCAAACTTCGCTCAATATCAGAGAAATGTTGACATCGACCACATGGGGCACGGCCCTTTAGCACACTCACCCTAACCTCCTGCTTCTCCTAAGATTTCAACGGTCCCTTTTCAAAATGTGGGAGACACATACATCTCTTTTCTCCTTGCTAGGGAGAATATGATCTCTCCATCAGCACCCGTTAGAACCAGCAGTTGTTGCATAGACAAAGAGACAAATCACTCTGCGTCTTTGTTGGAGCGGACGTTGCTTTGCAGGACACTTCATTCGACGAATAAGAATGAATCTCACCAGAATGAGTAAAGGATAAAGTCACGAGTCAGCAATTCAAAATGAGAGAACAAGAACATGCACCTTACTCGGTGATACCCTTGCAGAGCTCACATGAGCAATTCGGAAGAAAACATCTGACAGCGGAACGGCCATAACCGAAGAACCACTCCCCCTCTTTTTCTTGAGCCGCATTACCATCGCTAGGCGAGCTCGCACTTCCGAATCCTCCGAATCTGCTGGTGGTGGAGATCGCAAACTGCAACTGCGTCATTCGCAAGGAACTCCGGTACAGCCTGCAAGTAAAGGAATTAAGGCGAAGGGCTCAAAGGAGAAGAAAAACGCCAGAAGACAACCTGCTCGGCCTCGGTGAGAATTTCGACGAGACTCTGGGCCAGATCTCTGTTTTTATCCGAGAGATAGAGTGATGTGACACGTCCAGGATTTCCCACACGTCCGGTTCTAAAGCGGGCATCGACAAGGAAATCAAAACGCTAGAGCTGCTAGGCGCCCAACTAGTACCTGCCGATGCGATGCACATAGTCTTCTGCTTTGGTGGGAAGATCGTAGTTGATCACGTGATCCACTCCTTTGATATTCTTCAGTGCGCGCTGAGCGACCGCTGTCGCGACCATCACCTTCAGAGGACAAAGAATGGAGCGTTAAACGTCCACGTTCAATGGAGAAACCGCAGTCTCACCGGCTTCTTTCCCAGATTGAATTCGACGATTGCCTCTTCTCGCTGATACCGGTAACGATCACCATGAATCGTTACCGACGGAATTCCGAATTCAGATAGCACTACTCCAAGCGTGTCAGCGAACAGCTTCCGTGTTACGAAGACCAACGTCTTCGTTTTGAACACAACTGCCTCTAAAAATGGGGTCATCTAGAATTTTAGTAGACTTAATTGACTTGATTGAACGTACCTTTTGCAATTTCGTATGTGTTCAAGTCGAACTCGAGGAGCTCTAAGAATCGCTCCCTTTTATCTGCAACTGACGTGCATTGTATGATTTTCTAAAAGCGTCAGTGTTAGTATATCCCAACCAATATTCGAAGGGGCAGCTTGGAACGTACCTGAGAAATGGATTTAGCCATGTTCTCGAGTGGGAGACACGTAGCCACCGATGCTTTTATAAAGAATAATAGTAATTAGCACCTCTGCACTCGCGCCAACTCAGTTACTTCCACTCCCCCCCAGGCGTTTTCCCTCAGGTTAGGATAAGGCCTACTCGCCGGCCACCTCTGCAATGTCCTGCGGATAGGCCACCGCTAGGTTAACGTTAGGTGACCTCGATTACCTCAGGACTGAGGTTTCGAGGTCACCTAACGTTGGAGGAGATGGCGAAGTACGAGGCTCCATCTCATACTTCGCCATCTCCTCCACCAAACACTATTGACATACCGCGCGTTCGTTCTCGTACTGCTCCATAGACCCGAAGAACGCGTTTCGATCCAATTTCTTTAGGAGCGCTTCCTCCTTTTTCAAGTATTTCTTCCAGGACACAGAAGATTTGTCTGAGCGCAGACCACTCAATCCCAGCTCACTAGGAGCCTTATCAAAAGTGTCAAATCTCTTGCCGAAGGATTCTGTCCACGATTGCTTTTTTTCCAAAGCGTCGTTCTGTTTAGAGGCTTCGTTCGTTTGAAGACTGGAAGATGGACCTGCGGCTGACGAGACTTTGCTGTCAGGCGAGTCCTCCTTCAGACCACCATCACTAAGCTTGAACCAAGAGCTCGCAGCCACTTCTGCCCCCGACGATGGCTGCTTAACTTGCTCTCTTGCACGATCCTTCTTAGCGACTTCTGCGGCATTCGTGGTACCAGTAGCAGAAGCCGGATTCTGAGCTTTCTGTGATGACGACGATGCCTCAATTTCCTCCAATTACACACGTTGCAACAATAGTTTATTACAAGATTTGTTCAACCAATCGTTTCTCAAATTGGATTCGTGCGATTACACATATGTGGCCCTAAAGGGTTAGATGAGAGAGCACGAGAGTGCGCTTATTCTTTGTCACCGGCGGTGTTCTTGGGCAGGAGCACCGCCTGGATGTTAGGCAGAACACCTCCCTGAGCGATGGTCAAACCGGAGAGAAGCTCGTTGAGCTCCTCATCGTTGCGGACAGTGAGCTGCAGATGGCGAAGGTTGATCCTGGTCTTCTTGTTGTCGCGAGCGGCGTTACCGGCCAGCTCGAGCACCTCAGCAAGTAAATTGCTCGCGGCGTACGCCATCATCTAACCCAACGGCCCTCTTTAGGGCCACATCTGCCTCTGCTACACGAATCGAAAATGTGTCTGTATTGATTGAATAAACAGTTTGCTATAGTCATTCGCATGTTGTTTTTGTGTATGAGCCCTCTGTGAAAATTGCGGGCATCGGGTTCTGTCGATAGGGAATATCACTGAGGAAGAGGCGAAGTTTTTTTAAGCGATCGCGACGAGTTCAGATCTCAGTCGAGCTGGAAGAGCGAAGCCAGCAGACGTAGACTAGTCTCTTCCTTCTGACATCGACGAATAAAATTTGCCTTCGCCTTAGCTTAGTTAGAGTTGCCGGGATCACTCGGGCTCGGCTAACAGTCTTGATGAACGGGACAGGTAAAAAAGGAGTATTCTTTGCCAAAGCAGAATGAAAACGGCTCTGCGTGTTCTATTTTGTTGATGCAGTGCCCTTCAGCCACAGTTCTACCGCTTCACGATTCGACTAGACATTTTCGATTTAGCCCTCGTATCCGTGCATTGCTCGCTCCCCTCTTCCCATTCTTCTGATCATTCTTATTCCCCCGGAGGGGTGGGCCGATCCGCGCTGTGGAAGAATTCGTTTGCAAAGGGTGGGGCATGGGGTACGGTTGCGCCGTGCGTGGGACTTGTGGGTTTTGCCTTCGTAAAGTGGTGTGTTCGTCACATCCCCGGATTGCCTAGCTCTATGACTGGAGCCTAGGAGAATATGCATACGAACATTCTGTTGCACTCTTGATACGAGCATCAGCTCCCGTCCAGTACCACGAACTGTACAAAAAAACACCTTCACCTTCCATGTATCTCAAAAGCGCAAGATAGCTTCTACATGAGTTTCCTGGTGATACCAGTTCAGATGTTTGATGAGGAAGATCCGTCTCTGCGGGTCGGTTCTCCAATATCCACTACCGTAACCGCGTACAGTGTTCTGTTGCACCGACGGGGAGTCGTTCGAAGCTTCACGGGGGAGGGGTCCCCGCGTGATGACCCGGCGACGAGCAGCCGTGGCCTATATAAGCGGCGCGCGCCTCCTCGATCACATCTCACTCGTGAGTACTACTCAGTCGAATCGTCGCTATGTCTGGACGTGGTAAAGGAGGCAAAGGACTCGGCAAGGGAGGCGCCAAGCGCCATCGCAAGGTGCTTCGCGACAACATCCAGGGAGTCACGAAGCCGGCTATCCGTCGTCTCGCCCGCCGTGGTGGAGTGAAGCGCATCAGCGGTCTCATCTACGAGGAGACCCGCGGTGTCCTCAAGGTGTTCCTTGAGAACGTGATCCGTGATGCGGTCACCTACTGCGAGCACGCCAAGAGAAAGACCGTCACCGCCATGGACGTCGTCTGCGCTCTGAAACGCCAAGGACGTACCCTGTACGGCTTCGGCGGATAAGAAGCTCTCGCAACGAGACTCACGCTATACATCTAACCCAAAGGCCCTCTTTAGGGCCACAATTGCTCCAGCTACGAAGCAGAGAGTCGCCATGTGTTCTGCGAATAAAGTATCTGTGTGGTTCATTGTTGTTTGTCTTAGTTGTGAAGTGAGTAGATGTGCGATGATCGTGACAGTTAGTGCTGTGGTATCAGGTACTACAGAGGGGTGGCTCGCGATGAGAGTCTGCCGATTCTTCGTGTGCTGTGCTGCTGCTGCTGCTTGACTACGTCCGTACGGGTCTCAATCGTCAGGTGCATCGCTCGAGCTGCTGGGAAGAATTGTTTCTACCGAACACCCGTTGAGGAATCCATACTGTATTCGAAAACAGGGGACATGGAATAGCGTAGGTCGATCCCCGTTGAGATGCGCCACGCATTCTATTTCTACCGGAAATCGTGAACACGAGTTGAGTCGTAGTTGGCCACACAATACCTTGCTGTGGTCAGCCGATGTCCTTCCCAGACAAGTCCGGATCAATTTACCGATTCCGTAGGGATGGAAGTTTAGTTGGCCTCGGATGGAAATCCGAGTCAAGGACCTAATTCGAGATATAGACGATAGTCGGCGCCACCTCCGACTGAGCAACAATTTTCGAAGATATTTTCACTATTCAGGATGTGATAGAAGAGAATAAGACTACGGCAACCTAACATAATATAATTATTAAAATTAATTTCCAATAATTGCGCCTCTACAAAACTAATGGATAAAGTATAAAGTCCGTCATAGTAGAATGTTACAAGTTTTGGAATCAATGTTCGATGAAATAATATCATAAAATTGTTAACCAACTTTTCCTTAAAAGCCATACTGTCACAAAATTCTACAGTTTCTCTTTACTGTCATGAAATTGCTAAGGAAGGAAACATAAAATTCTTTTTGGGATGCGCCATGCACTCTACTCTTCTATCGCATCGTGGAGGCAATTTAAATACGTATTTGGCCTATGAAATGGCTTGTGTTCACCAGCTGACGGAAAAGTCAGTGAGTTACCGTTCTCAGATAAGTCTCGTACGGAAAAAAGTACAGCCTGGCACAGTTAGCGAATCTAGGCCTCACACGCAGCTTGCACTACCTCTTGAATGTGTCTCTAGGCCTCGGCCTCAATGCGTCTCCTCTTCCTTCAAACCGCATTCAAACTGTCCTACAATCACTCTTTGGGTGAAACGCCTTGCCTGTCCGACAGCGGGATTGGTTAGTGCCGTTAGCACTGCTTCCAGGTGGAGACAAGCCCAACAAACCTGAACTGGAGGTGCTCCTGAGGACGGAATCATGATTGACAAGATAATGGGTTTATCGTGACTTTCTCGCGACTACGGAATGATTCGTGTGATAGGATTTGGCTTCGAGCACTATCAGATCATAGCACTGGGCAAACAAAAAACACACTATAAAAGACAGTTATATGGTAAATTGGTATTGTGCTCACCTCATTGCCCTTTTCATTTTTTCAAGCTAGCTTCTCATACTATGCATTAAAGGTGCTCTCATCACATCATATTGTATATGAGATGTTTTCATACTGTGTGTTTAATTACCCAAGTTTGAGGTAAATCGTCATCAACGAGTTTAGCAACGAAGAATAGTGGACAGACGGCAGGTTTGGTACTCGATGATATGATATATATCATTTTAAATTGGACACCACTTCTAAGCTATCCTAATGCTTTTGGAATCAAAACAAACTCTTCAAAATCGAAACTGTTTAAAATTCTATAAAATTTTTATTTTTAAGGAACTACAAAATTTCCATTTTTAAGGAAAAACAATGGTCCAAAGCTTGCTCTAAAGAGCAGAGAGGCCATTTTTAGTGCCAAAAACAGAATGCGCCACGCCCTCGTCCAAGACGTTGTCGTTTTTTATTCGATTAATACCAGACTTTATTTTGCATGAAGTTTGACACCTGTTAACGACAACACAAAAACAACTGTAAAAACACCTTATTTTGAGTGTTCATGTAAGTGGAATTTACACTACCAATCAAATATAGTTGGGACTAACTCTTTTAGCGCTAATCTTTTAATGCGTTATATGCTTGCTTTTTTGCTTCGCTTTAAGGCAAATTTTAATTTATTGTTTTTCTATGAAAATACAAATTTTACGAAAATATTACGCTTATTGGGGCAGATAAACTCAAAAATTAAGAAAAATGTACCAAATTTTCCTTGAACAAAAAATTATTCTAACCATCTTATTGAGTCTGTAATTTAACCTGCGTCAAGGCCTATTCGATTTGAAAGAGATCGCTTTGTTTTCAAAGATCTTTAAGCTGGATTAGAAGAGTGTCCAGTAAGGTTTGAAAAGTGCGCAATTCGACGTGAAAATGGTATAATTAAGTGAATGACACAACTCTACCCCACCATCCACCCATCTCCACGCTTTTGCGAATTCCAGGTAATGATTTAATTTCTACCCTCTACCCAGATAATCCTGGGTGAAGTGGTTCATGAACCCGACCTATGGATCTCTGAAACAGGTACCTACCGCTGCTACTGGTTAGTCAATCCCGTTTGGGATGCGCCACGCATCCTACTTCTACGAAATGCCGTGTAAGCGATTTGGATGCGTATTTGGCCACACGGTGACTTGCGGTACCAGCCGATGAACAAGTCAGCACTCTTTCCTTCCCGGACAAGTCTGGTACCAATTTTACGACCCCGTAGGGATGGAGGACGTGGTTGGCCTGGGTGGGAATTCCGAACCAGGAACCTAGTATCGGATGCACGCGACAGCTGGCACCTCCTCCAAATCCGCTAGGAACGCTGATACTAATATTCCTTGGATATCAATGTGAGGAAAAAGAAAATCATACCTAAAACAGTAGAAGCAATGGTGGGAAAAGGCCCAACGCATTCAAAACGTTCTTCTTATAATTTCATTTCTTTGCATGATTTGTCAAGGAAGCGATTTCGATATTTAATCATGGAATCATCTCATTCATAGATCTCAGGGATAAATTTGTGCACAACCCATGGAGTCGAAAAATCTACGGTTCCCGAATAGCAAAGGGCAGTTTTTGCCTACCCGTTGCATGGCAGTAATACGTATCTAATTCTTGACATAAGCCGTTTTAGTTAAGTGCCGTTTGAGGGAAAAACGTGAGGAACTAAACCCACCAGTTGCTATCTTTCAAAAGTTGTTATTTGCTTTTGGCAATTATCAGCAACCACTTGCAGCGGTTCGTTGACCACACTTCTGCGAATCTGATTCAATCAGAAAGCTATCCAGTTGAACACCTTCATTTTTACGTCGGTTCTTTTTGATGCAAGCTCTGAAGATGCAGCTTCCCCGCTCATAGCACACCTTTTTCAATTTCTGAAACGCAAGTGGAAACAGTCTTCTTCTTCTTCTTCTTCATCTTCAGCGTTTGCCCGGCTTCCTGCCCTCAGAGACCTCAGAGAGATGCAAACGGAGCAAAAATCAAGCCAAAAAGGTCCATCTGCGGCCGAGGGGTGCGGTAACAAACATCTCAGTAAGATGACTAAGTGGCGGCGGCCTCAGAAAGGCGCCGGCGCCCTCCTCGGCCGACTCTGAGCCAAACAGGAAGGCGCCGGCGCCTTTCTGGGGTTCACTATCTTACTTATTAGGAAAGATACTAGACCCGAAATGGGCCTAAATTAGCAAATTATACATCAGTAAATCCGGAAAATTCGCCCCGTCCTAAAAATCTAACTCTTAGCGCACCAAACGCTAAACGAATGCAGTTATCTAATTTTTCGACCCCCTAAGAGCATTTCGAAAGTGAAGTTGGAGAATTTCGCGATTTTGTGGCTGTTGGCTGCCACAGCACCATATGCCATGCCCTCTACTTTTCCTCACGAAGCTAAAATTTTTTATTTATTTTTTATTATTAGGCAATTTTTAAATAATTCAAATAGCAAATTATATATCAATAAATCCGGAAAATTCGCCCCGTCCTAAAAATCTAACTCTTAGCGCACCAAACGCTAAACGAATGCAGTTATCTAATTTTTCGACCTCCTAAGAGCATTTCGAAAGTGAAGTTGAAAAATTTAGCGATTTTGTGGCTGTTGGCTGCCCTAGCACCATATGCCATGCCCTCTACTTTTCTTCACGAAGCTAAAAATTTTTATTTTTTATTTTTATTTTTAGGCAATTTTTAAATAATTCAAACAGCAAATTATATATCAGTAAATCCGGAAAATTCGCCCCGTCCTAAAAATCCAACTCTTAGCGCACCAAACGCTAAACGAATGCAGTTATCTAATTTTTCGACCCCCTAAGAGCATTTCGAAAGTGAAGTTGGAAAATTTAGCGATTTTGCGGCTGTTGGCTGCCCCAGCACCATATGCCATGCCCTCTAGTTTTCTTCACAAAAGTAAAATATTTTATTTTTTTTTGTTATTAGGCAAATTTCAAATAATTTCTTTATTATAACTGTGAACAATAGGAGAAGAGCACAATAACGGCTGTTACGCTTTCTGTAATCGCAGACAGCCAGATATACCTGTATTGAAGGGCTCATAAGTGCGGTATTCAGCGTAGCCGCCAGCGCTCGCCTGCCATCGAGCCACATTGGACGTTGCCTATCAGCTAAATCAGCTGATCCAATGGGGCTCGATGCCTGTCTTGATGCGCCGACGGTGATTGGCCGTGGTAACGCGGCCAGGTCAGCTTCATCATCTCCTATTGGTCCATCCTCATCCGGATTTCTCGAAACCCATGCGGGCAATAAGGATTTAATTTGAATAAGTAAAGAAACTTTTCTTAGGCTCAAGTATATCTGAGATATCTGGGACAAGCTACGAAAGAGGACCACAACCTTTGTTGCTTGACTCGGGGTCTTCTGAGACCAAGAAATCGTGAGAAAGGCATTAATCTTCAGAGCACCAAAAACTTCATCACCCATCAAGGATTTTTTAGAAGAACACAAGGCGAATATCTAACAGTCTGTCACCACTGCATCACTCTGATATCCACCTGACGAACAGGCGTTTTGACGATTATGGAATTCCGTAGTTCTGCTCCACAGATACGATTCGAAGCTGTGGAAGATAAATGCTTGACGTGGACGCCACATCGCCACAGTCCCAGGATGTGGAAGCTCATGCCATTGGAATCTCCTTGTGGAAGCTCACGCCATCGGAATCTCCTTTTTCTTTTCGTTTTCTTAAATGTTCATTCTCCTTATCATATTCATTGAGCGTGCTTTCCATATGATACTCAATCGTTCACTCTCCCTATCATACCCACAGAGTCTGTTTTCCCTATCATATCTCATCACCTTGTCCGATCAAGCACGTCTTTAACGTATTTTGAAATGCACTGAAGTAAAAGCTCATCGAACAATTCTAGACTTTGTTGCTTTTTGAGCTTCCTGTGGTCACAACATTGACAGCCACCGACCGCTACACAGATTCATTAGTACCTATATGTCTTCTTCGACGTCATTTCAACTGGAAGGTAATGATAACACCTTGTATGAATTTTATTGACGTATAGGCATATTGTATACAACACCTATCAGGAGATTCAGTTTATAAAAATCAATTGAATCGATTGGTGTGAGCTAGCCAGGCGATGCTCATCTTGACAACTGTCACATGTTGACGACGTGGTTCTGGTAGCGGTCCCAACGTTTCAACAATAGCGACACATCCTTGACCCATTCACAGCCGTCACGCTTCAAATTCTTAATCACGCTGAGGATTGCAGCACCCGCAGCAGAAATCCTGAAATAGTAAAGGTTTCAGGCAAACCGGAATTAGAAAAGCACTGGGAGCTAAACTATAGCTTAAAGAACAGATAAAGTCTAAGCGAGACCGGAATGGATGAGCTTCAGGAGGAACAACTACACAAAAAATATTGCGTCGATGAGCCTCCTTTTGAATACACCACACATTCTATTTAAACATAATATTAGCGGTGTAATTTAAGTGCATAACTGATCAGAGGTTGGTTTTGGAAGTAACCACATAGCCTTAATACGCACCCAAGCCGTCTCGCGATACTCCGTGGAAGTGGAACGCACTGTGCATCCTGCAGAGAAAGCGACGAGCTCCTCGAGTAGAACAGCAGTCGTGATCCACTGCAACAGGAGCATGGCATATGGAAAAAGCGGGACATGAAAAGTCCACCTCTCACAATTTCTATCCAAAAATATGCTAAAACGCATCCGCGGAAGTGGAACGCACGGCGCATCCTGCAGATGGATCGATCAACTCCTCAACTAAGCTCCATACGTTAAACACTGCAACAGGAACGTGTAATATGTGAAAGAGCGGAACCGAATCGTCCATCTGACTCAATTTCTCTTCAAAAACAAACCAAAATGCTCTGAAAATCACCTGTTTGAGGTGTTTACGAACTGCAATTTCAAGTGAAGCGCCAATTGTCCTAATTCACATCGCTCCACAGGCGCTCAGCTGCCGTACCCTCCTTCTGGCCGAATTTCGTGGCGCTGAGATCGATTTCGGCAGAGTGGCTGAAGAATTTCTTCGAAAACACGAGTTCGTGACGTCAGATGTGCTAAACAGCTGTATCTAGCTTCAAAATGGTCGAAGGAGAAAACGAATCCAAGTACCAGAATCAGCGTGAAAAGCTCTTTCCAAAGGCATCAAAGATCTGGACTTAGAAAAAAAAACGGTTTTCCATTGCCGATCATATGGGATCTTAAAAGTACCTCAAACTTGGGTAATTAAACCAAAGCTGATGGTGTGCTGCGTGACAACTAGCTAGGCGAACCCTTATCGCAGTCCGGCGCCGCGGTGGATGGTTGGATCCCGTCTCAGTGCAACCAAGCGGCTTGCACTAAAGCTTCTACTCAGCCGCGGTATTCATCGCCTTCCTCGAGGGGGAATGCCACTCCGGAGGGAGTACTCGAATATGTACAGCAAGCACCGCACGAGAAAATAATTTTCTTTTCGAAATTCTTTCCTCTCGGTCGCGCCATTAAATTCCTTCTGTTTCTGAGTAGACGTATAGATTCCCGTAGGAGTGCGAGCTGTGAAACGAAGGCACGGACTGGGACTATGGATTTTGTAGAGGAGTGTGAAGGTGGTGGAAGGACGGCGTCCAGACGGCGAATACGCAGCAAGATCCTCGTCCTGGCAGCCGTTCTGTCGTCCCTCGACCCGCTGCTGCTCGCAGTCGCGGGCTGGACGAAGGCTAGGATGAGTAGGAGGTCCCGGCTTGCTTCCCTGACAAGATCCAGCGACGTGCAAGGCAAGGATCACCTGTTCACCACTCGCCATGTGTGCGACTAGCGCAGCACACACGTTCGCTTACGGCCATACCACGTTGAAAGCACGCCATCCCGTCCGATCTGGCAAGTTAAGCAACGTTGGGCCTGGTTAGTACTTGGATCGGAGACGGCTTGGGAATCCCAGGTGTCGTAAGCTTTTGCGTATTTCAACAAAAAAAACATTGATCATTGGGAAGCTTTTTCCTCTTGCCAAAAAAAGAAAACATTTTATACTATTTGATCTTTGCGGAGCGTTTCTTCAACGATTTCTAACGTTCGATTCAATTTATTATAAAAAATTCAAGCTACTTTTAAAATTTAATTAGTTTTTCATGTTCTTCGGTCACTCTACTCTTCAAAAATCCATTGCGGACACACGCTTTCTATGGCAATTCCCTCCACCAGGCCCTCGTTACGTGAAGCCGCTCACCAGCACGTTTCTTCGAGAAACGTAGCGTTCCAGCCCATTCATTGGTTAGTGATTGTTCTCTCCTTTGAGGAGAGGTTTCCAAAATTTGTCTGACCACAATGTGAATTGGGTCGGATCTTAAAAGTACCTCAAACTTGGGTAATTAAACCAAAGCTGATGGTGTGCTGCGTGACAACTAGCTAGGCGAACCCTTATCGCAGTCCGGCGCCGCGGTGGATGGTTGGATCCCGTCTCAGTGCAACCAAGCGGCTTGCACTAAAGCTTCTACTCAGCCGCGGTATTCATCGCCTTCCTCGAGGGGGAATGCCACTCCGGAGGGAGTACTCGAATATGTACAGCAAGCACCGCACGAGAAAATAATTTTCTTTTCGAAATTCTTTCCTCTCGGTCGCGCCATTAAATTCCTTCTGTTTCTGAGTAGACGTATAGATTCCCGTAGGAGTGCGAGCTGTGAAACGAAGGCACGGACTGGGACTATGGATTTTGTAGAGGAGTGTGAAGGTGGTGGAAGGACGGCGTCCAGACGGCGAATACGCAGCAAGATCCTCGTCCTGGCAGCCGTCCTGTCGTCCCTCGACCCGCTGCTGCTCGCAGTCGCGGGCTGGACGAAGGCTAGGATGAGTAGGAGGTCCCGGCTTGCTTCCCTGACAAGATCCAGCGACGTGCAAGGCAAGGATCACCTGTTCACCACTCGCCATGTGTGCGACTAGCGCAGCACACACGTTCGCTTACGGCCATACCACGTTGAAAGCACGCCATCCCGTCCGATCTGGCAAGTTAAGCAACGTTGGGCCTGGTTAGTACTTGGATCGGAGACGGCTTGGGAATCCCAGGTGTCGTAAGCTTTTGCGTATTTCAACAAAAAAAACATTGATCACTGGGAAGCTTTTTCCTCTTGCCAAAAAAAGAAAACATTTTATACTATTTGATCTTTGCGGAGCGTTTCTTCAACGATTTCTAACGTTCGATTCAATTTATTCTAAAAAATTCAAGCTACTTTTAAAATTTAATTAGTTTTTCATGTTCTTCGGTCACTCTACTCTTCAAAAATCCATTGCGGACACACGCTTTCTATGGCAATTCCCTCCACCAGGCCCTCGTTACGTGAAGCCGCTCACCAGCACGTTTCTTCGAGAAACGTAGCGTTCCAGCCCATTCATTGGTTAGTGATTGTTCTCTCCTTTGAGGAGAGGTTTCCAAAATTTGTCTGACCACAATGTGAATTGGGTCGGATCTTAAAAGTACCTCAAACTTGGGTAATTAAACCAAAGCTGATGGTGTGCTGCGTGACAACTAGCTAGGCGAACCCTTATCGCAGTCCGGCGCCGCGGTGGATGGTTGGATCCCGTCTCAGTGCAACCAAGCGGCTTGCACTAAAGCTTCTACTCAGCCGCGGTATTCATCGCCTTCCTCGAGGGGGAATGCCACTCCGGAGGGAGTACTCGAATATGTACAGCAAGCACCGCACGAGAAAATAATTTTCTTTTCGAAATTCTTTCCTCTCGGTCGCGCCATTAAATTCCTTCTGTTTCTGAGTAGACGTATAGATTCCCGTAGGAGTGCGAGCTGTGAAACGAAGGCACGGACTGGGACTATGGATTTTGTAGAGGAGTGTGAAGGTGGTGGAAGGACGGCGTCCAGACGGCGAATACGCAGCAAGATCCTCGTCCTGGCAGCCGTCCTGTCGTCCCTCGACCCGCTGCTGCTCGCAGTCGCGGGCTGGACGAAGGCTAGGATGAGTAGGAGGTCCCGGCTTGCTTCCCTGACAAGATCCAGCGACGTGCAAGGCAAGGATCACCTGTTCACCACTCGCCATGTGTGCGACTAGCGCAGCACACACGTTCGCTTACGGCCATACCACGTTGAAAGCACGCCATCCCGTCCGATCTGGCAAGTTAAGCAACGTTGGGCCTGGTTAGTACTTGGATCGGAGACGGCTTGGGAATCCCAGGTGTCGTAAGCTTTTGCGTATTTCAACAAAAAAAAACATTGATCACTGGGAAGCTTTTTCCTCTTGCCAAAAAAAGAAAACATTTTATACTATTTGATCTTTGCGGAGCGTTTCTTCAACGATTTCTAACGTTCGATTCAATTTATTCTAAAAAATTCAAGCTACTTTTAAAATTTAATTAGTTTTTCATGTTCTTCGGTCACTCTACTCTTCAAAAATCCATTGCGGACACACGCTTTCTATGGCAATTCCCTCCACCAGGCCCTCGTTACGTGAAGCCGCTCACCAGCACGTTTCTTCGAGAAACGTAGCGTTCCAGCCCATTCATTGGTTAGTGATTGTTCTCTCCTTTGAGGAGAGGTTTCCAAAATTTGTCTGACCACAATGTGAATTGGGTCGGATCTTAAAAGTACCTCAAACTTGGGTAATTAAACCAAAGCTGATGGTGTGCTGCGTGACAACTAGCTAGGCGAACCCTTATCGCAGTCCGGCGCCGCGGTGGATGGTTGGATCCCGTCTCAGTGCAACCAAGCGGCTTGCACTAAAGCTTCTACTCAGCCGCGGTATTCATCGCCTTCCTCGAGGGGGAATGCCACTCCGGAGGGAGTACTCGAATATGTACAGCAAGCACCGCACGAGAAAATAATTTTCTTTTCGAAATTCTTTCCTCTCGGTCGCGCCATTAAATTCCTTCTGTTTCTGAGTAGACGTATAGATTCCCGTAGGAGTGCGAGCTGTGAAACGAAGGCACGGACTGGGACTATGGATTTTGTAGAGGAGTGTGAAGGTGGTGGAAGGACGGCGTCCAGACGGCGAATACGCAGCAAGATCCTCGTCCTGGCAGCCGTCCTGTCGTCCCTCGACCCGCTGCTGCTCGCAGTCGCGGGCTGGACGAAGGCTAGGATGAGTAGGAGGTCCCGGCTTGCTTCCCTGACAAGATCCAGCGACGTGCAAGGCAAGGATCACCTGTTCACCACTCGCCATGTGTGCGACTAGCGCAGCACACACGTTCGCTTACGGCCATACCACGTTGAAAGCACGCCATCCCGTCCGATCTGGCAAGTTAAGCAACGTTGGGCCTGGTTAGTACTTGGATCGGAGACGGCTTGGGAATCCCAGGTGTCGTAAGCTTTTGCGTATTTCAACAAAAAAAACATTGATCACTGGGAAGCTTTTTCCTCTTGCCAAAAAAAGAAAACATTTTATACTATTTGATCTTTGCGGAGCGTTTCTTCAACGATTTCTAACGTTCGATTCAATTTATTCTAAAAAATTCAAGCTACTTTTAAAATTTAATTAGTTTTTCATGTTCTTCGGTCACTCTACTCTTCAAAAATCCATTGCGGACACACGCTTTCTATGGCAATTCCCTCCACCAGGCCCTCGTTACGTGAAGCCGCTCACCAGCACGTTTCTTCGAGAAACGTAGCGTTCCAGCCCATTCATTGGTTAGTGATTGTTCTCTCCTTTGAGGAGAGGTTTCCAAAATTTGTCTGACCACAATGTGAATTGGGTCGGATCTTAAAAGTACCTCAAACTTGGGTAATTAAACCAAAGCTGATGGTGTGCTGCGTGACAACTAGCTAGGCGAACCCTTATCGCAGTCCGGCGCCGCGGTGGATGGTTGGATCCCGTCTCAGTGCAACCAAGCGGCTTGCACTAAAGCTTCTACTCAGCCGCGGTATTCATCGCCTTCCTCGAGGGGGAATGCCACTCCGGAGGGAGTACTCGAATATGTACAGCAAGCACCGCACGAGAAAATAATTTTCTTTTCGAAATTCTTTCCTCTCGGTCGCGCCATTAAATTCCTTCTGTTTCTGAGTAGACGTATAGATTCCCGTAGGAGTGCGAGCTGTGAAACGAAGGCACGGACTGGGACTATGGATTTTGTAGAGGAGTGTGAAGGTGGTGGAAGGACGGCGTCCAGACGGCGAATACGCAGCAAGATCCTCGTCCTGGCAGCCGTCCTGTCGTCCCTCGACCCGCTGCTGCTCGCAGTCGCGGGCTGGACGAAGGCTAGGATGAGTAGGAGGTCCCGGCTTGCTTCCCTGACAAGATCCAGCGACGTGCAAGGCAAGGATCACCTGTTCACCACTCGCCATGTGTGCGACTAGCGCAGCACACACGTTCGCTTACGGCCATACCACGTTGAAAGCACGCCATCCCGTCCGATCTGGCAAGTTAAGCAACGTTGGGCCTGGTTAGTACTTGGATCGGAGACGGCTTGGGAATCCCAGGTGTCGTAAGCTTTTGCGTATTTCAACAAAAAAAACATTGATCACTGGGAAGCTTTTTCCTCTTGCCAAAAAAAGAAAACATTTTATACTATTTGATCTTTGCGGAGCGTTTCTTCAACGATTTCTAACGTTCGATTCAATTTATTCTAAAAAATTCAAGCTACTTTTAAAATTTAATTAGTTTTTCATGTTCTTCGGTCACTCTACTCTTCAAAAATCCATTGCGGACACACGCTTTCTATGGCAATTCCCTCCACCAGGCCCTCGTTACGTGAAGCCGCTCACCAGCACGTTTCTTCGAGAAACGTAGCGTTCCAGCCCATTCATTGGTTAGTGATTGTTCTCTCCTTTGAGGAGAGGTTTCCAAAATTTGTCTGACCACAATGTGAATTGGGTTGGATCTTAAAAGTACCTCAAACTTGGGTAATTAAACCAAAGCTGATGGTGTGCTGCGTGACAACTAGCTAGGCGAACCCTTATCGCAGTCCGGCGCCGCGGTGGATGGTTGGATCCCGTTTCAGTGCAACCAAGCGGCTTGCACTAAAGCTTCTACTCAGCCGCGGTATTCATCGCCTTCCTCGAGGGGGAATGCCACTCCGGAGGGAGTACTCGAATATGTACAGCAAGCACCGCACGAGAAAATAATTTTCTTTTCGAAATTCTTTCCTCTCGGTCGCGCCATTAAATTCCTTCTGTTTCTGAGTAGACGTATAGATTCCCGTAGGAGTGCGAGCTGTGAAACGAAGGCACGGACTGGGACTATGGATTTTGTAGAGGAGTGTGAAGGTGGTGGAAGGACGGCGTCCAGACGGCGAATACGCAGCAAGATCCTCGTCCTGGCAGCCGTCCTGTCGTCCCTCGACCCGCTGCTGCTCGCAGTCGCGGGCTGGACGAAGGCTAGGATGAGTAGGAGGTCCCGGCTTGCTTCCCTGACAAGATCCAGCGACGTGCAAGGCAAGGATCACCTGTTCACCACTCGCCATGTGTGCGACTAGCGCAGCACACACGTTCGCTTACGGCCATACCACGTTGAAAGCACGCCATCCCGTCCGATCTGGCAAGTTAAGCAACGTTGGGCCTGGTTAGTACTTGGATCGGAGACGGCTTGGGAATCCCAGGTGTCGTAAGCTTTTGCGTATTTCAACAAAAAAAACATTGATCACTGGGAAGCTTTTTCCTCTTGCCAAAAAAAGAAAACATTTTATACTATTTGATCTTTGCGGAGCGTTTCTTCAACGATTTCTAACGTTCGATTCAATTTATTCTAAAAAATTCAAGCTACTTTTAAAATTTAATTAGTTTTTCATGTTCTTCGGTCACTCTACTCTTCAAAAATCCATTGCGGACACACGCTTTCTATGGCAATTCCCTCCACCAGGCCCTCGTTACGTGAAGCCGCTCACCAGCACGTTTCTTCGAGAAACGTAGCGTTCCAGCCCATTCATTGGTTAGTGATTGTTCTCTCCTTTGAGGAGAGGTTTCCAAAATTTGTCTGACCACAATGTGAATTGGGTTGGATCTTAAAAGTACCTCAAACTTGGGTAATTAAACCAAAGCTGATGGTGTGCTGCGTGACAACTAGCTAGGCGAACCCTTATCGCAGTCCGGCGCCGCGGTGGATGGTTGGATCCCGTTTCAGTGCAACCAAGCGGCTTGCACTAAAGCTTCTACTCAGCCGCGGTATTCATCGCCTTCCTCGAGGGGGAATGCCACTCCGGAGGGAGTACTCGAATATGTACAGCAAGCACCGCACGAGAAAATAATTTTCTTTTCGAAATTCTTTCCTCTCGGTCGCGCCATTAAATTCCTTCTGTTTCTGAGTAGACGTATAGATTCCCGTAGGAGTGCGAGCTGTGAAACGAAGGCACGGACTGGGACTATGGATTTTGTAGAGGAGTGTGAAGGTGGTGGAAGGACGGCGTCCAGACGGCGAATACGCAGCAAGATCCTCGTCCTGGCAGCCGTCCTGTCGTCCCTCGACCCGCTGCTGCTCGCAGTCGCGGGCTGGACGAAGGCTAGGATGAGTAGGAGGTCCCGGCTTGCTTCCCTGACAAGATCCAGCGACGTGCAAGGCAAGGATCACCTGTTCACCACTCGCCATGTGTGCGACTAGCGCAGCACACACGTTCGCTTACGGCCATACCACGTTGAAAGCACGCCATCCCGTCCGATCTGGCAAGTTAAGCAACGTTGGGCCTGGTTAGTACTTGGATCGGAGACGGCTTGGGAATCCCAGGTGTCGTAAGCTTTTGCGTATTTCAACAAAAAAAAACATTGATCACTGGGAAGCTTTTTCCTCTTGCCAAAAAAAGAAAACATTTTATACTATTTGATCTTTGCGGAGCGTTTCTTCAACGATTTCTAACGTTCGATTCAATTTATTCTAAAAAATTCAAGCTACTTTTAAAATTTAATTAGTTTTTCATGTTCTTCGGTCACTCTACTCTTCAAAAATCCATTGCGGACACACGCTTTCTATGGCAATTCCCTCCACCAGGCCCTCGTTACGTGAAGCCGCTCACCAGCACGTTTCTTCGAGAAACGTAGCGTTCCAGCCCATTCATTGGTTAGTGATTGTTCTCTCCTTTGAGGAGAGGTTTCCAAAATTTGTCTGACCACAATGTGAATTGGGTCGGATCTTAAAAGTACCTCAAACTTGGGTAATTAAACCAAAGCTGATGGTGTGCTGCGTGACAACTAGCTAGGCGAACCCTTATCGCAGTCCGGCGCCGCGGTGGATGGTTGGATCCCGTTTCAGTGCAACCAAGCGGCTTGCACTAAAGCTTCTACTCAGCCGCGGTATTCATCGCCTTCCTCGAGGGGGAATGCCACTCCGGAGGGAGTACTCGAATATGTACAGCAAGCACCGCACGAGAAAATAATTTTCTTTTCGAAATTCTTTCCTCTCGGTCGCGCCATTAAATTCCTTCTGTTTCTGAGTAGACGTATAGATTCCCGTAGGAGTGCGAGCTGTGAAACGAAGGCACGGACTGGGACTATGGATTTTGTAGAGGAGTGTGAAGGTGGTGGAAGGACGGCGTCCAGACGGCGAATACGCAGCAAGATCCTCGTCCTGGCAGCCGTCCTGTCGTCCCTCGACCCGCTGCTGCTCGCAGTCGCGGGCTGGACGAAGGCTAGGATGAGTAGGAGGTCCCGGCTTGCTTCCCTGACAAGATCCAGCGACGTGCAAGGCAAGGATCACCTGTTCACCACTCGCCATGTGTGCGACTAGCGCAGCACACACGTTCGCTTACGGCCATACCACGTTGAAAGCACGCCATCCCGTCCGATCTGGCAAGTTAAGCAACGTTGGGCCTGGTTAGTACTTGGATCGGAGACGGCTTGGGAATCCCAGGTGTCGTAAGCTTTTGCGTATTTCAACAAAAAAAACATTGATCACTGGGAAGCTTTTTCCTCTTGCCAAAAAAAGAAAACATTTTATACTATTTGATCTTTGCGGAGCGTTTCTTCAACGATTTCTAACGTTCGATTCAATTTATTCTAAAAAATTCAAGCTACTTTTAAAATTTAATTAGTTTTTCATGTTCTTCGGTCACTCTACTCTTCAAAAATCCATTGCGGACACACGCTTTCTATGGCAATTCCCTCCACCAGGCCCTCGTTACGTGAAGCCGCTCACCAGCACGTTTCTTCGAGAAACGTAGCGTTCCAGCCCATTCATTGGTTAGTGATTGTTCTCTCCTTTGAGGAGAGGTTTCCAAAATTTGTCTGACCACAATGTGAATTGGGTCGGATCTTAAAAGTACCTCAAACTTGGGTAATTAAACCAAAGCTGATGGTGTGCTGCGTGACAACTAGCTAGGCGAACCCTTATCGCAGTCCGGCGCCGCGGTGGATGGTTGGATCCCGTCTCAGTGCAACCAAGCGGCTTGCACTAAAGCTTCTACTCAGCCGCGGTATTCATCGCCTTCCTCGAGGGGGAATGCCACTCCGGAGGGAGTACTCGAATATGTACAGCAAGCACCGCACGAGAAAATAATTTTCTTTTCGAAATTCTTTCCTCTCGGTCGCGCCATTAAATTCCTTCTGTTTCTGAGTAGACGTATAGATTCCCGTAGGAGTGCGAGCTGTGAAACGAAGGCACGGACTGGGACTATGGATTTTGTAGAGGAGTGTGAAGGTGGTGGAAGGACGGCGTCCAGACGGCGAATACGCAGCAAGATCCTCGTCCTGGCAGCCGTCCTGTCGTCCCTCGACCCGCTGCTGCTCGCAGTCGCGGGCTGGACGAAGGCTAGGATGAGTAGGAGGTCCCGGCTTGCTTCCCTGACAAGATCCAGCGACGTGCAAGGCAAGGATCACCTGTTCACCACTCGCCATGTGTGCGACTAGCGCAGCACACACGTTCGCTTACGGCCATACCACGTTGAAAGCACGCCATCCCGTCCGATCTGGCAAGTTAAGCAACGTTGGGCCTGGTTAGTACTTGGATCGGAGACGGCTTGGGAATCCCAGGTGTCGTAAGCTTTTGCGTATTTCAACAAAAAAAACATTGATCACTGGGAAGCTTTTTCCTCTTGCCAAAAAAAGAAAACATTTTATACTATTTGATCTTTGCGGAGCGTTTCTTCAACGATTTCTAACGTTCGATTCAATTTATTCTAAAAAATTCAAGCTACTTTTAAAATTTAATTAGTTTTTCATGTTCTTCGGTCACTCTACTCTTCAAAAATCCATTGCGGACACACGCTTTCTATGGCAATTCCCTCCACCAGGCCCTCGTTACGTGAAGCCGCTCACCAGCACGTTTCTTCGAGAAACGTAGCGTTCCAGCCCATTCATTGGTTAGTGATTGTTCTCTCCTTTGAGGAGAGGTTTCCAAAATTTGTCTGACCACAATGTGAATTGGGTTGGATCTTAAAAGTACCTCAAACTTGGGTAATTAAACCAAAGCTGATGGTGTGCTGCGTGACAACTAGCTAGGCGAACCCTTATCGCAGTCCGGCGCCGCGGTGGATGGTTGGATCCCGTTTCAGTGCAACCAAGCGGCTTGCACTAAAGCTTCTACTCAGCCGCGGTATTCATCGCCTTCCTCGAGGGGGAATGCCACTCCGGAGGGAGTACTCGAATATGTACAGCAAGCACCGCACGAGAAAATAATTTTCTTTTCGAAATTCTTTCCTCTCGGTCGCGCCATTAAATTCCTTCTGTTTCTGAGTAGACGTATAGATTCCCGTAGGAGTGCGAGCTGTGAAACGAAGGCACGGACTGGGACTATGGATTTTGTAGAGGAGTGTGAAGGTGGTGGAAGGACGGCGTCCAGACGGCGAATACGCAGCAAGATCCTCGTCCTGGCAGCCGTCCTGTCGTCCCTCGACCCGCTGCTGCTCGCAGTCGCGGGCTGGACGAAGGCTAGGATGAGTAGGAGGTCCCGGCTTGCTTCCCTGACAAGATCCAGCGACGTGCAAGGCAAGGATCACCTGTTCACCACTCGCCATGTGTGCGACTAGCGCAGCACACACGTTCGCTTACGGCCATACCACGTTGAAAGCACGCCATCCCGTCCGATCTGGCAAGTTAAGCAACGTTGGGCCTGGTTAGTACTTGGATCGGAGACGGCTTGGGAATCCCAGGTGTCGTAAGCTTTTGCGTATTTCAACAAAAAAAACATTGATCACTGGGAAGCTTTTTCCTCTTGCCAAAAAAAGAAAACATTTTATACTATTTGATCTTTGCGGAGCGTTTCTTCAACGATTTCTAACGTTCGATTCAATTTATTCTAAAAAATTCAAGCTACTTTTAAAATTTAATTAGTTTTTCATGTTCTTCGGTCACTCTACTCTTCAAAAATCCATTGCGGACACACGCTTTCTATGGCAATTCCCTCCACCAGGCCCTCGTTACGTGAAGCCGCTCACCAGCACGTTTCTTCGAGAAACGTAGCGTTCCAGCCCATTCATTGGTTAGTGATTGTTCTCTCCTTTGAGGAGAGGTTTCCAAAATTTGTCTGACCACAATGTGAATTGGGTCGGATCTTAAAAGTACCTCAAACTTGGGTAATTAAACCAAAGCTGATGGTGTGCTGCGTGACAACTAGCTAGGCGAACCCTTATCGCAGTCCGGCGCCGCGGTGGATGGTTGGATCCCGTCTCAGTGCAACCAAGCGGCTTGCACTAAAGCTTCTACTCAGCCGCGGTATTCATCGCCTTCCTCGAGGGGGAATGCCACTCCGGAGGGAGTACTCGAATATGTACAGCAAGCACCGCACGAGAAAATAATTTTCTTTTCGAAATTCTTTCCTCTCGGTCGCGCCATTAAATTCCTTCTGTTTCTGAGTAGACGTATAGATTCCCGTAGGAGTGCGAGCTGTGAAACGAAGGCACGGACTGGGACTATGGATTTTGTAGAGGAGTGTGAAGGTGGTGGAAGGACGGCGTCCAGACGGCGAATACGCAGCAAGATCCTCGTCCTGGCAGCCGTCCTGTCGTCCCTCGACCCGCTGCTGCTCGCAGTCGCGGGCTGGACGAAGGCTAGGATGAGTAGGAGGTCCCGGCTTGCTTCCCTGACAAGATCCAGCGACGTGCAAGGCAAGGATCACCTGTTCACCACTCGCCATGTGTGCGACTAGCGCAGCACACACGTTCGCTTACGGCCATACCACGTTGAAAGCACGCCATCCCGTCCGATCTGGCAAGTTAAGCAACGTTGGGCCTGGTTAGTACTTGGATCGGAGACGGCTTGGGAATCCCAGGTGTCGTAAGCTTTTGCGTATTTCAACAAAAAAAAACATTGATCACTGGGAAGCTTTTTCCTCTTGCCAAAAAAAGAAAACATTTTATACTATTTGATCTTTGCGGAGCGTTTCTTCAACGATTTCTAACGTTCGATTCAATTTATTCTAAAAAATTCAAGCTACTTTTAAAATTTAATTAGTTTTTCATGTTCTTCGGTCACTCTACTCTTCAAAAATCCATTGCGGACACACGCTTTCTATGGCAATTCCCTCCACCAGGCCCTCGTTACGTGAAGCCGCTCACCAGCACGTTTCTTCGAGAAACGTAGCGTTCCAGCCCATTCATTGGTTAGTGATTGTTCTCTCCTTTGAGGAGAGGTTTCCAAAATTTGTCTGACCACAATGTGAATTGGGTCGGATCTTAAAAGTACCTCAAACTTGGGTAATTAAACCAAAGCTGATGGTGTGCTGCGTGACAACTAGCTAGGCGAACCCTTATCGCAGTCCGGCGCCGCGGTGGATGGTTGGATCCCGTCTCAGTGCAACCAAGCGGCTTGCACTAAAGCTTCTACTCAGCCGCGGTATTCATCGCCTTCCTCGAGGGGGAATGCCACTCCGGAGGGAGTACTCGAATATGTACAGCAAGCACCGCACGAGAAAATAATTTTCTTTTCGAAATTCTTTCCTCTCGGTCGCGCCATTAAATTCCTTCTGTTTCTGAGTAGACGTATAGATTCCCGTAGGAGTGCGAGCTGTGAAACGAAGGCACGGACTGGGACTATGGATTTTGTAGAGGAGTGTGAAGGTGGTGGAAGGACGGCGTCCAGACGGCGAATACGCAGCAAGATCCTCGTCCTGGCAGCCGTCCTGTCGTCCCTCGACCCGCTGCTGCTCGCAGTCGCGGGCTGGACGAAGGCTAGGATGAGTAGGAGGTCCCGGCTTGCTTCCCTGACAAGATCCAGCGACGTGCAAGGCAAGGATCACCTGTTCACCACTCGCCATGTGTGCGACTAGCGCAGCACACACGTTCGCTTACGGCCATACCACGTTGAAAGCACGCCATCCCGTCCGATCTGGCAAGTTAAGCAACGTTGGGCCTGGTTAGTACTTGGATCGGAGACGGCTTGGGAATCCCAGGTGTCGTAAGCTTTTGCGTATTTCAACAAAAAAAACATTGATCACTGGGAAGCTTTTTCCTCTTGCCAAAAAAAGAAAACATTTTATACTATTTGATCTTTGCGGAGCGTTTCTTCAACGATTTCTAACGTTCGATTCAATTTATTCTAAAAAATTCAAGCTACTTTTAAAATTTAATTAGTTTTTCATGTTCTTCGGTCACTCTACTCTTCAAAAATCCATTGCGGACACACGCTTTCTATGGCAATTCCCTCCACCAGGCCCTCGTTACGTGAAGCCGCTCACCAGCACGTTTCTTCGAGAAACGTAGCGTTCCAGCCCATTCATTGGTTAGTGATTGTTCTCTCCTTTGAGGAGAGGTTTCCAAAATTTGTCTGACCACAATGTGAATTGGGTCGGATCTTAAAAGTACCTCAAACTTGGGTAATTAAACCAAAGCTGATGGTGTGCTGCGTGACAACTAGCTAGGCGAACCCTTATCGCAGTCCGGCGCCGCGGTGGATGGTTGGATCCCGTCTCAGTGCAACCAAGCGGCTTGCACTAAAGCTTCTACTCAGCCGCGGTATTCATCGCCTTCCTCGAGGGGGAATGCCACTCCGGAGGGAGTACTCGAATATGTACAGCAAGCACCGCACGAGAAAATAATTTTCTTTTCGAAATTCTTTCCTCTCGGTCGCGCCATTAAATTCCTTCTGTTTCTGAGTAGACGTATAGATTCCCGTAGGAGTGCGAGCTGTGAAACGAAGGCACGGACTGGGACTATGGATTTTGTAGAGGAGTGTGAAGGTGGTGGAAGGACGGCGTCCAGACGGCGAATACGCAGCAAGATCCTCGTCCTGGCAGCCGTCCTGTCGTCCCTCGACCCGCTGCTGCTCGCAGTCGCGGGCTGGACGAAGGCTAGGATGAGTAGGAGGTCCCGGCTTGCTTCCCTGACAAGATCCAGCGACGTGCAAGGCAAGGATCACCTGTTCACCACTCGCCATGTGTGCGACTAGCGCAGCACACACGTTCGCTTACGGCCATACCACGTTGAAAGCACGCCATCCCGTCCGATCTGGCAAGTTAAGCAACGTTGGGCCTGGTTAGTACTTGGATCGGAGACGGCTTGGGAATCCCAGGTGTCGTAAGCTTTTGCGTATTTCAACAAAAAAAAACATTGATCACTGGGAAGCTTTTTCCTCTTGCCAAAAAAAGAAAACATTTTATACTATTTGATCTTTGCGGAGCGTTTCTTCAACGATTTCTAACGTTCGATTCAATTTATTCTAAAAAATTCAAGCTACTTTTAAAATTTAATTAGTTTTTCATGTTCTTCGGTCACTCTACTCTTCAAAAATCCATTGCGGACACACGCTTTCTATGGCAATTCCCTCCACCAGGCCCTCGTTACGTGAAGCCGCTCACCAGCACGTTTCTTCGAGAAACGTAGCGTTCCAGCCCATTCATTGGTTAGTGATTGTTCTCTCCTTTGAGGAGAGGTTTCCAAAATTTGTCTGACCACAATGTGAATTGGGTCGGATCTTAAAAGTACCTCAAACTTGGGTAATTAAACCAAAGCTGATGGTGTGCTGCGTGACAACTAGCTAGGCGAACCCTTATCGCAGTCCGGCGCCGCGGTGGATGGTTGGATCCCGTCTCAGTGCAACCAAGCGGCTTGCACTAAAGCTTCTACTCAGCCGCGGTATTCATCGCCTTCCTCGAGGGGGAATGCCACTCCGGAGGGAGTACTCGAATATGTACAGCAAGCACCGCACGAGAAAATAATTTTCTTTTCGAAATTCTTTCCTCTCGGTCGCGCCATTAAATTCCTTCTGTTTCTGAGTAGACGTATAGATTCCCGTAGGAGTGCGAGCTGTGAAACGAAGGCACGGACTGGGACTATGGATTTTGTAGAGGAGTGTGAAGGTGGTGGAAGGACGGCGTCCAGACGGCGAATACGCAGCAAGATCCTCGTCCTGGCAGCCGTCCTGTCGTCCCTCGACCCGCTGCTGCTCGCAGTCGCGGGTTGGACGAAGGCTAGGATGAGTAGGAGGTCCCGGCTTGCTTCCCTGACAAGATCCAGCGACATGCAAGGCAAGGATCACCTGTTCACCACTCGCCATGTGTGCGACTAGCGCAGCACACACGTTCGCTTACGGCCATACCACGTTGAAAGCACGCCATCCCGTCCGATCTGGCAAGTTAAGCAACGTTGGGCCTGGTTAGTACTTGGATCGGAGACGGCTTGGGAATCCCAGGTGTCGTAAGCTTTTGCGTATTTCAACAAAAAAACATTGATCACTGGGAAGCTTTTTCCTCTTGCCAAAAAAAGAAAACATTTTATACTATTTGATCTTTGCGGAGCGTTTCTTCAACGATTTCTAACGTTCGATTCAATTTATTCTAAAAAATTCAAGCTACTTTTAAAATTTAATTAGTTTTTCATGTTCTTCGGTCACTCTACTCTTCAAAAATCCATTGCGGACACACGCTTTCTATGGCAATTCCCTCCACCAGGCCCTCGTTACGTGAAGCCGCTCACCAGCACGTTTCTTCGAGAAACGTAGCATTCCAGCCCATTCATTGGTTAGTGATTGTTCTCTCCTTTGAGGAGAGGTTTCCAAAATTTGTCTGACCACAATGTGAATTGGGTCGGATCTTAAAAGTACCTCAAACTTGGGTAATTAAACCAAAGCTGATGGTGTGCTGCGTGACAACTAGCTAGGCGAACCCTTATCGCAGTCCGGCGCCGCGGTGGATGGTTGGATCCCGTCTCAGTGCAACCAAGCGGCTTGCACTAAAGCTTCTACTCAGCCGCGGTATTCATCGCCTTCCTCGAGGGGGAATGCCACTCCGGAGGGAGTACTCGAATATGTACAGCAAGCACCGCACGAGAAAATAATTTTCTTTTCGAAATTCTTTCCTCTCGGTCGCGCCATTAAATTCCTTCTGTTTCTGAGTAGACGTATAGATTCCCGTAGGAGTGCGAGCTGTGAAACGAAGGCACGGACTGGGACTATGGATTTTGTAGAGGAGTGTGAAGGTGGTGGAAGGACGGCGTCCAGACGGCGAATACGCAGCAAGATCCTCGTCCTGGCAGCCGTCCTGTCGTCCCTCGACCCGCTGCTGCTCGCAGTCGCGGGCTGGACGAAGGCTAGGATGAGTAGGAGGTCCCGGCTTGCTTCCCTGACAAGATCCAGCTACGTGCAAGGCAAGGATCACCTGTTCACCACTCGCCATGTGTGCGACTAGCGCAGCACACACGTTCGCTTACGGCCATACCACGTTGAAAGCACGCCATCCCGTCCGATCTGGCAAGTTAAGCAACGTTGGGCCTGGTTAGTACTTGGATCGGAGACGGCTTGGGAATCCCAGGTGTCGTAAGCTTTTGCGTATTTCAACAAAAAAAAACATTGATCACTGGGAAGCTTTTTCCTCTTGCCAAAAAAAGAAAACATTTTATACTATTTGATCTTTGCGGAGCGTTTCTTCAACGATTTCTAACGTTCGATTCAATTTATTCTAAAAAATTCAAGCTACTTTTAAAATTTAATTAGTTTTTCATGTTCTTCGGTCACTCTACTCTTCAAAAATCCATTGCGGACACACGCTTTCTATGGCAATTCCCTCCACCAGGCCCTCGTTACGTGAAGCCGCTCACCAGCACGTTTCTTCGAGAAACGTAGCGTTCCAGCCCATTCATTGGTTAGTGATTGTTCTCTCCTTTGAGGAGAGGTTTCCAAAATTTGTCTGACCACAATGTGAATTGGGTCGGATCTTA
>OX377202.1:84443959-84887832 GCA_947396885.1 Heligmosomoides polygyrus polygyrus
ATTTTCTTTTCGAAATTCTTTCCTCTCGGTCGCGCCATTAAATTCCTTCTGTTTCTGAGTAGACGTATAGATTCCCGTAGCAGTGCGAGCTGTGAAACGAAGGCACGGACTGGAACTATGGATTTTGTAGAGGAGTGTGAAGGTGGTGGAAGGACGGCGTCCAGACGGCGAATACGCAGCAAGATCCTCGTCCTGGCAGCCGTCCTGTCGTCCCTCGACCCGCTGCTGCTCGCAGTCGCGGGCTGGACGAAGGCTAGGATGAGTAGGGGGTCCCGGCTTGCTTCCCTGACAAGATCCAGCGATGTACAAGGCAAGGATCACCTGTTCGCCACTCGCCATGTGTGCGACTAGCGCAGCACAAACGTTCGCTTACGGCCATACCACGTTGAAAGCAAGCCATCCCGTCCGATCTGGCAAGTTAAGCAACGTTGGGCCTGGTTAGTACTTGGATCGGAGACGGCTTGGGAATCCCAGGTGTCGTAAGCTTTTGCGTATTTCAACAAAAAAAAACATTGATCACTGGGAAGGTTTTTACTCTTGCCAAAAAAAGAAAACATTTTATATTATTTGATATTTGCGGAGCGTTTGTTCAACGATTTCTAACGTTCGAATCAATGTATTCTAAAAAAATTCAAACTACTTTTAAAATTTAATTAGTTTTTCATGTTTCGGTCACTCTACTCTTCAAAAATCCATCACGGACACACGCTTTCTATGGCAATTCCCTCCACCAGGCCTTCGTAACGTGAAGCAGCTTACCAGCACGTTTCTTTGAGAAACGTAGCGTTCCAGCCTATTCATTGGAGTGATTGTTCTCTCCTTTGAGGAGAGGTTTCCAAAATTTGTCTGACCACAATGTGAATTGGGTCGGATCTTAAAAGTACCTCAAACTTGGGTAATTAAACCAAAGCTGATGGTGTGCTGCGTGACAACTAGCTGGGCGAACCCTTATCGCAGTCCGGCGCCGCGGTGGATGGTTGGAACCCGTCTCAGTGCAACCAAGCGGCTTGCACTAAAGCTTCTACTCAGCCGCGGTGTTCATCGCCTTCCTCGAGGGGGAGTGCCACTCCGGAGGGAGTACTCGAATATGTACAGCAAGCACCGCACGAGAAAATAATTTTCTTTTCGAAATTCTTTCCTCTCGGTCGCGCCATTAAATTCCTTCTGTTTCTGAGTAGACGTATAGATTCCCGTAGCAGTGCGAGCTGTGAAACGAAGGCACGGACTGGAACTATGGATTTTGTAGAGGAGTGTGAAGGTGGTGGAAGGACGGCGTCCAGACGGCGAATACGCAGCAAGATCCTCGTCCTGGCAGCCGTCCTGTCGTCCCTCGACCCGCTGCTGCTCGCAGTCGCGGGCTGGACGAAGGCTAGGATGAGTAGGGGGTCCCGGCTTGCTTCCCTGACAAGATCCAGCGATGTACAAGGCAAGGATCACCTGTTCGCCACTCGCCATGTGTGCGACTAGCGCAGCACAAACGTTCGCTTACGGCCATACCACGTTGAAAGCAAGCCATCCCGTCCGATCTGGCAAGTTAAGCAACGTTGGGCCTGGTTAGTACTTGGATCGGAGACGGCTTGGGAATCCCAGGTGTCGTAAGCTTTTGCGTATTTCAACAAAAAAAAACATTGATCACTGGGAAGGTTTTTACTCTTGCCAAAAAAAGAAAACATTTTATATTATTTGATATTTGCGGAGCGTTTGTTCAACGATTTCTAACGTTCGAATCAATGTATTCTAAAAAAATTCAAACTACTTTTAAAATTTAATTAGTTTTTCATGTTTCGGTCACTCTACTCTTCAAAAATCCATCACGGACACACGCTTTCTATGGCAATTCCCTCCACCAGGCCTTCGTAACGTGAAGCAGCTTACCAGCACGTTTCTTTGAGAAACGTAGCGTTCCAGCCTATTCATTGGAGTGATTGTTCTCTCCTTTGAGGAGAGGTTTCCAAAATTTGTCTGACCACAATGTGAATTGGGTCGGATCTTAAAAGTACCTCAAACTTGGGTAATTAAACCAAAGCTGATGGTGTGCTGCGTGACAACTAGCTGGGCGAACCCTTATCGCAGTCCGGCGCCGCGGTGGATGGTTGGAACCCGTCTCAGTGCAACCAAGCGGCTTGCACTAAAGCTTCTACTCAGCCGCGGTGTTCATCGCCTTCCTCGAGGGGGAGTGCCACTCCGGAGGGAGTACTCGAATATGTACAGCAAGCACCGCACGAGAAAATAATTTTCTTTTCGAAATTCTTTCCTCTCGGTCGCGCCATTAAATTCCTTCTGTTTCTGAGTAGACGTATAGATTCCCGTAGCAGTGCGAGCTGTGAAACGAAGGCACGGACTGGAACTATGGATTTTGTAGAGGAGTGTGAAGGTGGTGGAAGGACGGCGTCCAGACGGCGAATACGCAGCAAGATCCTCGTCCTGGCAGCCGTCCTGTCGTCCCTCGACCCGCTGCTGCTCGCAGTCGCGGGCTGGACGAAGGCTAGGATGAGTAGGGGGTCCCGGCTTGCTTCCCTGACAAGATCCAGCGATGTACAAGGCAAGGATCACCTGTTCGCCACTCGCCATGTGTGCGACTAGCGCAGCACAAACGTTCGCTTACGGCCATACCACGTTGAAAGCACGCCATCCCGTCCGATCTGGCAAGTTAAGCAACGTTGGGCCTGGTTAGTACTTGGATCGGAGACGGCTTGGGAATCCCAGGTGTCGTAAGCTTTTGCGTATTTCAACAAAAAAAACATTGATCACTGGGAAGGTTTTTACTCTTGCCAAAAAAAGAAAACATTTTATATTATTTGATATTTGCGGAGCGTTTGTTCAACGATTTCTAACGTTCGAATCAATGTATTCTAAAAAAATTCAAACTACTTTTAAAATTTAATTAGTTTTTCATGTTTCGGTCACTCTACTCTTCAAAAATCCATCACGGACACACGCTTTCTATGGCAATTCCCTCCACCAGGCCTTCGTAACGTGAAGCAGCTTACCAGCACGTTTCTTTGAGAAACGTAGCGTTCCAGCCTATTCATTGGAGTGATTGTTCTCTCCTTTGAGGAGAGGTTTCCAAAATTTGTCTGACCACAATGTGAATTGGGTCGGATCTTAAAAGTACCTCAAACTTGGGTAATTAAACCAAAGCTGATGGTGTGCTGCGTGACAACTAGCTGGGCGAACCCTTATCGCAGTCCGGCGCCGCGGTGGATGGTTGGAACCCGTCTCAGTGCAACCAAGCGGCTTGCACTAAAGCTTCTACTCAGCCGCGGTGTTCATCGCCTTCCTCGAGGGGGAGTGCCACTCCGGAGGGAGTACTCGAATATGTACAGCAAGCACCGCACGAGAAAATAATTTTCTTTTCGAAATTCTTTCCTCTCGGTCGCGCCATTAAATTCCTTCTGTTTCTGAGTAGACGTATAGATTCCCGTAGCAGTGCGAGCTGTGAAACGAAGGCACGGACTGGAACTATGGATTTTGTAGAGGAGTGTGAAGGTGGTGGAAGGACGGCGTCCAGACGGCGAATACGCAGCAAGATCCTCGTCCTGGCAGCCGTCCTGTCGTCCCTCGACCCGCTGCTGCTCGCAGTCGCGGGCTGGACGAAGGCTAGGATGAGTAGGGGGTCCCGGCTTGCTTCCCTGACAAGATCCAGCGATGTACAAGGCAAGGATCACCTGTTCGCCACTCGCCATGTGTGCGACTAGCGCAGCACAAACGTTCGCTTACGGCCATACCACGTTGAAAGCACGCCATCCCGTCCGATCTGGCAAGTTAAGCAACGTTGGGCCTGGTTAGTACTTGGATCGGAGACGGCTTGGGAATCCCAGGTGTCGTAAGCTTTTGCGTATTTCAACAAAAAAAACATTGATCACTGGGAAGGTTTTTACTCTTGCCAAAAAAAGAAAACATTTTATATTATTTGATATTTGCGGAGCGTTTGTTCAACGATTTCTAACGTTCGAATCAATGTATTCTAAAAAAATTCAAACTACTTTTAAAATTTAATTAGTTTTTCATGTTTCGGTCACTCTACTCTTCAAAAATCCATCACGGACACACGCTTTCTATGGCAATTCCCTCCACCAGGCCTTCGTAACGTGAAGCAGCTTACCAGCACGTTTCTTTGAGAAACGTAGCGTTCCAGCCTATTCATTGGAGTGATTGTTCTCTCCTTTGAGGAGAGGTTTCCAAAATTTGTCTGACCACAATGTGAATTGGGTCGGATCTTAAAAGTACCTCAAACTTGGGTAATTAAACCAAAGCTGATGGTGTGCTGCGTGACAACTAGCTGGGCGAACCCTTATCGCAGTCCGGCGCCGCGGTGGATGGTTGGAACCCGTCTCAGTGCAACCAAGCGGCTTGCACTAAAGCTTCTACTCAGCCGCGGTGTTCATCGCCTTCCTCGAGGGGGAGTGCCACTCCGGAGGGAGTACTCGAATATGTACAGCAAGCACCGCACGAGAAAATAATTTTCTTTTCGAAATTCTTTCCTCTCGGTCGCGCCATTAAATTCCTTCTGTTTCTGAGTAGACGTATAGATTCCCGTAGCAGTGCGAGCTGTGAAACGAAGGCACGGACTGGAACTATGGATTTTGTAGAGGAGTGTGAAGGTGGTGGAAGGACGGCGTCCAGACGGCGAATACGCAGCAAGATCCTCGTCCTGGCAGCCGTCCTGTCGTCCCTCGACCCGCTGCTGCTCGCAGTCGCGGGCTGGACGAAGGCTAGGATGAGTAGGGGGTCCCGGCTTGCTTCCCTGACAAGATCCAGCGATGTACAAGGCAAGGATCACCTGTTCGCCACTCGCCATGTGTGCGACTAGCGCAGCACAAACGTTCGCTTACGGCCATACCACGTTGAAAGCAAGCCATCCCGTCCGATCTGGCAAGTTAAGCAACGTTGGGCCTGGTTAGTACTTGGATCGGAGACGGCTTGGGAATCCCAGGTGTCGTAAGCTTTTGCGTATTTCAACAAAAAAAAACATTGATCACTGGGAAGGTTTTTACTCTTGCCAAAAAAAGAAAACATTTTATATTATTTGATATTTGCGGAGCGTTTGTTCAACGATTTCTAACGTTCGAATCAATGTATTCTAAAAAAATTCAAACTACTTTTAAAATTTAATTAGTTTTTCATGTTTCGGTCACTCTACTCTTCAAAAATCCATCACGGACACACGCTTTCTATGGCAATTCCCTCCACCAGGCCTTCGTAACGTGAAGCAGCTTACCAGCACGTTTCTTTGAGAAACGTAGCGTTCCAGCCTATTCATTGGAGTGATTGTTCTCTCCTTTGAGGAGAGGTTTCCAAAATTTGTCTGACCACAATGTGAATTGGGTCGGATCTTAAAAGTACCTCAAACTTGGGTAATTAAACCAAAGCTGATGGTGTGCTGCGTGACAACTAGCTGGGCGAACCCTTATCGCAGTCCGGCGCCGCGGTGGATGGTTGGAACCCGTCTCAGTGCAACCAAGCGGCTTGCACTAAAGCTTCTACTCAGCCGCGGTGTTCATCGCCTTCCTCGAGGGGGAGTGCCACTCCGGAGGGAGTACTCGAATATGTACAGCAAGCACCGCACGAGAAAATAATTTTCTTTTCGAAATTCTTTCCTCTCGGTCGCGCCATTAAATTCCTTCTGTTTCTGAGTAGACGTATAGATTCCCGTAGCAGTGCGAGCTGTGAAACGAAGGCACGGACTGGAACTATGGATTTTGTAGAGGAGTGTGAAGGTGGTGGAAGGACGGCGTCCAGACGGCGAATACGCAGCAAGATCCTCGTCCTGGCAGCCGTCCTGTCGTCCCTCGACCCGCTGCTGCTCGCAGTCGCGGGCTGGACGAAGGCTAGGATGAGTAGGGGGTCCCGGCTTGCTTCCCTGACAAGATCCAGCGATGTACAAGGCAAGGATCACCTGTTCGCCACTCGCCATGTGTGCGACTAGCGCAGCACAAACGTTCGCTTACGGCCATACCACGTTGAAAGCACGCCATCCCGTCCGATCTGGCAAGTTAAGCAACGTTGGGCCTGGTTAGTACTTGGATCGGAGACGGCTTGGGAATCCCAGGTGTCGTAAGCTTTTGCGTATTTCAACAAAAAAAACATTGATCACTGGGAAGGTTTTTACTCTTGCCAAAAAAAGAAAACATTTTATATTATTTGATATTTGCGGAGCGTTTGTTCAACGATTTCTAACGTTCGAATCAATGTATTCTAAAAAAATTCAAACTACTTTTAAAATTTAATTAGTTTTTCATGTTTCGGTCACTCTACTCTTCAAAAATCCATCACGGACACACGCTTTCTATGGCAATTCCCTCCACCAGGCCTTCGTAACGTGAAGCAGCTTACCAGCACGTTTCTTTGAGAAACGTAGCGTTCCAGCCTATTCATTGGAGTGATTGTTCTCTCCTTTGAGGAGAGGTTTCCAAAATTTGTCTGACCACAATGTGAATTGGGTCGGATCTTAAAAGTACCTCAAACTTGGGTAATTAAACCAAAGCTGATGGTGTGCTGCGTGACAACTAGCTGGGCGAACCCTTATCGCAGTCCGGCGCCGCGGTGGATGGTTGGAACCCGTCTCAGTGCAACCAAGCGGCTTGCACTAAAGCTTCTACTCAGCCGCGGTGTTCATCGCCTTCCTCGAGGGGGAGTGCCACTCCGGAGGGAGTACTCGAATATGTACAGCAAGCACCGCACGAGAAAATAATTTTCTTTTCGAAATTCTTTCCTCTCGGTCGCGCCATTAAATTCCTTCTGTTTCTGAGTAGACGTATAGATTCCCGTAGCAGTGCGAGCTGTGAAACGAAGGCACGGACTGGAACTATGGATTTTGTAGAGGAGTGTGAAGGTGGTGGAAGGACGGCGTCCAGACGGCGAATACGCAGCAAGATCCTCGTCCTGGCAGCCGTCCTGTCGTCCCTCGACCCGCTGCTGCTCGCAGTCGCGGGCTGGACGAAGGCTAGGATGAGTAGGGGGTCCCGGCTTGCTTCCCTGACAAGATCCAGCGATGTACAAGGCAAGGATCACCTGTTCGCCACTCGCCATGTGTGCGACTAGCGCAGCACAAACGTTCGCTTACGGCCATACCACGTTGAAAGCACGCCATCCCGTCCGATCTGGCAAGTTAAGCAACGTTGGGCCTGGTTAGTACTTGGATCGGAGACGGCTTGGGAATCCCAGGTGTCGTAAGCTTTTGCGTATTTCAACAAAAAAAACATTGATCACTGGGAAGGTTTTTACTCTTGCCAAAAAAAGAAAACATTTTATATTATTTGATATTTGCGGAGCGTTTGTTCAACGATTTCTAACGTTCGAATCAATGTATTCTAAAAAAATTCAAACTACTTTTAAAATTTAATTAGTTTTTCATGTTTCGGTCACTCTACTCTTCAAAAATCCATCACGGACACACGCTTTCTATGGCAATTCCCTCCACCAGGCCTTCGTAACGTGAAGCAGCTTACCAGCACGTTTCTTTGAGAAACGTAGCGTTCCAGCCTATTCATTGGAGTGATTGTTCTCTCCTTTGAGGAGAGGTTTCCAAAATTTGTCTGACCACAATGTGAATTGGGTCGGATCTTAAAAGTACCTCAAACTTGGGTAATTAAACCAAAGCTGATGGTGTGCTGCGTGACAACTAGCTGGGCGAACCCTTATCGCAGTCCGGCGCCGCGGTGGATGGTTGGAACCCGTCTCAGTGCAACCAAGCGGCTTGCACTAAAGCTTCTACTCAGCCGCGGTGTTCATCGCCTTCCTCGAGGGGGAGTGCCACTCCGGAGGGAGTACTCGAATATGTACAGCAAGCACCGCACGAGAAAATAATTTTCTTTTCGAAATTCTTTCCTCTCGGTCGCGCCATTAAATTCCTTCTGTTTCTGAGTAGACGTATAGATTCCCGTAGCAGTGCGAGCTGTGAAACGAAGGCACGGACTGGAACTATGGATTTTGTAGAGGAGTGTGAAGGTGGTGGAAGGACGGCGTCCAGACGGCGAATACGCAGCAAGATCCTCGTCCTGGCAGCCGTCCTGTCGTCCCTCGACCCGCTGCTGCTCGCAGTCGCGGGCTGGACGAAGGCTAGGATGAGTAGGGGGTCCCGGCTTGCTTCCCTGACAAGATCCAGCGATGTACAAGGCAAGGATCACCTGTTCGCCACTCGCCATGTGTGCGACTAGCGCAGCACAAACGTTCGCTTACGGCCATACCACGTTGAAAGCACGCCATCCCGTCCGATCTGGCAAGTTAAGCAACGTTGGGCCTGGTTAGTACTTGGATCGGAGACGGCTTGGGAATCCCAGGTGTCGTAAGCTTTTGCGTATTTCAACAAAAAAAACATTGATCACTGGGAAGGTTTTTACTCTTGCCAAAAAAAGAAAACATTTTATATTATTTGATATTTGCGGAGCGTTTGTTCAACGATTTCTAACGTTCGAATCAATGTATTCTAAAAAAATTCAAACTACTTTTAAAATTTAATTAGTTTTTCATGTTTCGGTCACTCTACTCTTCAAAAATCCATCACGGACACACGCTTTCTATGGCAATTCCCTCCACCAGGCCTTCGTAACGTGAAGCAGCTTACCAGCACGTTTCTTTGAGAAACGTAGCGTTCCAGCCTATTCATTGGAGTGATTGTTCTCTCCTTTGAGGAGAGGTTTCCAAAATTTGTCTGACCACAATGTGAATTGGGTCGGATCTTAAAAGTACCTCAAACTTGGGTAATTAAACCAAAGCTGATGGTGTGCTGCGTGACAACTAGCTGGGCGAACCCTTATCGCAGTCCGGCGCCGCGGTGGATGGTTGGAACCCGTCTCAGTGCAACCAAGCGGCTTGCACTAAAGCTTCTACTCAGCCGCGGTGTTCATCGCCTTCCTCGAGGGGGAGTGCCACTCCGGAGGGAGTACTCGAATATGTACAGCAAGCACCGCACGAGAAAATAATTTTCTTTTCGAAATTCTTTCCTCTCGGTCGCGCCATTAAATTCCTTCTGTTTCTGAGTAGACGTATAGATTCCCGTAGCAGTGCGAGCTGTGAAACGAAGGCACGGACTGGAACTATGGATTTTGTAGAGGAGTGTGAAGGTGGTGGAAGGACGGCGTCCAGACGGCGAATACGCAGCAAGATCCTCGTCCTGGCAGCCGTCCTGTCGTCCCTCGACCCGCTGCTGCTCGCAGTCGCGGGCTGGACGAAGGCTAGGATGAGTAGGGGGTCCCGGCTTGCTTCCCTGACAAGATCCAGCGATGTACAAGGCAAGGATCACCTGTTCGCCACTCGCCATGTGTGCGACTAGCGCAGCACAAACGTTCGCTTACGGCCATACCACGTTGAAAGCAAGCCATCCCGTCCGATCTGGCAAGTTAAGCAACGTTGGGCCTGGTTAGTACTTGGATCGGAGACGGCTTGGGAATCCCAGGTGTCGTAAGCTTTTGCGTATTTCAACAAAAAAAAACATTGATCACTGGGAAGGTTTTTACTCTTGCCAAAAAAAGAAAACATTTTATATTATTTGATATTTGCGGAGCGTTTGTTCAACGATTTCTAACGTTCGAATCAATGTATTCTAAAAAAATTCAAACTACTTTTAAAATTTAATTAGTTTTTCATGTTTCGGTCACTCTACTCTTCAAAAATCCATCACGGACACACGCTTTCTATGGCAATTCCCTCCACCAGGCCTTCGTAACGTGAAGCAGCTTACCAGCACGTTTCTTTGAGAAACGTAGCGTTCCAGCCTATTCATTGGAGTGATTGTTCTCTCCTTTGAGGAGAGGTTTCCAAAATTTGTCTGACCACAATGTGAATTGGGTCGGATCTTAAAAGTACCTCAAACTTGGGTAATTAAACCAAAGCTGATGGTGTGCTGCGTGACAACTAGCTGGGCGAACCCTTATCGCAGTCCGGCGCCGCGGTGGATGGTTGGAACCCGTCTCAGTGCAACCAAGCGGCTTGCACTAAAGCTTCTACTCAGCCGCGGTGTTCATCGCCTTCCTCGAGGGGGAGTGCCACTCCGGAGGGAGTACTCGAATATGTACAGCAAGCACCGCACGAGAAAATAATTTTCTTTTCGAAATTCTTTCCTCTCGGTCGCGCCATTAAATTCCTTCTGTTTCTGAGTAGACGTATAGATTCCCGTAGCAGTGCGAGCTGTGAAACGAAGGCACGGACTGGAACTATGGATTTTGTAGAGGAGTGTGAAGGTGGTGGAAGGACGGCGTCCAGACGGCGAATACGCAGCAAGATCCTCGTCCTGGCAGCCGTCCTGTCGTCCCTCGACCCGCTGCTGCTCGCAGTCGCGGGCTGGACGAAGGCTAGGATGAGTAGGGGGTCCCGGCTTGCTTCCCTGACAAGATCCAGCGATGTACAAGGCAAGGATCACCTGTTCGCCACTCGCCATGTGTGCGACTAGCGCAGCACAAACGTTCGCTTACGGCCATACCACGTTGAAAGCACGCCATCCCGTCCGATCTGGCAAGTTAAGCAACGTTGGGCCTGGTTAGTACTTGGATCGGAGACGGCTTGGGAATCCCAGGTGTCGTAAGCTTTTGCGTATTTCAACAAAAAAAACATTGATCACTGGGAAGGTTTTTACTCTTGCCAAAAAAAGAAAACATTTTATATTATTTGATATTTGCGGAGCGTTTGTTCAACGATTTCTAACGTTCGAATCAATGTATTCTAAAAAAATTCAAACTACTTTTAAAATTTAATTAGTTTTTCATGTTTCGGTCACTCTACTCTTCAAAAATCCATCACGGACACACGCTTTCTATGGCAATTCCCTCCACCAGGCCTTCGTAACGTGAAGCAGCTTACCAGCACGTTTCTTTGAGAAACGTAGCGTTCCAGCCTATTCATTGGAGTGATTGTTCTCTCCTTTGAGGAGAGGTTTCCAAAATTTGTCTGACCACAATGTGAATTGGGTCGGATCTTAAAAGTACCTCAAACTTGGGTAATTAAACCAAAGCTGATGGTGTGCTGCGTGACAACTAGCTGGGCGAACCCTTATCGCAGTCCGGCGCCGCGGTGGATGGTTGGAACCCGTCTCAGTGCAACCAAGCGGCTTGCACTAAAGCTTCTACTCAGCCGCGGTGTTCATCGCCTTCCTCGAGGGGGAGTGCCACTCCGGAGGGAGTACTCGAATATGTACAGCAAGCACCGCACGAGAAAATAATTTTCTTTTCGAAATTCTTTCCTCTCGGTCGCGCCATTAAATTCCTTCTGTTTCTGAGTAGACGTATAGATTCCCGTAGCAGTGCGAGCTGTGAAACGAAGGCACGGACTGGAACTATGGATTTTGTAGAGGAGTGTGAAGGTGGTGGAAGGACGGCGTCCAGACGGCGAATACGCAGCAAGATCCTCGTCCTGGCAGCCGTCCTGTCGTCCCTCGACCCGCTGCTGCTCGCAGTCGCGGGCTGGACGAAGGCTAGGATGAGTAGGGGGTCCCGGCTTGCTTCCCTGACAAGATCCAGCGATGTACAAGGCAAGGATCACCTGTTCGCCACTCGCCATGTGTGCGACTAGCGCAGCACAAACGTTCGCTTACGGCCATACCACGTTGAAAGCACGCCATCCCGTCCGATCTGGCAAGTTAAGCAACGTTGGGCCTGGTTAGTACTTGGATCGGAGACGGCTTGGGAATCCCAGGTGTCGTAAGCTTTTGCGTATTTCAACAAAAAAAACATTGATCACTGGGAAGGTTTTTACTCTTGCCAAAAAAAGAAAACATTTTATATTATTTGATATTTGCGGAGCGTTTGTTCAACGATTTCTAACGTTCGAATCAATGTATTCTAAAAAAATTCAAACTACTTTTAAAATTTAATTAGTTTTTCATGTTTCGGTCACTCTACTCTTCAAAAATCCATCACGGACACACGCTTTCTATGGCAATTCCCTCCACCAGGCCTTCGTAACGTGAAGCAGCTTACCAGCACGTTTCTTTGAGAAACGTAGCGTTCCAGCCTATTCATTGGAGTGATTGTTCTCTCCTTTGAGGAGAGGTTTCCAAAATTTGTCTGACCACAATGTGAATTGGGTCGGATCTTAAAAGTACCTCAAACTTGGGTAATTAAACCAAAGCTGATGGTGTGCTGCGTGACAACTAGCTGGGCGAACCCTTATCGCAGTCCGGCGCCGCGGTGGATGGTTGGAACCCGTCTCAGTGCAACCAAGCGGCTTGCACTAAAGCTTCTACTCAGCCGCGGTGTTCATCGCCTTCCTCGAGGGGGAGTGCCACTCCGGAGGGAGTACTCGAATATGTACAGCAAGCACCGCACGAGAAAATAATTTTCTTTTCGAAATTCTTTCCTCTCGGTCGCGCCATTAAATTCCTTCTGTTTCTGAGTAGACGTATAGATTCCCGTAGCAGTGCGAGCTGTGAAACGAAGGCACGGACTGGAACTATGGATTTTGTAGAGGAGTGTGAAGGTGGTGGAAGGACGGCGTCCAGACGGCGAATACGCAGCAAGATCCTCGTCCTGGCAGCCGTCCTGTCGTCCCTCGACCCGCTGCTGCTCGCAGTCGCGGGCTGGACGAAGGCTAGGATGAGTAGGGGGTCCCGGCTTGCTTCCCTGACAAGATCCAGCGATGTACAAGGCAAGGATCACCTGTTCGCCACTCGCCATGTGTGCGACTAGCGCAGCACAAACGTTCGCTTACGGCCATACCACGTTGAAAGCACGCCATCCCGTCCGATCTGGCAAGTTAAGCAACGTTGGGCCTGGTTAGTACTTGGATCGGAGACGGCTTGGGAATCCCAGGTGTCGTAAGCTTTTGCGTATTTCAACAAAAAAAACATTGATCACTGGGAAGGTTTTTACTCTTGCCAAAAAAAGAAAACATTTTATATTATTTGATATTTGCGGAGCGTTTGTTCAACGATTTCTAACGTTCGAATCAATGTATTCTAAAAAAATTCAAACTACTTTTAAAATTTAATTAGTTTTTCATGTTTCGGTCACTCTACTCTTCAAAAATCCATCACGGACACACGCTTTCTATGGCAATTCCCTCCACCAGGCCTTCGTAACGTGAAGCAGCTTACCAGCACGTTTCTTTGAGAAACGTAGCGTTCCAGCCTATTCATTGGAGTGATTGTTCTCTCCTTTGAGGAGAGGTTTCCAAAATTTGTCTGACCACAATGTGAATTGGGTCGGATCTTAAAAGTACCTCAAACTTGGGTAATTAAACCAAAGCTGATGGTGTGCTGCGTGACAACTAGCTGGGCGAACCCTTATCGCAGTCCGGCGCCGCGGTGGATGGTTGGAACCCGTCTCAGTGCAACCAAGCGGCTTGCACTAAAGCTTCTACTCAGCCGCGGTGTTCATCGCCTTCCTCGAGGGGGAGTGCCACTCCGGAGGGAGTACTCGAATATGTACAGCAAGCACCGCACGAGAAAATAATTTTCTTTTCGAAATTCTTTCCTCTCGGTCGCGCCATTAAATTCCTTCTGTTTCTGAGTAGACGTATAGATTCCCGTAGCAGTGCGAGCTGTGAAACGAAGGCACGGACTGGAACTATGGATTTTGTAGAGGAGTGTGAAGGTGGTGGAAGGACGGCGTCCAGACGGCGAATACGCAGCAAGATCCTCGTCCTGGCAGCCGTCCTGTCGTCCCTCGACCCGCTGCTGCTCGCAGTCGCGGGCTGGACGAAGGCTAGGATGAGTAGGGGGTCCCGGCTTGCTTCCCTGACAAGATCCAGCGATGTACAAGGCAAGGATCACCTGTTCGCCACTCGCCATGTGTGCGACTAGCGCAGCACAAACGTTCGCTTACGGCCATACCACGTTGAAAGCACGCCATCCCGTCCGATCTGGCAAGTTAAGCAACGTTGGGCCTGGTTAGTACTTGGATCGGAGACGGCTTGGGAATCCCAGGTGTCGTAAGCTTTTGCGTATTTCAACAAAAAAAACATTGATCACTGGGAAGGTTTTTACTCTTGCCAAAAAAAGAAAACATTTTATATTATTTGATATTTGCGGAGCGTTTGTTCAACGATTTCTAACGTTCGAATCAATGTATTCTAAAAAAATTCAAACTACTTTTAAAATTTAATTAGTTTTTCATGTTTCGGTCACTCTACTCTTCAAAAATCCATCACGGACACACGCTTTCTATGGCAATTCCCTCCACCAGGCCTTCGTAACGTGAAGCAGCTTACCAGCACGTTTCTTTGAGAAACGTAGCGTTCCAGCCTATTCATTGGAGTGATTGTTCTCTCCTTTGAGGAGAGGTTTCCAAAATTTGTCTGACCACAATGTGAATTGGGTCGGATCTTAAAAGTACCTCAAACTTGGGTAATTAAACCAAAGCTGATGGTGTGCTGCGTGACAACTAGCTGGGCGAACCCTTATCGCAGTCCGGCGCCGCGGTGGATGGTTGGAACCCGTCTCAGTGCAACCAAGCGGCTTGCACTAAAGCTTCTACTCAGCCGCGGTGTTCATCGCCTTCCTCGAGGGGGAGTGCCACTCCGGAGGGAGTACTCGAATATGTACAGCAAGCACCGCACGAGAAAATAATTTTCTTTTCGAAATTCTTTCCTCTCGGTCGCGCCATTAAATTCCTTCTGTTTCTGAGTAGACGTATAGATTCCCGTAGCAGTGCGAGCTGTGAAACGAAGGCACGGACTGGAACTATGGATTTTGTAGAGGAGTGTGAAGGTGGTGGAAGGACGGCGTCCAGACGGCGAATACGCAGCAAGATCCTCGTCCTGGCAGCCGTCCTGTCGTCCCTCGACCCGCTGCTGCTCGCAGTCGCGGGCTGGACGAAGGCTAGGATGAGTAGGGGGTCCCGGCTTGCTTCCCTGACAAGATCCAGCGATGTACAAGGCAAGGATCACCTGTTCGCCACTCGCCATGTGTGCGACTAGCGCAGCACAAACGTTCGCTTACGGCCATACCACGTTGAAAGCACGCCATCCCGTCCGATCTGGCAAGTTAAGCAACGTTGGGCCTGGTTAGTACTTGGATCGGAGACGGCTTGGGAATCCCAGGTGTCGTAAGCTTTTGCGTATTTCAACAAAAAAAACATTGATCACTGGGAAGGTTTTTACTCTTGCCAAAAAAAGAAAACATTTTATATTATTTGATATTTGCGGAGCGTTTGTTCAACGATTTCTAACGTTCGAATCAATGTATTCTAAAAAAATTCAAACTACTTTTAAAATTTAATTAGTTTTTCATGTTTCGGTCACTCTACTCTTCAAAAATCCATCACGGACACACGCTTTCTATGGCAATTCCCTCCACCAGGCCTTCGTAACGTGAAGCAGCTTACCAGCACGTTTCTTTGAGAAACGTAGCGTTCCAGCCTATTCATTGGAGTGATTGTTCTCTCCTTTGAGGAGAGGTTTCCAAAATTTGTCTGACCACAATGTGAATTGGGTCGGATCTTAAAAGTACCTCAAACTTGGGTAATTAAACCAAAGCTGATGGTGTGCTGCGTGACAACTAGCTGGGCGAACCCTTATCGCAGTCCGGCGCCGCGGTGGATGGTTGGAACCCGTCTCAGTGCAACCAAGCGGCTTGCACTAAAGCTTCTACTCAGCCGCGGTGTTCATCGCCTTCCTCGAGGGGGAGTGCCACTCCGGAGGGAGTACTCGAATATGTACAGCAAGCACCGCACGAGAAAATAATTTTCTTTTCGAAATTCTTTCCTCTCGGTCGCGCCATTAAATTCCTTCTGTTTCTGAGTAGACGTATAGATTCCCGTAGCAGTGCGAGCTGTGAAACGAAGGCACGGACTGGAACTATGGATTTTGTAGAGGAGTGTGAAGGTGGTGGAAGGACGGCGTCCAGACGGCGAATACGCAGCAAGATCCTCGTCCTGGCAGCCGTCCTGTCGTCCCTCGACCCGCTGCTGCTCGCAGTCGCGGGCTGGACGAAGGCTAGGATGAGTAGGGGGTCCCGGCTTGCTTCCCTGACAAGATCCAGCGATGTACAAGGCAAGGATCACCTGTTCGCCACTCGCCATGTGTGCGACTAGCGCAGCACAAACGTTCGCTTACGGCCATACCACGTTGAAAGCACGCCATCCCGTCCGATCTGGCAAGTTAAGCAACGTTGGGCCTGGTTAGTACTTGGATCGGAGACGGCTTGGGAATCCCAGGTGTCGTAAGCTTTTGCGTATTTCAACAAAAAAAACATTGATCACTGGGAAGGTTTTTACTCTTGCCAAAAAAAGAAAACATTTTATATTATTTGATATTTGCGGAGCGTTTGTTCAACGATTTCTAACGTTCGAATCAATGTATTCTAAAAAAATTCAAACTACTTTTAAAATTTAATTAGTTTTTCATGTTTCGGTCACTCTACTCTTCAAAAATCCATCACGGACACACGCTTTCTATGGCAATTCCCTCCACCAGGCCTTCGTAACGTGAAGCAGCTTACCAGCACGTTTCTTTGAGAAACGTAGCGTTCCAGCCTATTCATTGGAGTGATTGTTCTCTCCTTTGAGGAGAGGTTTCCAAAATTTGTCTGACCACAATGTGAATTGGGTCGGATCTTAAAAGTACCTCAAACTTGGGTAATTAAACCAAAGCTGATGGTGTGCTGCGTGACAACTAGCTGGGCGAACCCTTATCGCAGTCCGGCGCCGCGGTGGATGGTTGGAACCCGTCTCAGTGCAACCAAGCGGCTTGCACTAAAGCTTCTACTCAGCCGCGGTGTTCATCGCCTTCCTCGAGGGGGAGTGCCACTCCGGAGGGAGTACTCGAATATGTACAGCAAGCACCGCACGAGAAAATAATTTTCTTTTCGAAATTCTTTCCTCTCGGTCGCGCCATTAAATTCCTTCTGTTTCTGAGTAGACGTATAGATTCCCGTAGCAGTGCGAGCTGTGAAACGAAGGCACGGACTGGAACTATGGATTTTGTAGAGGAGTGTGAAGGTGGTGGAAGGACGGCGTCCAGACGGCGAATACGCAGCAAGATCCTCGTCCTGGCAGCCGTCCTGTCGTCCCTCGACCCGCTGCTGCTCGCAGTCGCGGGCTGGACGAAGGCTAGGATGAGTAGGGGGTCCCGGCTTGCTTCCCTGACAAGATCCAGCGATGTACAAGGCAAGGATCACCTGTTCGCCACTCGCCATGTGTGCGACTAGCGCAGCACAAACGTTCGCTTACGGCCATACCACGTTGAAAGCACGCCATCCCGTCCGATCTGGCAAGTTAAGCAACGTTGGGCCTGGTTAGTACTTGGATCGGAGACGGCTTGGGAATCCCAGGTGTCGTAAGCTTTTGCGTATTTCAACAAAAAAAACATTGATCACTGGGAAGGTTTTTACTCTTGCCAAAAAAAGAAAACATTTTATATTATTTGATATTTGCGGAGCGTTTGTTCAACGATTTCTAACGTTCGAATCAATGTATTCTAAAAAAATTCAAACTACTTTTAAAATTTAATTAGTTTTTCATGTTTCGGTCACTCTACTCTTCAAAAATCCATCACGGACACACGCTTTCTATGGCAATTCCCTCCACCAGGCCTTCGTAACGTGAAGCAGCTTACCAGCACGTTTCTTTGAGAAACGTACCGTTCCAGCCTATTCATTGGACTGATTGTTCTCTCCTTTGAGGAGAGGTTTCCAAAATTTGTCTGACCACAATGTGAATTGGGTCGGATCTTAAAAGTACCTCAAACTTGGGTAATTAAACCAAAGCTGATGGTGTGCTGCGTGACAACTAGCTGGGCGAACCCTTATCGCAGTCCGGCGCCGCGGTGGATGGTTGGAACCCGTCTCAGTGCAACCAAGCGGCTTGCACTAAAGCTTCTACTCAGCCGCGGTGTTCATCGCCTTCCTCGAGGGGGAGTGCCACTCCGGAGGGAGTACTCGAATATGTACAGCAAGCACCGCACGAGAAAATAATTTTCTTTTCGAAATTCTTTCCTCTCGGTCGCGCCATTAAATTCCTTCTGTTTCTGAGTAGACGTATAGATTCCCGTAGCAGTGCGAGCTGTGAAACGAAGGCACGGACTGGAACTATGGATTTTGTAGAGGAGTGTGAAGGTGGTGGAAGGACGGCGTCCAGACGGCGAATACGCAGCAAGATCCTCGTCCTGGCAGCCGTCCTGTCGTCCCTCGACCCGCTGCTGCTCGCAGTCGCGGGCTGGACGAAGGCTAGGATGAGTAGGGGGTCCCGGCTTGCTTCCCTGACAAGATCCAGCGATGTACAAGGCAAGGATCACCTGTTCGCCACTCGCCATGTGTGCGACTAGCGCAGCACAAACGTTCGCTTACGGCCATACCACGTTGAAAGCACGCCATCCCGTCCGATCTGGCAAGTTAAGCAACGTTGGGCCTGGTTAGTACTTGGATCGGAGACGGCTTGGGAATCCCAGGTGTCGTAAGCTTTTGCGTATTTCAACAAAAAAAACATTGATCACTGGGAAGGTTTTTACTCTTGCCAAAAAAAGAAAACATTTTATATTATTTGATATTTGCGGAGCGTTTGTTCAACGATTTCTAACGTTCGAATCAATGTATTCTAAAAAAATTCAAACTACTTTTAAAATTTAATTAGTTTTTCATGTTTCGGTCACTCTACTCTTCAAAAATCCATCACGGACACACGCTTTCTATGGCAATTCCCTCCACCAGGCCTTCGTAACGTGAAGCAGCTTACCAGCACGTTTCTTTGAGAAACGTAGCGTTCCAGCCTATTCATTGGAGTGATTGTTCTCTCCTTTGAGGAGAGGTTTCCAAAATTTGTCTGACCACAATGTGAATTGGGTCGGATCTTAAAAGTACCTCAAACTTGGGTAATTAAACCAAAGCTGATGGTGTGCTGCGTGACAACTAGCTGGGCGAACCCTTATCGCAGTCCGGCGCCGCGGTGGATGGTTGGAACCCGTCTCAGTGCAACCAAGCGGCTTGCACTAAAGCTTCTACTCAGCCGCGGTGTTCATCGCCTTCCTCGAGGGGGAGTGCCACTCCGGAGGGAGTACTCGAATATGTACAGCAAGCACCGCACGAGAAAATAATTTTCTTTTCGAAATTCTTTCCTCTCGGTCGCGCCATTAAATTCCTTCTGTTTCTGAGTAGACGTATAGATTCCCGTAGCAGTGCGAGCTGTGAAACGAAGGCACGGACTGGAACTATGGATTTTGTAGAGGAGTGTGAAGGTGGTGGAAGGACGGCGTCCAGACGGCGAATACGCAGCAAGATCCTCGTCCTGGCAGCCGTCCTGTCGTCCCTCGACCCGCTGCTGCTCGCAGTCGCGGGCTGGACGAAGGCTAGGATGAGTAGGGGGTCCCGGCTTGCTTCCCTGACAAGATCCAGCGATGTACAAGGCAAGGATCACCTGTTCGCCACTCGCCATGTGTGCGACTAGCGCAGCACAAACGTTCGCTTACGGCCATACCACGTTGAAAGCACGCCATCCCGTCCGATCTGGCAAGTTAAGCAACGTTGGGCCTGGTTAGTACTTGGATCGGAGACGGCTTGGGAATCCCAGGTGTCGTAAGCTTTTGCGTATTTCAACAAAAAAAACATTGATCACTGGGAAGGTTTTTACTCTTGCCAAAAAAAGAAAACATTTTATATTATTTGATATTTGCGGAGCGTTTGTTCAACGATTTCTAACGTTCGAATCAATGTATTCTAAAAAAATTCAAACTACTTTTAAAATTTAATTAGTTTTTCATGTTTCGGTCACTCTACTCTTCAAAAATCCATCACGGACACACGCTTTCTATGGCAATTCCCTCCACCAGGCCTTCGTAACGTGAAGCAGCTTACCAGCACGTTTCTTTGAGAAACGTAGCGTTCCAGCCTATTCATTGGAGTGATTGTTCTCTCCTTTGAGGAGAGGTTTCCAAAATTTGTCTGACCACAATGTGAATTGGGTCGGATCTTAAAAGTACCTCAAACTTGGGTAATTAAACCAAAGCTGATGGTGTGCTGCGTGACAACTAGCTGGGCGAACCCTTATCGCAGTCCGGCGCCGCGGTGGATGGTTGGAACCCGTCTCAGTGCAACCAAGCGGCTTGCACTAAAGCTTCTACTCAGCCGCGGTGTTCATCGCCTTCCTCGAGGGGGAGTGCCACTCCGGAGGGAGTACTCGAATATGTACAGCAAGCACCGCACGAGAAAATAATTTTCTTTTCGAAATTCTTTCCTCTCGGTCGCGCCATTAAATTCCTTCTGTTTCTGAGTAGACGTATAGATTCCCGTAGCAGTGCGAGCTGTGAAACGAAGGCACGGACTGGAACTATGGATTTTGTAGAGGAGTGTGAAGGTGGTGGAAGGACGGCGTCCAGACGGCGAATACGCAGCAAGATCCTCGTCCTGGCAGCCGTCCTGTCGTCCCTCGACCCGCTGCTGCTCGCAGTCGCGGGCTGGACGAAGGCTAGGATGAGTAGGGGGTCCCGGCTTGCTTCCCTGACAAGATCCAGCGATGTACAAGGCAAGGATCACCTGTTCGCCACTCGCCATGTGTGCGACTAGCGCAGCACAAACGTTCGCTTACGGCCATACCACGTTGAAAGCACGCCATCCCGTCCGATCTGGCAAGTTAAGCAACGTTGGGCCTGGTTAGTACTTGGATCGGAGACGGCTTGGGAATCCCAGGTGTCGTAAGCTTTTGCGTATTTCAACAAAAAAAACATTGATCACTGGGAAGGTTTTTACTCTTGCCAAAAAAAGAAAACATTTTATATTATTTGATATTTGCGGAGCGTTTGTTCAACGATTTCTAACGTTCGAATCAATGTATTCTAAAAAAATTCAAACTACTTTTAAAATTTAATTAGTTTTTCATGTTTCGGTCACTCTACTCTTCAAAAATCCATCACGGACACACGCTTTCTATGGCAATTCCCTCCACCAGGCCTTCGTAACGTGAAGCAGCTTACCAGCACGTTTCTTTGAGAAACGTAGCGTTCCAGCCTATTCATTGGAGTGATTGTTCTCTCCTTTGAGGAGAGGTTTCCAAAATTTGTCTGACCACAATGTGAATTGGGTCGGATCTTAAAAGTACCTCAAACTTGGGTAATTAAACCAAAGCTGATGGTGTGCTGCGTGACAACTAGCTGGGCGAACCCTTATCGCAGTCCGGCGCCGCGGTGGATGGTTGGAACCCGTCTCAGTGCAACCAAGCGGCTTGCACTAAAGCTTCTACTCAGCCGCGGTGTTCATCGCCTTCCTCGAGGGGGAGTGCCACTCCGGAGGGAGTACTCGAATATGTACAGCAAGCACCGCACGAGAAAATAATTTTCTTTTCGAAATTCTTTCCTCTCGGTCGCGCCATTAAATTCCTTCTGTTTCTGAGTAGACGTATAGATTCCCGTAGCAGTGCGAGCTGTGAAACGAAGGCACGGACTGGAACTATGGATTTTGTAGAGGAGTGTGAAGGTGGTGGAAGGACGGCGTCCAGACGGCGAATACGCAGCAAGATCCTCGTCCTGGCAGCCGTCCTGTCGTCCCTCGACCCGCTGCTGCTCGCAGTCGCGGGCTGGACGAAGGCTAGGATGAGTAGGGGGTCCCGGCTTGCTTCCCTGACAAGATCCAGCGATGTACAAGGCAAGGATCACCTGTTCGCCACTCGCCATGTGTGCGACTAGCGCAGCACAAACGTTCGCTTACGGCCATACCACGTTGAAAGCACGCCATCCCGTCCGATCTGGCAAGTTAAGCAACGTTGGGCCTGGTTAGTACTTGGATCGGAGACGGCTTGGGAATCCCAGGTGTCGTAAGCTTTTGCGTATTTCAACAAAAAAAACATTGATCACTGGGAAGGTTTTTACTCTTGCCAAAAAAAGAAAACATTTTATATTATTTGATATTTGCGGAGCGTTTGTTCAACGATTTCTAACGTTCGAATCAATGTATTCTAAAAAAATTCAAACTACTTTTAAAATTTAATTAGTTTTTCATGTTTCGGTCACTCTACTCTTCAAAAATCCATCACGGACACACGCTTTCTATGGCAATTCCCTCCACCAGGCCTTCGTAACGTGAAGCAGCTTACCAGCACGTTTCTTTGAGAAACGTAGCGTTCCAGCCTATTCATTGGAGTGATTGTTCTCTCCTTTGAGGAGAGGTTTCCAAAATTTGTCTGACCACAATGTGAATTGGGTCGGATCTTAAAAGTACCTCAAACTTGGGTAATTAAACCAAAGCTGATGGTGTGCTGCGTGACAACTAGCTGGGCGAACCCTTATCGCAGTCCGGCGCCGCGGTGGATGGTTGGAACCCGTCTCAGTGCAACCAAGCGGCTTGCACTAAAGCTTCTACTCAGCCGCGGTGTTCATCGCCTTCCTCGAGGGGGAGTGCCACTCCGGAGGGAGTACTCGAATATGTACAGCAAGCACCGCACGAGAAAATAATTTTCTTTTCGAAATTCTTTCCTCTCGGTCGCGCCATTAAATTCCTTCTGTTTCTGAGTAGACGTATAGATTCCCGTAGCAGTGCGAGCTGTGAAACGAAGGCACGGACTGGAACTATGGATTTTGTAGAGGAGTGTGAAGGTGGTGGAAGGACGGCGTCCAGACGGCGAATACGCAGCAAGATCCTCGTCCTGGCAGCCGTCCTGTCGTCCCTCGACCCGCTGCTGCTCGCAGTCGCGGGCTGGACGAAGGCTAGGATGAGTAGGGGGTCCCGGCTTGCTTCCCTGACAAGATCCAGCGATGTACAAGGCAAGGATCACCTGTTCGCCACTCGCCATGTGTGCGACTAGCGCAGCACAAACGTTCGCTTACGGCCATACCACGTTGAAAGCACGCCATCCCGTCCGATCTGGCAAGTTAAGCAACGTTGGGCCTGGTTAGTACTTGGATCGGAGACGGCTTGGGAATCCCAGGTGTCGTAAGCTTTTGCGTATTTCAACAAAAAAAACATTGATCACTGGGAAGGTTTTTACTCTTGCCAAAAAAAGAAAACATTTTATATTATTTGATATTTGCGGAGCGTTTGTTCAACGATTTCTAACGTTCGAATCAATGTATTCTAAAAAAATTCAAACTACTTTTAAAATTTAATTAGTTTTTCATGTTTCGGTCACTCTACTCTTCAAAAATCCATCACGGACACACGCTTTCTATGGCAATTCCCTCCACCAGGCCTTCGTAACGTGAAGCAGCTTACCAGCACGTTTCTTTGAGAAACGTAGCGTTCCAGCCTATTCATTGGACTGATTGTTCTCTCCTTTGAGGAGAGGTTTCCAAAATTTGTCTGACCACAATGTGAATTGGGTCGGATCTTAAAAGTACCTCAAACTTGGGTAATTAAACCAAAGCTGATGGTGTGCTGCGTGACAACTAGCTGGGCGAACCCTTATCGCAGTCCGGCGCCGCGGTGGATGGTTGGAACCCGTCTCAGTGCAACCAAGCGGCTTGCACTAAAGCTTCTACTCAGCCGCGGTGTTCATCGCCTTCCTCGAGGGGGAGTGCCACTCCGGAGGGAGTACTCGAATATGTACAGCAAGCACCGCACGAGAAAATAATTTTCTTTTCGAAATTCTTTCCTCTCGGTCGCGCCATTAAATTCCTTCTGTTTCTGAGTAGACGTATAGATTCCCGTAGCAGTGCGAGCTGTGAAACGAAGGCACGGACTGGAACTATGGATTTTGTAGAGGAGTGTGAAGGTGGTGGAAGGACGGCGTCCAGACGGCGAATACGCAGCAAGATCCTCGTCCTGGCAGCCGTCCTGTCGTCCCTCGACCCGCTGCTGCTCGCAGTCGCGGGCTGGACGAAGGCTAGGATGAGTAGGGGGTCCCGGCTTGCTTCCCTGACAAGATCCAGCGATGTACAAGGCAAGGATCACCTGTTCGCCACTCGCCATGTGTGCGACTAGCGCAGCACAAACGTTCGCTTACGGCCATACCACGTTGAAAGCACGCCATCCCGTCCGATCTGGCAAGTTAAGCAACGTTGGGCCTGGTTAGTACTTGGATCGGAGACGGCTTGGGAATCCCAGGTGTCGTAAGCTTTTGCGTATTTCAACAAAAAAAACATTGATCACTGGGAAGGTTTTTACTCTTGCCAAAAAAAGAAAACATTTTATATTATTTGATATTTGCGGAGCGTTTGTTCAACGATTTCTAACGTTCGAATCAATGTATTCTAAAAAAATTCAAACTACTTTTAAAATTTAATTAGTTTTTCATGTTTCGGTCACTCTACTCTTCAAAAATCCATCACGGACACACGCTTTCTATGGCAATTCCCTCCACCAGGCCTTCGTAACGTGAAGCAGTTTACCAGCACGTTTCTTTGAGAAACGTAGCGTTCCAGCCTATTCATTGGAGTGATTGTTCTCTCCTTTGAGGAGAGGTTTCCAAAATTTGTCTGACCACAATGTGAATTGGGTCGGATCTTAAAAGTACCTCAAACTTGGGTAATTAAACCAAAGCTGATGGTGTGCTGCGTGACAACTAGCTGGGCGAACCCTTATCGCAGTCCGGCGCCGCGGTGGATGGTTGGAACCCGTCTCAGTGCAACCAAGCGGCTTGCACTAAAGCTTCTACTCAGCCGCGGTGTTCATCGCCTTCCTCGAGGGGGAGTGCCACTCCGGAGGGAGTACTCGAATATGTACAGCAAGCACCGCACGAGAAAATAATTTTCTTTTCGAAATTCTTTCCTCTCGGTCGCGCCATTAAATTCCTTCTGTTTCTGAGTAGACGTATAGATTCCCGTAGCAGTGCGAGCTGTGAAACGAAGGCACGGACTGGAACTATGGATTTTGTAGAGGAGTGTGAAGGTGGTGGAAGGACGGCGTCCAGACGGCGAATACGCAGCAAGATCCTCGTCCTGGCAGCCGTCCTGTCGTCCCTCGACCCGCTGCTGCTCGCAGTCGCGGGCTGGACGAAGGCTAGGATGAGTAGGGGGTCCCGGCTTGCTTCCCTGACAAGATCCAGCGATGTACAAGGCAAGGATCACCTGTTCGCCACTCGCCATGTGTGCGACTAGCGCAGCACAAACGTTCGCTTACGGCCATACCACGTTGAAAGCACGCCATCCCGTCCGATCTGGCAAGTTAAGCAACGTTGGGCCTGGTTAGTACTTGGATCGGAGACGGCTTGGGAATCCCAGGTGTCGTAAGCTTTTGCGTATTTCAACAAAAAAAACATTGATCACTGGGAAGGTTTTTACTCTTGCCAAAAAAAGAAAACATTTTATATTATTTGATATTTGCGGAGCGTTTGTTCAACGATTTCTAACGTTCGAATCAATGTATTCTAAAAAAATTCAAACTACTTTTAAAATTTAATTAGTTTTTCATGTTTCGGTCACTCTACTCTTCAAAAATCCATCACGGACACACGCTTTCTATGGCAATTCCCTCCACCAGGCCTTCGTAACGTGAAGCAGCTTACCAGCACGTTTCTTTGAGAAACGTAGCGTTCCAGCCTATTCATTGGAGTGATTGTTCTCTCCTTTGAGGAGAGGTTTCCAAAATTTGTCTGACCACAATGTGAATTGGGTCGGATCTTAAAAGTACCTCAAACTTGGGTAATTAAACCAAAGCTGATGGTGTGCTGCGTGACAACTAGCTGGGCGAACCCTTATCGCAGTCCGGCGCCGCGGTGGATGGTTGGAACCCGTCTCAGTGCAACCAAGCGGCTTGCACTAAAGCTTCTACTCAGCCGCGGTGTTCATCGCCTTCCTCGAGGGGGAGTGCCACTCCGGAGGGAGTACTCGAATATGTACAGCAAGCACCGCACGAGAAAATAATTTTCTTTTCGAAATTCTTTCCTCTCGGTCGCGCCATTAAATTCCTTCTGTTTCTGAGTAGACGTATAGATTCCCGTAGCAGTGCGAGCTGTGAAACGAAGGCACGGACTGGAACTATGGATTTTGTAGAGGAGTGTGAAGGTGGTGGAAGGACGGCGTCCAGACGGCGAATACGCAGCAAGATCCTCGTCCTGGCAGCCGTCCTGTCGTCCCTCGACCCGCTGCTGCTCGCAGTCGCGGGCTGGACGAAGGCTAGGATGAGTAGGGGGTCCCGGCTTGCTTCCCTGACAAGATCCAGCGATGTACAAGGCAAGGATCACCTGTTCGCCACTCGCCATGTGTGCGACTAGCGCAGCACAAACGTTCGCTTACGGCCATACCACGTTGAAAGCACGCCATCCCGTCCGATCTGGCAAGTTAAGCAACGTTGGGCCTGGTTAGTACTTGGATCGGAGACGGCTTGGGAATCCCAGGTGTCGTAAGCTTTTGCGTATTTCAACAAAAAAAACATTGATCACTGGGAAGGTTTTTACTCTTGCCAAAAAAAGAAAACATTTTATATTATTTGATATTTGCGGAGCGTTTGTTCAACGATTTCTAACGTTCGAATCAATGTATTCTAAAAAAATTCAAACTACTTTTAAAATTTAATTAGTTTTTCATGTTTCGGTCACTCTACTCTTCAAAAATCCATCACGGACACACGCTTTCTATGGCAATTCCCTCCACCAGGCCTTCGTAACGTGAAGCAGCTTACCAGCACGTTTCTTTGAGAAACGTAGCGTTCCAGCCTATTCATTGGAGTGATTGTTCTCTCCTTTGAGGAGAGGTTTCCAAAATTTGTCTGACCACAATGTGAATTGGGTCGGATCTTAAAAGTACCTCAAACTTGGGTAATTAAACCAAAGCTGATGGTGTGCTGCGTGACAACTAGCTGGGCGAACCCTTATCGCAGTCCGGCGCCGCGGTGGATGGTTGGAACCCGTCTCAGTGCAACCAAGCGGCTTGCACTAAAGCTTCTACTCAGCCGCGGTGTTCATCGCCTTCCTCGAGGGGGAGTGCCACTCCGGAGGGAGTACTCGAATATGTACAGCAAGCACCGCACGAGAAAATAATTTTCTTTTCGAAATTCTTTCCTCTCGGTCGCGCCATTAAATTCCTTCTGTTTCTGAGTAGACGTATAGATTCCCGTAGCAGTGCGAGCTGTGAAACGAAGGCACGGACTGGAACTATGGATTTTGTAGAGGAGTGTGAAGGTGGTGGAAGGACGGCGTCCAGACGGCGAATACGCAGCAAGATCCTCGTCCTGGCAGCCGTCCTGTCGTCCCTCGACCCGCTGCTGCTCGCAGTCGCGGGCTGGACGAAGGCTAGGATGAGTAGGGGGTCCCGGCTTGCTTCCCTGACAAGATCCAGCGATGTACAAGGCAAGGATCACCTGTTCGCCACTCGCCATGTGTGCGACTAGCGCAGCACAAACGTTCGCTTACGGCCATACCACGTTGAAAGCACGCCATCCCGTCCGATCTGGCAAGTTAAGCAACGTTGGGCCTGGTTAGTACTTGGATCGGAGACGGCTTGGGAATCCCAGGTGTCGTAAGCTTTTGCGTATTTCAACAAAAAAAACATTGATCACTGGGAAGGTTTTTACTCTTGCCAAAAAAAGAAAACATTTTATATTATTTGATATTTGCGGAGCGTTTGTTCAACGATTTCTAACGTTCGAATCAATGTATTCTAAAAAAATTCAAACTACTTTTAAAATTTAATTAGTTTTTCATGTTTCGGTCACTCTACTCTTCAAAAATCCATCACGGACACACGCTTTCTATGGCAATTCCCTCCACCAGGCCTTCGTAACGTGAAGCAGCTTACCAGCACGTTTCTTTGAGAAACGTAGCGTTCCAGCCTATTCATTGGACTGATTGTTCTCTCCTTTGAGGAGAGGTTTCCAAAATTTGTCTGACCACAATGTGAATTGGGTCGGATCTTAAAAGTACCTCAAACTTGGGTAATTAAACCAAAGCTGATGGTGTGCTGCGTGACAACTAGCTGGGCGAACCCTTATCGCAGTCCGGCGCCGCGGTGGATGGTTGGAACCCGTCTCAGTGCAACCAAGCGGCTTGCACTAAAGCTTCTACTCAGCCGCGGTGTTCATCGCCTTCCTCGAGGGGGAGTGCCACTCCGGAGGGAGTACTCGAATATGTACAGCAAGCACCGCACGAGAAAATAATTTTCTTTTCGAAATTCTTTCCTCTCGGTCGCGCCATTAAATTCCTTCTGTTTCTGAGTAGACGTATAGATTCCCGTAGCAGTGCGAGCTGTGAAACGAAGGCACGGACTGGAACTATGGATTTTGTAGAGGAGTGTGAAGGTGGTGGAAGGACGGCGTCCAGACGGCGAATACGCAGCAAGATCCTCGTCCTGGCAGCCGTCCTGTCGTCCCTCGACCCGCTGCTGCTCGCAGTCGCGGGCTGGACGAAGGCTAGGATGAGTAGGGGGTCCCGGCTTGCTTCCCTGACAAGATCCAGCGATGTACAAGGCAAGGATCACCTGTTCGCCACTCGCCATGTGTGCGACTAGCGCAGCACAAACGTTCGCTTACGGCCATACCACGTTGAAAGCACGCCATCCCGTCCGATCTGGCAAGTTAAGCAACGTTGGGCCTGGTTAGTACTTGGATCGGAGACGGCTTGGGAATCCCAGGTGTCGTAAGCTTTTGCGTATTTCAACAAAAAAAACATTGATCACTGGGAAGGTTTTTACTCTTGCCAAAAAAAGAAAACATTTTATATTATTTGATATTTGCGGAGCGTTTGTTCAACGATTTCTAACGTTCGAATCAATGTATTCTAAAAAAATTCAAACTACTTTTAAAATTTAATTAGTTTTTCATGTTTCGGTCACTCTACTCTTCAAAAATCCATCACGGACACACGCTTTCTATGGCAATTCCCTCCACCAGGCCTTCGTAACGTGAAGCAGTTTACCAGCACGTTTCTTTGAGAAACGTAGCGTTCCAGCCTATTCATTGGAGTGATTGTTCTCTCCTTTGAGGAGAGGTTTCCAAAATTTGTCTGACCACAATGTGAATTGGGTCGGATCTTAAAAGTACCTCAAACTTGGGTAATTAAACCAAAGCTGATGGTGTGCTGCGTGACAACTAGCTGGGCGAACCCTTATCGCAGTCCGGCGCCGCGGTGGATGGTTGGAACCCGTCTCAGTGCAACCAAGCGGCTTGCACTAAAGCTTCTACTCAGCCGCGGTGTTCATCGCCTTCCTCGAGGGGGAGTGCCACTCCGGAGGGAGTACTCGAATATGTACAGCAAGCACCGCACGAGAAAATAATTTTCTTTTCGAAATTCTTTCCTCTCGGTCGCGCCATTAAATTCCTTCTGTTTCTGAGTAGACGTATAGATTCCCGTAGCAGTGCGAGCTGTGAAACGAAGGCACGGACTGGAACTATGGATTTTGTAGAGGAGTGTGAAGGTGGTGGAAGGACGGCGTCCAGACGGCGAATACGCAGCAAGATCCTCGTCCTGGCAGCCGTCCTGTCGTCCCTCGACCCGCTGCTGCTCGCAGTCGCGGGCTGGACGAAGGCTAGGATGAGTAGGGGGTCCCGGCTTGCTTCCCTGACAAGATCCAGCGATGTACAAGGCAAGGATCACCTGTTCGCCACTCGCCATGTGTGCGACTAGCGCAGCACAAACGTTCGCTTACGGCCATACCACGTTGAAAGCACGCCATCCCGTCCGATCTGGCAAGTTAAGCAACGTTGGGCCTGGTTAGTACTTGGATCGGAGACGGCTTGGGAATCCCAGGTGTCGTAAGCTTTTGCGTATTTCAACAAAAAAAACATTGATCACTGGGAAGGTTTTTACTCTTGCCAAAAAAAGAAAACATTTTATATTATTTGATATTTGCGGAGCGTTTGTTCAACGATTTCTAACGTTCGAATCAATGTATTCTAAAAAAATTCAAACTACTTTTAAAATTTAATTAGTTTTTCATGTTTCGGTCACTCTACTCTTCAAAAATCCATCACGGACACACGCTTTCTATGGCAATTCCCTCCACCAGGCCTTCGTAACGTGAAGCAGCTTACCAGCACGTTTCTTTGAGAAACGTAGCGTTCCAGCCTATTCATTGGAGTGATTGTTCTCTCCTTTGAGGAGAGGTTTCCAAAATTTGTCTGACCACAATGTGAATTGGGTCGGATCTTAAAAGTACCTCAAACTTGGGTAATTAAACCAAAGCTGATGGTGTGCTGCGTGACAACTAGCTGGGCGAACCCTTATCGCAGTCCGGCGCCGCGGTGGATGGTTGGAACCCGTCTCAGTGCAACCAAGCGGCTTGCACTAAAGCTTCTACTCAGCCGCGGTGTTCATCGCCTTCCTCGAGGGGGAGTGCCACTCCGGAGGGAGTACTCGAATATGTACAGCAAGCACCGCACGAGAAAATAATTTTCTTTTCGAAATTCTTTCCTCTCGGTCGCGCCATTAAATTCCTTCTGTTTCTGAGTAGACGTATAGATTCCCGTAGCAGTGCGAGCTGTGAAACGAAGGCACGGACTGGAACTATGGATTTTGTAGAGGAGTGTGAAGGTGGTGGAAGGACGGCGTCCAGACGGCGAATACGCAGCAAGATCCTCGTCCTGGCAGCCGTCCTGTCGTCCCTCGACCCGCTGCTGCTCGCAGTCGCGGGCTGGACGAAGGCTAGGATGAGTAGGGGGTCCCGGCTTGCTTCCCTGACAAGATCCAGCGATGTACAAGGCAAGGATCACCTGTTCGCCACTCGCCATGTGTGCGACTAGCGCAGCACAAACGTTCGCTTACGGCCATACCACGTTGAAAGCACGCCATCCCGTCCGATCTGGCAAGTTAAGCAACGTTGGGCCTGGTTAGTACTTGGATCGGAGACGGCTTGGGAATCCCAGGTGTCGTAAGCTTTTGCGTATTTCAACAAAAAAAACATTGATCACTGGGAAGGTTTTTACTCTTGCCAAAAAAAGAAAACATTTTATATTATTTGATATTTGCGGAGCGTTTGTTCAACGATTTCTAACGTTCGAATCAATGTATTCTAAAAAAATTCAAACTACTTTTAAAATTTAATTAGTTTTTCATGTTTCGGTCACTCTACTCTTCAAAAATCCATCACGGACACACGCTTTCTATGGCAATTCCCTCCACCAGGCCTTCGTAACGTGAAGCAGCTTACCAGCACGTTTCTTTGAGAAACGTAGCGTTCCAGCCTATTCATTGGAGTGATTGTTCTCTCCTTTGAGGAGAGGTTTCCAAAATTTGTCTGACCACAATGTGAATTGGGTCGGATCTTAAAAGTACCTCAAACTTGGGTAATTAAACCAAAGCTGATGGTGTGCTGCGTGACAACTAGCTGGGCGAACCCTTATCGCAGTCCGGCGCCGCGGTGGATGGTTGGAACCCGTCTCAGTGCAACCAAGCGGCTTGCACTAAAGCTTCTACTCAGCCGCGGTGTTCATCGCCTTCCTCGAGGGGGAGTGCCACTCCGGAGGGAGTACTCGAATATGTACAGCAAGCACCGCACGAGAAAATAATTTTCTTTTCGAAATTCTTTCCTCTCGGTCGCGCCATTAAATTCCTTCTGTTTCTGAGTAGACGTATAGATTCCCGTAGCAGTGCGAGCTGTGAAACGAAGGCACGGACTGGAACTATGGATTTTGTAGAGGAGTGTGAAGGTGGTGGAAGGACGGCGTCCAGACGGCGAATACGCAGCAAGATCCTCGTCCTGGCAGCCGTCCTGTCGTCCCTCGACCCGCTGCTGCTCGCAGTCGCGGGCTGGACGAAGGCTAGGATGAGTAGGGGGTCCCGGCTTGCTTCCCTGACAAGATCCAGCGATGTACAAGGCAAGGATCACCTGTTCGCCACTCGCCATGTGTGCGACTAGCGCAGCACAAACGTTCGCTTACGGCCATACCACGTTGAAAGCACGCCATCCCGTCCGATCTGGCAAGTTAAGCAACGTTGGGCCTGGTTAGTACTTGGATCGGAGACGGCTTGGGAATCCCAGGTGTCGTAAGCTTTTGCGTATTTCAACAAAAAAAACATTGATCACTGGGAAGGTTTTTACTCTTGCCAAAAAAAGAAAACATTTTATATTATTTGATATTTGCGGAGCGTTTGTTCAACGATTTCTAACGTTCGAATCAATGTATTCTAAAAAAATTCAAACTACTTTTAAAATTTAATTAGTTTTTCATGTTTCGGTCACTCTACTCTTCAAAAATCCATCACGGACACACGCTTTCTATGGCAATTCCCTCCACCAGGCCTTCGTAACGTGAAGCAGCTTACCAGCACGTTTCTTTGAGAAACGTAGCGTTCCAGCCTATTCATTGGAGTGATTGTTCTCTCCTTTGAGGAGAGGTTTCCAAAATTTGTCTGACCACAATGTGAATTGGGTCGGATCTTAAAAGTACCTCAAACTTGGGTAATTAAACCAAAGCTGATGGTGTGCTGCGTGACAACTAGCTGGGCGAACCCTTATCGCAGTCCGGCGCCGCGGTGGATGGTTGGAACCCGTCTCAGTGCAACCAAGCGGCTTGCACTAAAGCTTCTACTCAGCCGCGGTGTTCATCGCCTTCCTCGAGGGGGAGTGCCACTCCGGAGGGAGTACTCGAATATGTACAGCAAGCACCGCACGAGAAAATAATTTTCTTTTCGAAATTCTTTCCTCTCGGTCGCGCCATTAAATTCCTTCTGTTTCTGAGTAGACGTATAGATTCCCGTAGCAGTGCGAGCTGTGAAACGAAGGCACGGACTGGAACTATGGATTTTGTAGAGGAGTGTGAAGGTGGTGGAAGGACGGCGTCCAGACGGCGAATACGCAGCAAGATCCTCGTCCTGGCAGCCGTCCTGTCGTCCCTCGACCCGCTGCTGCTCGCAGTCGCGGGCTGGACGAAGGCTAGGATGAGTAGGGGGTCCCGGCTTGCTTCCCTGACAAGATCCAGCGATGTACAAGGCAAGGATCACCTGTTCGCCACTCGCCATGTGTGCGACTAGCGCAGCACAAACGTTCGCTTACGGCCATACCACGTTGAAAGCACGCCATCCCGTCCGATCTGGCAAGTTAAGCAACGTTGGGCCTGGTTAGTACTTGGATCGGAGACGGCTTGGGAATCCCAGGTGTCGTAAGCTTTTGCGTATTTCAACAAAAAAAACATTGATCACTGGGAAGGTTTTTACTCTTGCCAAAAAAAGAAAACATTTTATATTATTTGATATTTGCGGAGCGTTTGTTCAACGATTTCTAACGTTCGAATCAATGTATTCTAAAAAAATTCAAACTACTTTTAAAATTTAATTAGTTTTTCATGTTTCGGTCACTCTACTCTTCAAAAATCCATCACGGACACACGCTTTCTATGGCAATTCCCTCCACCAGGCCTTCGTAACGTGAAGCAGCTTACCAGCACGTTTCTTTGAGAAACGTAGCGTTCCAGCCTATTCATTGGAGTGATTGTTCTCTCCTTTGAGGAGAGGTTTCCAAAATTTGTCTGACCACAATGTGAATTGGGTCGGATCTTAAAAGTACCTCAAACTTGGGTAATTAAACCAAAGCTGATGGTGTGCTGCGTGACAACTAGCTGGGCGAACCCTTATCGCAGTCCGGCGCCGCGGTGGATGGTTGGAACCCGTCTCAGTGCAACCAAGCGGCTTGCACTAAAGCTTCTACTCAGCCGCGGTGTTCATCGCCTTCCTCGAGGGGGAGTGCCACTCCGGAGGGAGTACTCGAATATGTACAGCAAGCACCGCACGAGAAAATAATTTTCTTTTCGAAATTCTTTCCTCTCGGTCGCGCCATTAAATTCCTTCTGTTTCTGAGTAGACGTATAGATTCCCGTAGCAGTGCGAGCTGTGAAACGAAGGCACGGACTGGAACTATGGATTTTGTAGAGGAGTGTGAAGGTGGTGGAAGGACGGCGTCCAGACGGCGAATACGCAGCAAGATCCTCGTCCTGGCAGCCGTCCTGTCGTCCCTCGACCCGCTGCTGCTCGCAGTCGCGGGCTGGACGAAGGCTAGGATGAGTAGGGGGTCCCGGCTTGCTTCCCTGACAAGATCCAGCGATGTACAAGGCAAGGATCACCTGTTCGCCACTCGCCATGTGTGCGACTAGCGCAGCACAAACGTTCGCTTACGGCCATACCACGTTGAAAGCACGCCATCCCGTCCGATCTGGCAAGTTAAGCAACGTTGGGCCTGGTTAGTACTTGGATCGGAGACGGCTTGGGAATCCCAGGTGTCGTAAGCTTTTGCGTATTTCAACAAAAAAACATTGATCACTGGGAGGGTTCGTGATTGATGCACTGTGGTTGATCTTGATGGTGATTATGCGCCTCTAGTCGTTGTCGGGACTTTAATACCCGCCGCCGTCCCTACCGACGTCCTTTTATCTGTCCTTTTATACTCCGAGCTGAAACAGGAAGTTTCTCGAGCCCAGTTGGCGATTTCACGGCGGCAGTTGTAGCTGTCAGGTAGTGTCATGAGAGTCTGTCTAGGCTGCGCACATCGTAACTCTCCTCTTACTCGGAAACCAGGATCGACCGCTGCAGGGTAGACTCTTCTCGCAGCGCTGGCTACCCCGATGTTCCATTTTGCGATCCCTGATTCCTACTCACCACTCTTACTTGGCTGATGCCTCGTTCAAGACGATTATCCCTCTAGTCTCGTTAGATAAATTCATGCAAAAACTCTATAGAGTGTCTTCTTTCGTTCTTGTTCATGGCTGCCAGCACCCACTAAGGTCTATCAACTTTTAGACCAAATGCAGAGGTTGTTGCTCATCCCTTCACACTTATTTCGTTCAGCAGGCTTTTTTGAATACTGGAAACACGCGACTACGATGAACATCATAAAGTGGCCTCTATAGAAACTGTATATGAGGGTAAAAGACTAAGAGGAATAAGGCTTTAAACCAACTTGAGATCTTGTACCCCCCACGAGCCCATACAACGATCACCTGGCTTGTACTCAGGGCTGGGTGATCGTTGAATGGGCTCGCTAACCCAGTGAGTAACATTACCTGGGCATGAGAATGTGCTTGCCGCGCCCTTAGGAGGGGCTGAAAAGGTGCGCTTCAGCAGATTTGAGGCCGTAATATGGAGGCTATCTGGGATCGCTTCTATGCTGACTATCTGATGTTGTCTGATCGTTGGGCTATGACACTTAAGAGAGCCGTCAATGCTGAGTGTTCTCACTTCCGCTGCACCGGGTCTCCTGAACACATTGACGACAGGGAGACCTTGGATATACGAGGTATGGAGGACTGGTTCATGCTCCCACCATGCACCCAAGTGATTACGCCCGCACTCCCATTGTATACTCCTATTCGTACGAAAATCTTTTTCATGAAAGGCATGAATGGCGAATCACTGCCAATCTTGAACTACTTTAACGCTGCATCAGTCAAGCCTTGAGGAATTTTAATGAAATCTTCTTTTTTGGCCCCGACTCAAGAGCAGCTTTACAAATGCCAGAAGCTGCGGATTTCCTGTTCAAAAGCAGTGAGGTAGAAAAAATAAATAAAGGCGTTGGAATGATGCCTATGCCTACTGCTGGTTTAGGGAATCTTTTATGTAGTTCTTTGTATGTAATTGCTCACTGTTTAGGTGTTGTCGTGCAACTTCCAATTTACTAGCAGACTGCTTATTACTCGTTTTTAATAACTGACACTTCGTCTAGAACAACACTTACTGGAAGATGCAGGCAGATGGACCGCGGAACGTTGTTGTTTGCCGGTTCCACGCTACTCCTCTAAAAGTTGCTATTCGACAGGGAATTGTGCGGTTTCAGACAACACAGTAGTGCATAGGGGACTAAACGAACGGTTGATTTCTAATTCATTTCTAATTCAGACGGTGGAAAGCCTTCCACTATTTCTGGGTTTAACAAGCTCCACCGCTGTAATATGTATCTGTGGTGTGCGCCAAAAGCATGCTCACAACCTGACCCCCTGATGCAAAAAGAATGTTGATAGCCAAAATTAGACGTCGACCATTTCGGTCATTGGAACCTCTTTTCGTACGTGCCTCTTCAAATCAAACGCGCATCAAATTTAGACCCTTTGGAATGCAGAGACCTCATCTTTCCTAAAAAGCATTTCTCCAAGGGACTTCTGCACCTGTCACTCTTCTAAAATTATCACGCTATTTTTTTTTTGAAGCAAGTACTTCATTTCTTTTATTGCCCAACCGTGCGCCTTAATTAACGACACACATGCAGTGCTTTAAATCGCTGGTAGAACGGTAAGCCAGATTACAAAATGTGCAACAGCCCGAGAGTTTTCAATCCTTTAATCATTTTTACTGTGTGTTAAAGCATTGTTACTAGTAAGGTCTTCAGCTTAACCGGTTCCATGCTGATATCAGCGGCCGGCCCATCCCCGTATCACGGGTGGGTGCTGACAGACCTGGAGGATATCGCGGATGTTACGTGCGTTCAAACAGCGCCGGTGGTGTAAGGCGAACATCGCTGCCCGGAAAGCAGAAGATGCGGGTTCGAGTCCCGCCTGGCGCAAAAGTTTTGATCGCAACAGTTTTGATCAGCGGCGACAGCGGTTCAGCCCTGCTCACGACATATTAGCTGTTGACGAAAGATGCTGATCGGCTCATAGCATCTACTGTGTTTACGGAGTCATCATTATCATCTTTATCATTATAATTACTGTCATTCTGAAGCCCTCTGCGCTGTTAAACGCTCGTCGCGCTGTCCAAAGCCTGCCGCGGCGAACGGGGTGTTTACTGTTTACGACGCATGAACTGCAGACATGTTGAAACTGCCAGAGCGGTGCAAATCAAAGAACAGTTGATGAGGTTCCCAAACGCGTATCTGTTGGGCGTACATTTGCGCTTCGTACGGGTTTATCCACCTTTACACTTCATTTCTCCTTCATTTTCGCATTCGAGTTTCCGCGGCGTTTTCGTTTGTTTTTGCGGGTTCTGGCAGAGCTTTTTTTTTTACAAAACTACCGAATTTAGTGACTTTAATGGCCCCGGTGTGCGAACTGCACCGAGGCCATTAAAGTCACTAAATTCGGTAGTTTTATAAAAACATTCGGTAGTTTTATTTTTTTGGAAGATGTTTACGACCAATTAATCAGTCAGAAAGCCCGTCGCACTGTCCGAGGCCCGCGGCGACAGCGGGGAGGCCTGCTGACTACACATTAGCTGTTGAAGAAAGATGTTGATCGGTTCATTGCATCTAAGGTGTTTACGGAGTCATCATTATCATCTTTATCATTATCATTACCATCATTACGAAGCCCACCACGCTGTCCAAAGCCCGCCGCGCTGCCCGAGGCCCGCGGCGACAGCGGGTGTTTACTGCCAACGACACATGACCTGTAGATGGCGCATGTTGATCACGTCAACGGTGTTTATCGACCAACTACCAGAACTATCCATGAGGTTTCGAGTGACGTATCTGTTGACGTGTACTTCTTCGTTCAGCTATCTAACATTAGCAACAGCATATTGTTATGACCGATGGTGTTTCGATCGGGCAGTCGGACCTATTAGTCGCTCAGAAAATCGATATCGATCGATATTATCCATCGCTTGAGCGGAGCTATTGGTTCTCGCCAGACTTAATCGACCTGGGTGGGTGTTCCGTGATTATGACGACCGACCGAAGGTAAAAGGTAATCAGCCACCATGTTGAAGCTTCCATCAAGCAATCAATATCAACCGATATTATTGATTGGTCAGTGTCATGGTCTGGAATACGCTTCTTTTGATTTGGAAATTGTTCACCTTGATCTCAAGAGCATATATACTTCGCGCGCTGAATTACTAAGCTATTTCTACCTGCCCAGGTTCTCCAAATTTAAGTGGTGGACCAGGAGAGGTCAACGAAGAAAGTTCGTCGGACCTACGCTCAGTTCGACTACGGTTTTAACCAAGTCTTGCTCCTTGGTCCTCAATATTCGGCAGTGCTTTGACCGGTTTCCATACTATGCATATGCAGACGAGGATAGTATTTTTTGTCTTAAGTCACCCTTCCCGAAATTCATCACACCTCGTGGCTTAAAGCACGACGACTGTACAGAAACGTCAGAAATTCGATTAGGCTTGAGGAGCTGCAATAGGTTGTGAACAGAACCCCAGACGAAGCAGGAGTGCTGCTGACATTTTCTTGAGTCCACTACTGGGATGTTACTGATATCCAGCAAGGCATCATTCGATCTGTAGTAGGCGTTCGTTTGAACATGTACGACTTCGACGCTAGGGATGCTTCCTTACTCAGCGTTGGTTGCCGGCGAAGCCATCCCTAGCTAGGTTTGGGCCACGTTCCCAGCGTGGCCCGCCGTACCCGAAGCCAGCGAAGCCGGCAAGCCTGTCGTGGCCCGCACGTCCAGTGTACGGCGCGGGCGAAGCCGGCGACGGACGCTGGTTACCATATATAAAGGGCGTTATTCACGATAAAAATTGAGATCCTAACAAAGTCACAGACAGCAATTGGAAGGGGGAGAGTGAATATTTATTTATTTCTCTATATGCGCCAAAAGGCGCGCTAGTACCAACGGCACAGCCCAAGAACAATGAACAGTAGGCAAACTCTTGAACCAAACAAGCTCAACATTAGACACTTCAAACTCAAGAATGGCAATATGAAGAAGGAAAAGACGGTTGGCAATAAAGCTTTGATTTCTATGCTTCTGTATCATTGCCATCAGCATTGCACCATTACATAAGCAGAGCTGGTGTGAGGAAGCTTTGCCTTGAGGGAAACCCGTGAAAGTTGAGATTTTGAAGATAAGACATTGAGTAATGTTGTGAGCTGAGAAATTTAATAAAAAAAAATACTGATGTTTACAGTTAGAATCGCGAGGAGTAATGTTAAAAATCGCAAATTCAAATTTTATTCATCTCTGATAATCTCTTGAAATTGAATAACGAATGTGAAAGTTGGTGTAGAAGAAGACGGATGCAGACAAGAGGCCGAAAGTATCAACGGTTGCCACCTCTTCCCAGTAGCTGCAACAATCCTAAACTTTCCCATTTTTTTATTGAAATATTTCTCGGGTTGAAAATTTTTGATGTGTTTATTTCCGCAAGTCTTCCGGCTTTTTGAACCGTCTGCCTTCGTGGATTGGTACTTGGTGCAAAGCTGACAACGGCAGCTAAAAGGGTAAAAACCGCATGCTGTTCCTAACACTCAGACTCGACAGTACTCGAGCGTTCATAGTTGAAATTAAACACTCTGAAAGATGGAGACTAGCTGGTAGACTAAACCAGTTATCCTTCGATATCCAAGGAAACAGACCGACTAGAGTTCACAGCAATAGCTTCAGAATGTGGCCATAGACGCATCCTTTCTCAATGAACGGCTGTCGGTGATCGGGGGTCGGTAGAGGTTCATTTTTATGGTGAAATACACAATAATATCCTTCGAATGGCAGCAATCTTCCCAAGTTTGGGCCCTAAACGCGTTTGGTGGCATTTTCAATCTCCTTGTTCGGGTTCATATTAAGACAGCCAATTAGCAAACTCAAGGTGCTAAATGCTCAGGATATTCACTAACCTAGTCGCAACGGCCCAGCTTTTTTTCGAGCGTACTGATATCAGGGGCCTGCGAACCAGCTCGATGCGGAGCCTACCTTCCATGTCTTGTCATTTCAAGTCAATTAGAAGGAATAGGTATCTTTAAACATTTATTACAAAGAAAAAAGATGCCACCACAGCAGTCCTTTGATAGAGAGAAAACGCGAATTCCGAGCTAAGTTACTGTTTCTCGAATGTAATTTGGGAAAACTGCAAGTTTTTGGTTTGCGTTCAGCGACTCCGCTTAGTTGAATGGTACCTCAGTTCTCAGGAATTTCTCGCCATCCTTCTCCGGCGAGTTCGAATCGATTTCATGGAACCTGAAACCGTCATCAGACTATTTCGCTTATGCCAACTATATTCCACAACCAATAGTACCTGAGTAAGTTGATGTGAGAGCAGCGAGCGGCTGTGTACCGTCGCTGATTACGGTGAACGCAACGTGAGGCATGGCCATGTTCCAATGTGGCTCATAGCGTACTCCCGCTGTAACCTGCAACAATGCATCTGAAGGACAGCAGGAGCGAGTGGAGAATACACGTAGGTGAGGAATCGAAACCGAAGCATAAAGCAGAGGGGAAGAGAGGGCAGAAGGCTGGTCATCAACTGCACTGATGAAGGAACATTATAAAGGAACCACTGAACGGTGAAGAACGCTAGCTAACGCTGGTCACACGGACAGCACGAAAGACGCCTAACGACAACAGCACACATGAACAAGGAAGAGCGAAGGACACCACATTGAAAACATTTGAAGGAGGCCTCCAGAAGCGCTCTACGAGCAGTAACCTTCAGGCCTTCCTCGCTATGTGGTCAGTATTTCTATCGTGCAGCGCGCGGATCGCGCATTTCTAGTGCACCACAACATGGAAAGCAGCGCAAGCTAGATTAAGGAAAGACCGTTACGTTCCGAAGCCGAAGCACAGGATAGTCAATGGTATTCTCTCCGTCGCAGAAGCCCAACAGAGGAGGTGACGGCGACCAGCCTGCTGTTGTGAGCTTTCATCGTAGGGAAAAGTAAAAAAGAAAAAAGGAAGACGCCGGGGGACAGCAGGTCTTGTCCGTAGTGAAATTCACGATATCACAATTTGAACGCCAAGATTCCTGGAAAATCGGACATGGACACGAGGTGGCGTTAAGTGCACTGTTCAATTACACCCGAATAAATTAGGTGCGAAATTCGCTTGTTCCGACTGAGCTATCTGGCCAGGCAGACATTTCTCCTCGTTCTCATTTGACACACGTTTCCGACCTGATGACCTAAATATTCTATTGTTACCACTTTACAATTACTTTCATGAGTCCTTAGCACCAGACTTCTCCTTACAGGAAGCGCCAGTGAGGAAACGAATAACTGGTAGAAAAAACTGATGTCTGATAGTCTTTTAATGTCAGAAGGAACAACAAAGGTGATAATAACGGCATCCAATGAGGAAACAATGCCAACTGAGAACGTCGGGAAAATGATTGCACGGCCACATAACTTCGCCGACAAGTCCCCACACCAAGGTTTCCGATGTCAAACTGAAGAACTGAAATCGTGGAGCAGACCGTCTAAGAGTTCCTCAGCAGTTTGTAATCTGACCGAGGCACTCTCAGAGCACTGTGGCGCACAATGGCGTAACAGACGGAGGAAGTGGCTTGGCGCATCACGAGGCTCACGAAGTGAAAGCACGGGTGAACGCGAGACGATGGCGAAACGCAGGATACGGTAGCCTCGATTTCGCCACTGGCGACAACACGAGGCTGGAAGCGCGTGTGAGGGCGAGGCGATGGCGAAACCCAGGATACGGTAGCCTCGATTTCGCCACTGGTGACAACAGAGGCTTCTGAAGGCTGGGCCTTCGCACCAGGTCTTCTGCTGGTGTGGAAGCTACTCGTTTCGCATCCCTGGTGTAGTTTCACGCTTGCAGATACCAGACAAGGCTGTACCTAGTCTCCCGCTACTGGATTTATGCAACGCCTTCCTTAGAACACTCCAGGTGCTAGTGACTGACACATTCGTGACACTTGCGGAAGCACAATGTGTTCAGTGCTGATGTGTGTATCTGTTGCGAAATTACCGGCTCGAACGAACACAATCAGGGAAGGACATGTCAATCAGTCTTTCCTTGAAACGCTCCACACATTGCATGTGCGTCTTCTTATTGTTAGTGTTTTTTGTCCTGCTGAATTCGCACTGCGTTGCCTAGCAACTTTTTCTTCTGATGTCCGGGGCGAGTTGGACGCTGCTAAGATGAGCAGCACCTGTACAATACCGCCACACGTTCAACAAATGGAAAAACGCACTGCCATGGATTAATCCCTCGCAAACCGTCGTATTCCTAACAACTCCTACAGTACAAGGTTTAAAGTCGTAGTATACGTCGATAGACTCATGTCTTCAAGCTCTACGAAGTTTACTGCATATAAGCCCAAGTACACGTCGACTCCAGAGCGGAAGAACTGCTTCGCGGCCGGTCAGAAAATGACTCCAACAATGTTATGCGGTCGATCGTTCTGTTGGAGCGGTCGATTTCTGAAAACGAAAAGACGGACAGGCATTTCCTCGAACATGGTCTACCTTAGGTGTAGCTCCTATGCCGTACACAAATTGGGCTCCACCGCTATGAAATGTGTCTTGTAGAAGATTTCGAAGGCTGCATCCTATTGACACACAATATTTAAGTCTGTTCAGAAAGTAAGGGGTTTCAACCTTTTCCATAGCGCAGGAGAGGTCTGCTTTTCTACTTTTACCTTCCTTAGACGATGTTGGAGGGAACACGTCGTGATCGCGTGGACACTGTGTTTAGACGGAAGCATCAATTGTATGGTAGAACAACTGTAAGTGGTTCGGGGCAGTGGTTTCGCGATTTAGAGCTCGAAAATGAGGCGGTTCATGGAAAGGCATCGCTTCTCAATGCGAGATGTGTGGATAAAACCCACAGTACTCTTCGGATTTAATGGGAGACATTAGGGTATATTTTAAGATTTACATACGGTGGTATAACGTAAAGACCGTTTTCTTGTTTTAAGGCTAAGGAAGATGCCTTATTAGTAGGCACTTTAACCCCTCATCGGCCTGCTAGGAGAATGGAAGTTCAGAGTTTTCCATGTTGTTGAAACGTTCAACCTTTTCTAATAGGTGCGATAACACCTTATAAGGAAACCATCGTGTACGACAATTCGGAGCGTTTTCCAGAATATCCAGGCAAAAACAGCTCTGTCAAACTGCTATGCATCCTGGTCATATTTGAATGGCGACGGGTGGAATAAAATTTGCGAATTAGCCTACCCTATCACTGTTATCAAGCGGATTCTTCGATCAAACCGCAAACGCGATGATGTTTCTTCCTTTTCCGTGAAGATCCTTGTGGAAGACATTGTTAAGGAATAGAAGAAAAACTCATTCTCCGTCTATCTACTGGAACAATGCAGGCATTCTGAGGATCAAGCAACTCTTAGCGGTGCCGCATTGCAGAAGGTCTGCGGAGCGGTCCATCCAAACCGTATTTGTTTTTCCAAAGCGGTTGAGAATGAACGCAGTTGTGAAGCTTCTGGGACTGACATCCCATACCGTTCTATGAGTTTAAAGGACGTGACCCTTTCGCGTGTTCATTCCTCAGAGGTGACTGTGCACGTAACTTCTACTGCAATGGGAGCGCTCTAAAACTATGGAAACCTCAGATCTTCGAGAATCTGAGATCGGCGTGAGTACGTGAGTCGATGTCTCTGCTACGGATTTGAACACGTCGCGGCTGTGGCTAACCGTCCGACCCCGAGCGAGTCGCCGTGACCGGTGGATATGCAACCGATAGGTGCACGGTCGTAAACCTGTACCCAGAGGAGATACCGTCCCCGTTACGGTATGCTCTCCTACAGCGAGCTCCTCCCTACTGCCAGCGGGGGCTCACTTCTCACTTTTTCCCCACTAACGGCGGTCTCTCCTTCGCGACCTTCTCACACATTTCTAGAATATCCAGAGTGAAGTCTAGCCAGCCAAACATTCTCTCCTCGTCCTAATTCGACATATTTTGTTGCTGGGAGAGTACCCCATTCTCCCCCCCCCCCCTTTACAGCCACATAAAATTTATTCTGATGAGTTTTCAGCTTCAGACTGACGTAAGAAATGATGTAAGAAATGGAAATTAAAAGCAATGACATAAATGAATAAAAGCCTGAAGTCTAATGACGTAGCAATGCAGGAAGGAAAGATGTATTACAATGTTTTGCAATGAGAATGCGGGCCAAGTGAGAATGAGGAGGACGTTTGCATGGTCAGATATCCTCACTCGATATTTACCCGATGAAAATTACTTCTTATTCATGTCTCCCGGTGTGTTATCCAACAATACAAAGTATAAAAATGGAAGCATAAAAGCCGGCGTTAATCAGATTGTGGCATGCGCCGCACGCTCTCTAGATCTACGGAATTCCTGTGGAGGCGCATTAGGTCGGGGGTGTTGTGCTAGGCAAGGGAACGAATGGGGGACAAGGACACTCCCACGACCCCTTAATAGTAAATGGGGAGCTTTCCTACAGAGCCTACTATCCAAAGGAGCCGCTACCGTAATTTGTCGTTGGGGCGCGCCAACTATCTCACGGCGGCGGTCCTTTAATTAGGCGCACCGTCTCCACTGTCACATTGTGTCGGCGTTATGTGCTTAACCCAACGAACTACGAATGAGAGTTTTACTTATTGAATACAGAGTTAGGCCAAGACGGCTAGGGGGAGGCTCTCCGTGTGTTAAGTGGTTATCCGCCTTGGTAAGAAGGCACACAAGTGCCCAATCATATCAGAGGTGGCCTAGCTCAGTTCACAGCTGGGGTATAACCAGTAGAACACACCAATGTTGTGTAAAAATTTTGATTTAGTGCAACACAGAACATCGTATAAGGCACACTGCCTTCCCCCGAGCCGCTTTGCGCCAGAATTTATGGGGAACAAGGTCCTTGTTTTGACTCCTTTCGCTGTGAATGAGTACGACTTGTATGCGAGTTTTTTGGATATGATACTACGACTTCAGCGCAGATAGGCTCGGGGAGGGGGTTACCATGTAGGAACGCTTAATACGTTTTTGTGATCGAAATTAAAAATTTTAAGCAGCCGTACGGTGAACTGAGTCAGGTCGTTTCTTACGTAATTGGACATACACGTGCCCTTCTACCAAGGCGAATATTCACTGAGCATATGTCGAGCCTATTTGCGCCATGATTTCCTCAGTAGAGCAAATACGAATGTGTTTCACCGTGTGGGGATATGGACTTCTGGAGGAGCAGTTTCCTCGGATAGGAAAGTGCGAGGCAATGCTCGCTCATAGTCTAATACTCTGTCGTCAGATAATAGTTTAGTATCAGTCTTACTCTAACAGTAGCGTGGCGTGCACTAGGATAGGACTGTAAATACTATATATCAGATGTCGGAAATGTAGCTTTTGCTGTATAAATTCTTGCAATCCCTCGACAGATTTTATTCTCATGCATTGAGACTATTACTTAGTTAAAACGAATAATGGTACGACCGACATGGTAGTACTGCAGGTATACTCAATACTCAACAAACTACACTAACAAGCATTAAAGGAGCACTAAAGGGGGTTAAAAGGATCTCGAAAAGTTTACCTGCATGGGCTTCCTTCTACCATTTATAGAAAAGTACGTTTTTCCACAAAGTTCACATAGAAATTTGGAATGACCTTCAAATTTTTCGACTTTGACATCATCCCTACTGTCTTTCAGCTCCTCAGCACCGCATTTGTTAACGTTCTTCATATGTCTGTACAAAGTGCTCAGCGAAAACGGGCCCTTCAGGCAAATCTTTCAGTGCGCTGATGTCTTCATGCTCAACTCAAAGCTGTAAATATTTCAAAACTAGCGCACTTTGAAGAAGGAACAAATGACCAAAATTACAACGAAGCTACTGGTTGAAACATAGGCGAAAGTGGGAAGCAATAACCATGTCAACATGATGTAACATAAAGGAGAAGAGACGATGTCGAGGCACTGCCGTACGTGAGGTACTTTAAAGGACCGCCGCCGTGAGATAGTTGGCGCGCCCCAACGACAAATTACGGTAGCGGCTCCTTTGGATAGTAGGCTCTGTAGGAAAGCTCGTAAATGGGGTAGTGTTGTCAAGCAGAAGACTGTCGTAGTTGCTAAGAAGAAGGGAAACGAGGCATTTCTGGAATACGCCAAATTCTGATGCCTAAAAGTTTGCAATGGTTTCCTTTCCGACTCGCGTCTTCAGTAACTCTTCCTCGATGTGCGACGTACTCTCTTCTTATGCGCTTGGAATGCGTACTCCTAGTTCTTTGATCAGCTACGAAGTTCATTTTTCCGAAGAACTCCCCGTTTTGAAGTCCGTCCTACGTTGCACACCTACTTCAATAGAAAAACCAGCACACCTGTAGCAAGGATCTTTTATGCGTTTCTCAGTCACTCCCTTTCTTCTACATCGTTCTCAGCCCCTTTCCTTCCCAATCTCTTTCCATGGACGTTTGGTCACCTTCACCACGGATCGGCTATTGTGCCCAGTTGCTTCTTACATATATAGTGCAGGATCTGTTTGGATTCGAGTTCTCGTCTGGTCGAACTTTGGAAGTTGATAAGCTTATGATATGTTGAACAGACGAGATCACATGATATCAGCGTTCCTTTTTTCCTGATTGCCAATCTGTCATTCTGTAGAAAAAGATTTTCAACATCGTCGCACTCGTTGAATTTGTTTTTCATCTCACACCCACTTTCAGGTCTGTACAGCTCAGCTAGATCTCACCTCTTGCGAGCAGTATGAGTTCAGATCATTGGAATTTCGTGGGGAGCGAAGGTGCCCGTGGCTTAGAAAGTGGCTCTGTCGCTGTTGAAGCTCCCGGTGATCCAGAGCGCGAACTTGAAAGTCAACTAGTAGTAAGAGCTGGACGTAGGACGTATGCGGAGCGCAAAAGCGAAAAGCAAAGACTGGCTGATCTGGGCAAGCAGTTTGTCTCCGAGTGGCGAGCGAGTGGTGCCATCAGCCAGCTGCAAGTCGAACTATCTGGCGGTGAGCTTTGAGCTCATAATCTTCCTCTCAATTGTTCTCCATGTGCTGTGAACTAGGACACTATTGGACGTGTTTAGAAGCGTTTCTGCCTCCGATTCCCTCGCAAGGCTTTCAGTTTTGTCTATTCTGCGGGAAGCACTCGAAATTCCGGCTGCGCCAGCACTTGCTGAAGAAACACTCTGATCAGATACGGCGGACCGATGGCCTGAAGGTTGAACACACTGGACACATGCCTTGATTTTGTCCGAACTTGCTCGTCGAAAATCACGCTTTCTAGGTGGCAGAGCAGATCAGCCGGGGCATCGTCGAGAGAATGAAGATGGCGCGCGTGGACTTTTCACTGATTTCTAAGCCACAGACGTGGCGCGAATATGTTCTCTGCCGCAAATTGTCACGGCAACTCATGGATAGTGGCGTCCCTACGGGTGGAGTAAGTTTAGGGGTTTAAGTCACTTCTCGATCATCTCGCCACCAACATTCTACAGCTCTGCGTCTATCGTTACAACTGTATCGAAGAAGAGGCCTATCATCGACAAATGGCACTGGAGGTCGCTACTTGCCAGAAAACTCATGTGACACCGCCGAGTTACTGGCCCGGTGCTGTGGGAGTCTCACGCAATTTGAGCTCCTCTTCGTCCGATACCACTCTCACTTCCGAAGAGAACGACACTACTTCAGGATGTTCCACTGAGGTAAGAAAACTGGAAAAAGCTGTGAAATGAAAATTAAATGCGTGAGAGACCGCTCTCGTAAAATCCTTGCGCATAGGGAAGATTGACAGAATTCACCTCCCTTCTAAACGAAGAATAGGGACAATGCTTTCAGGTCTGCACATCACTTGGAATGCCTCTCGCGCCTATTTTGTTCTTGTTGCAAAGTTTGTACTTGAGCCCATGCGGCACAGAATTACCCTGTTATACACGTAGAGGAAGCTGTTTTTCTTAGATGAAATGGGTGTCTTTCGATTTGTAGGTATGTGAAAGTGGTCGTTTAACCCGAACCGGCTAGCGGACTGCGGTATCACAGTCCAGGTACTCCTTTCTCGCCCCGAAGGAAAGCAGTATCAAAGAAGAAAGGAGGGCGTTGTACATAGGTTGCGTCGCGTATTCCACTTAACTGGTTATAATGGAGCAATTTTGAGTGCGTATTATTAGATGCAACGACTTACGCTGCAGATAGATAGAGATAGATTAGATACAACGACTTACGCTGCATAGGTCAATGCTTTATTATCCAGAGGTAACTATAGAACAAATGCAGCGAAACTGGAGGGTTGCAAAGCTTGGTCTCCCTAGGCTGGCGATTCGAATCAAGAACCTAGAATCAGGAGCTCGCCACAGCCAGCGCCCCCTCCGACTGCGCTACCACGTAGGTCTCAAAGATAGAGTATCAGTCCGCTCCTGGCTATAAGTCAAGTGACTGCTAGGTTTGGTAGGCATCAGAAGTGGAATTTCAAGAGGAAATTCGAAAAAATGTACAGCATGTGAAACTTTAGTTAGCATGTAACGCGGTTAGCAATGTTTCTACGATTCTTTCTCGAACTGTTGTTGTTTCAGTCCGATGAGGGGATCTAGACGTCGTTCGTCAAAGCGCCTTTGAGCTCATCTCATTTCTTCACTCTGCTTCAAGAAACTGATGGCCTTCAATGCTCGTTTATTGACTCGATCTTGACGGAGCCGTTCAATTGTCATGTTGCTCTTCTTGTTTTGGATGCTGATCTGTTATGCAAGCTTTATCACTGTTTTCTGTAGCTGCATGTTCAAGTATCTCTGTACGTCTGCGTGTTTTCCTTGCTACTGGAATAATTTCGTTACCATTCTTGGCTCGTGTAAAGTTAAAACATTCGCGGTTATTGAAAGTTACGAGGTAGCACTATCGGAAAGGCGCCAGCTGTCTCGTGCACCCCGATTACCCCGAATCAGGTCTTCCCAGGCGCCTTCCATCCCCCGAGGGTGGGTGAAATGGTGTAAGACAATATGTTAAGGATAAGGCGCAGGATTGCCATCTCAAGCCATTGAAAGGCACCGGGCAAAAACGCATTCAAATTGCCACCATGATATCTAATACAGGCACGATGCGTGGCGCATCCCCCAAAAGATTTTAGCTGGCGTAATCGCCATAGCCAACCGCAGCACCGATTCCCCGGTGCGAATTACGGTCAGTGTTCTTGCATGCACCGTTAAATTTTATAGTAAGCAATGACAACTTTTGAATTCCCAAAAGTTACCTCTTCCTCTTCACTAGAGATCCAGCGGAGAAGTTATAACATTGTGGTTCGCCTGAAGAAAGGTAGCGAAGCAAACTTCTAATTTCGATGACATTTGCTCTGTTTGAATACTTCCTAGACTTCCTAGGATTGCTTGGCGATGGTCAGTCGACAACAACGCACCAACGACGTGTTATATTCACAAGTACAAGTAAGAAAATAAAAAGCGAGACGATAGTAAGAACAATCTGACCTTGTGCCCCAGTTGGCGATGTTCTAAATGTTTGCTTTGTGGAAATATCCGTAACTGCCCAGGACCCAGGTCATCACGAAAGGGAAACAGTTCGGCATGAGTTCATAGGATGCTGAGCAGTTATAGTGTCTATCCTAGACAGGGGCCCACGTTCAGAAAATCGAAGCAAGCACAAAGTGTTTTACTCTGTCGGCTAGGGAATAACAAAGGAGGTTCTCTCATAGAGTTATGAAGTGTGTAGGAGTTGAAAAAACGGAGTTTATGAATTATTCACTGTGAAACAGCATATGCGTCGACGGAGTGAGAGGCATAACCGCATTCTGTATGATGAAGTTTGGCGACGAACCTGGAAAAGTTTTTGAACAAGAAGCTGCTGGCAGCTTCACCTTAACATTTGTTCGCCAATGGCGAAGTCAAGACGCACATCCAACGGTGGACGGGTGGACGACTAAAATGTTCACTATAAGTTCAGCAAAAATCTGAGCCATCATCGATGAGAACTAGCAAGACTCATTAGTTCCACGATTTACTAGGAACCTAATCAGTCAAAAGCCGTGCCGATCACTAAAGCGTTTTAGGGAGATTCCTTAGATTTTCGGCGTCTTCTTTGTTTGAGTCGCTTTATTTGTTAAAACGACTCTGGCGAAGCTATAAAAATTCGGAACAAACGTCCAGAGCAGGAACCAAACTCATCCCTTTCGCTATCCCACCTATCGCCTACGAAGGGTACCTTACCCAGCTCGTAAACAAAACGCCGCTAAGAGCTTCACCTCTCAGTGCTCTATTAGCCCGCAGAGTGGACAGAATTCAGCGAGGTTCCGGAGCCTTGGAACTTCGCTCACAATTCTTTCAGAATAGCGGCAGGTAGTTGCAATTTCGTGTTTTAACTGTTTCGATATTAGGGAATCCTGCTGTGGCTGTTGTTCTCTTACAAATAGGACAAAAGTGCTCTGGTCGTCTTCTAGTAAGTGTTACACTCTTAGATTCGTTACACAACTACGTCAAATTAATTTTTTCACCTATAAACGTGGTAGGTGTGGATTGCAATAAATTTTCGACGTGTCGTATAAAATTGGAAAATGTTTAGGCGAAGATGTTGAGATGTTATTCTCCCAACAGCACCCACAGATATAATTCAGTCACGAAACAGTACAGTCTAGGCACAGCTCATACGCGGCATTCAACCACTCGAATCGCCTCCGAAGTTTACTCAGTGAGATGCTTTTTCCACGGCAGCACCTTTCTCCACTTGATTTGTTCTAGCTCCCATATCCTTTAAGGGAAAGATGCTCTGAGACGCCCTAGCCGTTGCAAGGCATCACTTCTTTATATGTGGCTTCAAACTCAATTGAAAAAAGTTATTGAGACACTACTAGCATTCAGTTGGACTTCTCATGGTCTAGGCACTCTTCAGGAGTTAAGTTAATTGATTTACGACGTCTTCGAAACAGGCAATTGCATCCCTTCGGACACTCCGTCAACCACATTGAGCGAAACCTACTGTTTGTCTTTATCTTCAGACCTGAACTTAGGATGCGACTATCATTATTGTGACAGAGAACTGGCTTTGTTCGAAGTAGACGTTTTATTGGTGCTCTATTATGCACATTTCTCATTGCCTTCAACTGGCTCTTCAGATTGTTTCTGGCTGAGAAAGTCATTCGGTTGGCATATGTACTTGGGCCTTCATAGAGCATGCCGTGTAGACATTCTACCCTCTCTGCACTCACCAGAAAACCTGCGCCCTTGGAACGAAAGGCTGAAGCGCTGTGTATAAACAGAGTAGTACGCAGCAAAACTGCGACTGATTAAAGCTGGAACACGTTAAGCTTTCGCGCAGAGATATAGTTCGCTTTAGCTCACCCCGACCGTCTTGACTAGAGGGTACGACGGTAAACTCACAAGCATCACCAAACATTTTTCGATCATATTCCTGGTGACGGATTCTGTGAGGCCGCCTACCTGCTCCCTAGTATCCGCACATACGTTAGTGTTCATATTCGTTCGAATATACGAGCAGCCGATCCCATCCATCTGAATTTCGAATCCTTGCGGCACAGCGATTCGGCTGTATCCCCTTCAAAGGTCCCTGCACAGACGAGGCAAAGCTTGAAGATCTCCGTCACACCGCCAGCGGTGAAGTGGCTCTATAGTTCCATTGACGATCAATTGATTACTACTGTTCCAAACGTCGCCTCGAAGTGGAGACATGTGCCAATTCCGCGGTAGCAACGAAAACAACCTTGATAGCAAGTGTGTTAATAACGAAACACATCTAAATCAGTAGCTGAGGAGGTACGGAGAGACTCGTACAGAGAGGTCATGGTCATTCATACCCGTCCCTTATATCAGTAATCCTACTGGCTATGGTTGCCTTGCCATCGTTTGAGCCACATCTGCCTATCTGCAGGATACGGCGTATCCGGCGGTCTCATTGGCGATGCATCGTGACCCTTACCAGTGCATTGAGATGTGATGTGGATTACGCTAGAAGCTCACCATACCCCACAGTAGCAACTTCACCTTCCTTTTCCCTCACTTACTGATGGGCGCAGAGGGAAAGATGCTTTGTCTGCTTGGATTTCGTCCAAAATCCCGTACAAGGCGAAACCAACCAATTCTTTCCTTTTCATTCGTTTACAATTAAAGTTGCTCTTCCACTTATGTGGCTTCAGTACGTCCACGAAAACATGCAAAACACAAACCTAAGTGAGAAGGATAAGTACTTAAATAAAACTGCATACTAAACAGACTGGAGACTTTTCGAATCCAATTAGACACTCTTCTCAACTAGATTGACGCTTTTGAAATCAAACTGAACATCTTCTAATTCAAGATGAACTTATTCTATATTAGAAACAAAGCGATCCCAAAAATTTCTGATCACTTTTCGTTTAGGTAAAATTTGATATAGCTTTCCTTTGAAGAATTTTGTTTCGCCTGCCCCACTAAGTGAACACCCTCATTGAAATCCTTTTTAAACACTTTAAAGGTAAAATAGAAAATTAGGTTTTAATTTAAAAAAGTGGAAAGGCAGCAATCAAATAGTGTATTAAAAGAAGAGATCGTGGCATGCTCACATTTAGATCGCTACGGTTTTCATTTAACTTGTAGCAAAAGTGTTGTTTGCGTGGAGTAACACAAATACAGGGGGTACAAAGGGGTACAACAAGAACAGCTATAAACACACCACTGCTCAGCATTTACACCATCGATTAAACAAAAATCGCGACGATCTAGTCGAGTGCATGGAACGGTCCCCTGTTTAATGATCTAAATGACTGCTTCCTTTGTGCGCTTTGAAGCCAAAACATACAAAATTTATAAAATTTTAAAAAATATGTTCACTTTTTGGGTAGGTGAATTGAAGAGTTTCAATGACGGTCATACTAAGTTCTCTTTGAACAGAGCAATTTCTCAAAGCTTAGAGAGTCTCCCCTTTAATGTGGAAAAAGGCAGTTTTGGTTTGGAAAATGTTCAATTTGATTTCGAAAACGTCAAGTTTGCTTAGAAGAGTGACCACTGTGGTTTGAGAAATATCCTAATTCACATGAGAGTTGTAACTTTTACAACTCTTTTGCATGCTAAGATCCCAATATGAATTCATACATCACATAACGGCATTTTTCTTCCCGCCCCCTCCCTTAATCGAATTTTGATTGCTTGTGGCTGCTGTTTTCACCTGACAAGGAAAGAGTCCGAAGCGTATGTCTGAACGGAGGGAGCGAGTCATATAGGGAGAATCCCCACTCCTCAATTGGTATGAAAATGTGTTTATTTTTTGCCAAGTCGTTAAACCCAAGGAGTAAGGTTTCCTTGAAATCACAATGGAACATCATGGTTTGGGGGCCTTGTACGCCCCGATGCCTCTACCGGTAAGCGGCTCGGAGAGCAGTGGAAGTGCGGTTGCTTCGTGCGAGGAAGGTCGGGGGTTTGGTTCCTCTGCAGTGCTGCATTTTTGCATTCCAACTGACTGGTTGAGATTTAGGGATTCTGACGTCTATACCATTTTCAGACGTTTTTTGCCTAATTTTCCAGCTGAATGCTGTGGTATTCAACACGATGATGTAGAAATTGCTCAACATCAGTGATACACAGGTACAAAGTGCATGAAGCCCCACCGGGCACAATACGGACAACGTATAAAGGCTACAGGCTCCTCACAGTCTGCTTCCATATATGAACCAATGACCTCGGGAAAAGCCGTCCTGCTCGGATTTTCCAGAGAGACGTCGGAGGTGGTTTAAGTGAGAAAAGCGGGCTGTGGGTCCCGCAAATTAACCTAAACGGCCCTCATCTTTGCCTGTCACCTGGAAATCAGAGTTCTGCTGGAGGTTTTCTAAAACGTATCACAGTCAATGTCTGCCGATGCTCGAGTCCTGCTCACGCTGAAGTGTGACTCACCTTTAGACAAGGAACCTTCGAGGAAAGAAATCAAGCCGGGCGAAGGATGGCCAGCATACTAAAGGACTTCGAAGCACGTCAACTTGAGGTTGACGAAGACGCTGTGGCTAAAAATCCGGTCAGTAATAAACAAGTCGCAAGAAAGGTACTCTCCACAGCGTGCAGCAGGAAAATGCGTAGAAAATTTTCGAAAATGGTATCACCTGTATCACCTGTCGTCCCGTTGATCATCGACTTGCTCGAGCGGGCGCCAGCAGCGTCTCCATTCGTCCCTGTCGCGTGCCAGAGTGGTCCAATGGATCCTCCTCGAGGGACACGAAGAGCGTCATATCGGTCGTTCAGGGCTTTCACGAAGAAGTCCGACCAACGCGTTGGTGGGCGTCCTGGTGTTCTTTTGACATCCCGCGGAATCCAATCTGTGACGGCTCTCGTCCAGCGGGTGTCTGCGAATCGCATTACGTGGCCGGCCCACCTAATTTTCGACGACTTGGCCCATGCGACAGCGTCTCTGATCTTCGAACGTCGGCGAAGCTCGGAACTCCGGAGGCCTTCTCTCACTTGCGTGAGTCGTGTCACTCCGAGCATCGTCCTCTCGATTCCACGCTGCGCGACGCTGATCGCGTGTTCATCCTGCTTTCGTATAGCCCAGGTCTCTGAGGCGTATGTTAGGGCAGGAAGAACAGTGGAGTCGAATAGGTGGGCACGGAGTCGGACGTTCTTCGTTTTCTTCACGACTTCTTCGACGCTCTTGAAAGCTCCCCAAGCCGCTCGTTTCCTTCTGCTCAGCTCTGGTGCTAGGTCGTTGGTCATGTTGACTTCGCGACCCAGATACACATAGCTGGAGCATTCGGAGATGTTCGTTCCGTTGAGCGAGAATGGGGCATCAGAAACCCATCCGTTCTTCATGAACATCGTCTTCGTAAGATTCAGCTGCAGTCCAACGCTTCCACATACACGATCGAAGTCGGCCAGCATTCGTTCCGCCTGACTGATGCTCGGGGTTATGAGCACGATGTCGTCAGCGAAGCGAAGATGGTGCAGTTGCCGGCCGTCGACCTTCACTCCCATGTCTTCCCATTCTAGTTCGCGCATGACGTTTTCGAGGGTGGCGCTGAAGAGCTTCGGGGATATGGTATCCCCTTGTCGAACCCCTCTCTTCACGTCAATGACGACGTCGTTGTAGAATGGTGAGATCTTGGTCGTGAATCCACTGTACAAGTCTCGAAGAACTCTGATGTACTGAGTAGGAACGCCCTGGGTGAGCAGGGCTTCCATGACCGCTTCAGTCTCGACGGAGTCGAATGCCTTCTTCAGGTCAATGAACGTAAGGCACAGCGGCAGCTTGTACTCTCGCGACACTTCGATGGGCTTCGTAATGGTGTGTATGTGGTCGATCGTGCTGAATCCTCTCCGAAATCCTGCTTGTTCGCATGGCTGTCCTTCGTCCAGCGTTCTACTAATCCTATTCAGGATGACTCGAGTGAACAGCTTGTAGACTACGGACAACAGGCAGATCGGGCGATAGTTGCCAATGTCGTGCACGTCTCCCTTCTTGTACAGCAAAACGGTCTTGCTGGTCTTCCACTGAGATGGAACCTTGCATTCGGACAGGTAGCGTGTGAAGAGCCGCGCCAGGGTGTTGATGAGCGCTGGCGGGAGGTTCTTCAGGTGTTCAGCTCTGATCCTGTCAGAACCGGGTGCTGTACGTTTCTTCACCGACGAGATGGCGTGTCGGATCTCGGAAGGGAGAACAGAGGGAACGACGTATCCATCCTGCGGAAGATGGCATGGGGGCAGGTGGACGTGGCTATCGAAGAGATCGGAGTAGAAGTCGTGGATGACTTTCTCCATGGTCCTTCTGGAAGAGGTGATGATTCCGTCAGGACGTCGGAGAGCGGTCATCTTGGTCTTGAAGTTGGCGAAGTTCCGGCGGGCATTGCGAATGCTCAGTCCTGCCTCTGCTGCTTCAGCCAACACTTCCGCCCTTCTCTCCTTGAGATCTTCCTTTATCGCCGCTCTGCATAGCTTTGCAAACTCGGACGTCAGTTGGTAGTTGCCTGACGCTCGTGCTGCTCCACGCTGGCGTATCAGCTCGAGAGTTTCCGGAGACAGGCGTCTCTTGGTGGTCTTCAAGCTCTCGGCTCCCTTAGCACTATCGTGGAGATGGTGCACGAAGCGATCGTATTCCTCGTCGACGTTGTCCATGACGGCATCTTCCCAAAGGCCGACAAGAGAGGTGTAGAAATCCCAGTTGATGGTCGTTCTAGGATTCCTCTTCTTGAACTTCGCGGCCTTCTCTCCTTGACGCGAAAAGCGGAACCTCGCGCGAAGGAGACGGTGGTCCGATCCCGTGTAGAACTTGGGGACAACGGAGACATCGGTCAGGCAATACTTGCGATTGAAGATGATGTGGTCGATCTCGTTGTGGAACTGGCCACCGGAGGATTCCCAGGTCCATCGTAGGGAGGGAGGCTTCTGGAACTGCGAGTTTCCATGGATGGTCTTGGTCGACATGATAAAATCAGACAGCCTTTCACCTTGCTCGTTCCACTCCAAACCGTGGGTTCCGATGTGAAGTTCTTCCGGCGACCTTCGTGGCCCGATCTTGGCGTTGAAGTCGCCGACGATCACCTTGTAGAAGGTGTGATCTTCCTTATAGAACTTCTCCAGCTCCACGTAGAAGGCCTCGACGTCTTCGTCGTCGTAGTCGGATGTTGGGGCATACGCGACGAACACAGTCAAGGCTGGCACGGAGCCACATCGCTTCAGTCGCAGACGTCCGATTCGGCTAGTCAGAGACTCGTACGAATCGATGTTCATGGCCAAGTGCGTGTTGACGAGGACACCAACGCCGCCTACTCCCCTGCTGTCGCATGTTCCGAGGAACAGTTCTTCTCCGGAGTCGTAGGCGGCGTGTAGGGGGTGGTGTCTTCTCGGCTCGGTCAGTCCGATGACGTCGTACTTGATCTTCCTGGCTTGCATCATCAGGTCCTCGACGGATGCTTCGGACGCAAGCGTGCGGGCGTTGTAAGTACAGATCGTCCACGGATCTCCCTCGATACCACGGATCTCCCTCGATAGAGAGCCTTCGGGCTCTCTTGTTAAGAGGGATCTCGGGCCGCTTGTCGCAGGGCCACGTGGCGCGTCCCCGGGTGGTGGATAGGGGAATTAAACGCGAACCAAATGCGACCGTGTACTGCCCAGAGACGCAGGTGGGATGCAGGGGATGGACTCCTTGCTCCTGCTGTGTCGGGTCGATGCGTTCCTTGTGCGTGGGAGCGGCATGTTCGTGCACAGTGTGCGTGGATGTGTCCGTGACTGTGCGGATTGTAACTGTGTCGGCTCGGCCAAAAGCTTGCACTCGGTAGACTGGGAGTACATGTAAGGCGATTCGAGGCCGCCTTAAGTCTCGCCCCGTCCCTTCGGGCAGTCTGGCTGGCTGCCCGGAGTACCCCGCCCGCACGACAGAGCCTGACTAGCTACCCGTGTTGTATTCCAGTCAAACACAGCAGCACTAAAGGGCCTCATTCCCCTGACCCCGAAAGAGCCCCCATTTCTGCAGCGATGGGAAGGACGAGTACGGAGAGGCTGCTAAAATCTCAGGGCCTAACCAGGCTGCGCAAACTTAGAAGGACGAAAATGGTATAGACGTCAGAATACCCCAAATCTCAACCAATCAGTTGAAATGCAAAAATGCAGCACCGCAGAGGAACCAAATCCCGCACCTCCCTCGCATTAAGCAACGTCACTTCCACTGTGTTCCGAGCCGGTTGATGGCAGATGCATCGCGGGCATACAATACCCCTAAACTCGTGATGCGCCGTATTCCATTGTGACTTCAAGGACCCCATACTCCTTGTGTTTAACGGCTTGGCAAAAAATAGACACATTTTTATACCAATTGAGGGTGGGGATTCTCTCTATGACTCGCTCCCTCGTTCAGACATACGTTTCAGACCCTTATGAGTTCCAAAAATTGAAAAAGGTGTGCTATGAGCGGGGAAGCTGCATCTTCAGCGCTAGCAGAAAAAAGAACCCACATGAAAAGTAAGGTATTTAGCCTGACAGTTTTCTGAATGAAACACGCTCGCAGAAGTGTGAAGGCAGCTCGGTGAACCGCTGCAAGTGGTTTCTGATAATTGCCAAGTGCAAAAGTACAAGTTTTGAAAGGTAGGAAGCTGGTGGATTTAGCTCCTCACGTTTTGCCTCAAACGACACTTAACTAATGGCTTAGGACAAGAATCACATTCCTATTACTGCCACACAACAGGGGCCGTATTCGTCATCGACTTAGAGCAATTTAACGGAGAAAATACAGCCGAATTTCCTGATAACGCGACTTGTCAACATGCGATACGAAGGAGATGATTTCATGATTACACATCGAAATCATTTCCTGAAGCAAACATGCAAACAATTGAAATTATGTATAAGAAGGGCGTCGGGCCGTTTACCTTCATTGCTTCTACTATTTTAGGTAGGATTTACTGCTGCTCCTACTGCGTGTCGTTCCTCTTTTCCTCACGTTGATACCCGAAGCATCATCATCATCATCATCATTTTCAATAGCGTTTGTCCCGCTCGGTGGCAGACCCGAAGCATACATATTAGTATGGGCGCATGTAGCGCAGCTAAAGGAGATGCCGGCTCTCGCCTACACCCGATACCAGGTTCCCGGTTAGGATTTCCCGCCCAGGCCAACCAAGCCTTCCATCCCTCCTAGGTCACTGAATTGCTGCCGGACTTGTTCGGGAAAGATAGATCGTTAACTTGTTCATCGGCTGGCCACCGCAAGCCATTGTATGGCTAAATACGCATTCCAATCGTCTCCGCGATATCCCATATAACTAGAATGCGTTGCCTATCTCAAAAGAGATTGAGTAGCGCCGCTCTTTATCCTTATATTAGCACGAACCTTGACTAGTCAAACGATAACCTGAGCCAACGTTTTTCCTGCAAGAATTAGTTTGATTAGTTTCTCCGGGTTAGTAGGCATAACGAACCTGTTTAAGGGTATGTGCAAATACAGCACCTGCCGCTCTTCACGAATAATTAGCAATCTTACCACACGGCTGAAGTTTCGACGGCCACAGCGCTGACGCAGGTGGAAGAAAGACTACAGTCTGTACACCGCGCACTTTGCCCTCGTACACCAACGCAGTCACAGGTACTCTTTCATTCTTTCTCTCTTGTTCTGCTTTCACCGACGTCTTCAAACAAGAGAAGTCTCTGAAGCGTATGACTGGACGGAGAAAGCGAGTCGCATAGGAAGAATCTGCAGCCTTCAAATAGTATAAAGATGTCCAAATAGCAAATAGTTCGGGATCCAATGGATAGCTGCGCGGCTTCAGGGAAGCAGTATTGCAGCTTTGGTTTCCATGCCTCCTGGGGCTTTTGCATTTTGGCTGAGATTTCAGAGCTTCCGATTTTACACAGTATTCACGAATTCTCTGCACATTCCTCCAACTGTGTGATGTGGAAAGTAGCCGTGTTGTGACTTTTTCATTGCTCACCGGTTTTTAAGAACAGGCAACAGACCATACGGTGCGTGAAATCTACAGGCCCAACGCAGCTCGTTTCTCTACATGGAACAGTGACTTCGGAAAAATCATCTTGCTTGGACCTTCAAAGAAGCCATGATTCGACGTCGCATAACTGACTTTGAATTTTGCATAAGCAAGAATGGCAGACAGAAGGTACACCAGTACACGGTCTTCATTGTTATTAAACCTGCTTTGCCGCCTTCAGCTAACCGCATACCTGGCTCTTGCCTTCAGTATGTTGTACCTTTTCCTCAAATCAAAGAAAGGAGTCGCTCAACAACATGGGAGCCAAGTTGCTTTGAAGACCTCAAAGCAGTTGCAGCGATTTCACATAGCTTAGGAATCCCACATCTTTTGTCTGGATCCGGTTGGTGACAGCCAGAGGGATAGCCGGAGTATGCTAGCTCTTTCCAGGGGCACAGTATTAAGATGATGTAAACATGATGAGCAAATGCTTGTGAAATGTTTTGAAATTCCTCAACAGATCAGCCCAGTGATAATGAGTCAAACCGAGTACACGAGAAATCATTCATTAAGAAGCAATACATATGAAATCGACCAGCTTATAGTAATACACCGCAAATGTACCAAAGTTGCAAGAGAATGCACGAATCTCCATTACACCTCTGGTTTAACGATTTCACAAAAAGAAAACGCGTTTTTATAGTAACTTAAGGGTACAGATTCTGCCTAGAAGACTCATTTTCCTCATGCAGACATACATTTTAGACTTCTGCCTTGTAAGGCTTCACCAAGGAAGACAGTGTTGGATTGTCTCGAATAGAATATAAGTCGTGTTTCCATATCCGGCTTTCTATGAACCTCGGCATTTGTTATCAGCATTTATTAGGCTTACGTTTCGGCGGGTTCGCCTTGTTCAGAGCCTGAAAGGAAACAAAGCTGACGATAAGTTTCACCACTCGACCAAGGGTCATCTGAACCCCACTGGATCTTGAGACCATTTAGACGTACACAAGATGAGAAGGAGAGAAAAATCGACCTCACCTCACCAAGGATCGCCAGGCGATCAGGTCAGTAAGGCTCGTGAGGATACCAGAGAAGATCGTACCCCGACTAGAATGCAAGCCGGAGGTACGGCCTGAGCTCCCGGGTTGTATATAGGCACTCCTCCTTCCGGTCGATTTTTGGGTGAGTAGCCTGTATCCAAAATGCTTCAGGGGCTTTTACAAGTTGTGTTGAATGCACCATCGTAGTTGTTGGTTGATGAAGGGAGGCCTATTCCGCTTTCCTCGTGTTTGAACTGAAAAGGCAAACGGGAAGAAAGGGCACAAACTAAACGGACACTAAAAATCGGAAGTTGCAAACAGAAATTCCGTCCTAGTCCCTTGTTTCAATTTCTTAAAGTAGCTGTTTTCCTGAATAAGGAATGTGAAACAAACGGTACTGATCCACCGACTCAGGAGTGATATATTATGATATCAACGTCTCTGACTTTCTTGGAGGTAAGTTAGCCGCGTTTTCAATGAAAACCAAATTTTTTGCTAATCGCATTCTGTTGCAGTCTCTGCGCTTTCTTGGATTGCCATCCTGTTGGTGCTGATAGCGATTTGCATGGCCGGACTAGCTCTCGTCGCCTTGGTCATCGCTAGAAGACGCACTCATAAGTCGTCTAACGTTGTTGTTCAGCAGTCCCATCGTTCAATATGAATCTAGTTATGGAGAGAAATTCGTTGACATCATGTCTGTTGCGCGAATTGTGGGCTCTTTTGGTGATTCAAAGAAAATCGTGTGCAATGTTTGAACCATTGTTTTTGCTCAAATCCGAATTAAGCCGTTGCATTTCTTAGGAGCTTTACAGTACCGCGCATGTCTTTTAGTCAATTCCCGAAAAAGCCGCTTTGGAACGTTCCAAAGAGGCTTTTTTGTATAACTTTCTTTAAAGTCAAGCACTTGTAAAAATAAACACATATTCGAGCTCAGCAGGCCGAGCTCTATCTTTTGACATATAAACCAATAGAGTTGAACAATGCATGTAGGCCGGACATAATCAATCGAGTGGGCGAGAGAGCCAATAGAGTTATAGGTTGAGAAATTTTATTGAAATTCCCAGCCGCCCTACTCAGAAATTGCCTTAAGACTGTCCAGCTCGCCTTTGGAGTGCGCCGTGAACAATGCATATAGAATCGAACCTATCAATCGATCAATCGAGTGGGCGCGACCACTCGCAGAGTGAGGTCGAGTGGGCGCGAGAGCCTGTAGAGTGACCATTTGGGGAGTTCTATCGAAATTCCCAGTCGATCCATTAAGAAATGCTCCTAGCCTGTCCAGCTTGCCTTTGGAGTGCGCCGTGAACAATGCATATAGAATCGAACCTATCAATCGAGTGGGCGCGAGAGCCTGTAGAGTGCTCATTTTGGGAGTTCTATCGAAATTCCCAGTCGATCCATTAGGAAATGCTCCTAGCCTGTCCAGCTTGCCTTTGGAGTGCGCAGTGGACAATGCATATAGAATCGAACCTATCAATCGAGTGGGCGCGAGAGCCTGTAGAGTGACCATTAGGGGAGTTTTATCGAAATTCCCAGTCGTTCCACTTAGGGAATGCTCTTAGCCTGTCCAGCTTGCCTATGGAGTGCGTCGTAAACAATGCATATAGAATCGAACCTATCAATCGAGTAGGCGCGACCACTCGCAAATTGCACGCGCGAGTGTGTTCGGAGCGCAATAACTCTGTGGAGATCGAATCGTTTCGGCTGCGGCTCGTAGACGTTGTAGGCAGTAGAACGCTTTAATGGTCCGCAAAAGTGAAGCTTTATAGCTTCTAAACAAGCGAAATTATAGCGGCGCGAAAATGCAGGTTAGCCGTGTGTGAAAGCCGCTTTGGAACGCTCCAAAGCTGCTTTTTCGAGAATTGACCAAAAGACATGCGCGGTACTGTATTAGATTACTACCTTCCCCAAGGCTTCACGAGCTGGACTGCTGTCTCCTTCACATGGTCGTCGCTGTTCACTTCGATTCCTCTGTAACTTTTTCTGTAACTACCTACTGTTATACTGTCAGAGTAATGATAATGTCATGCCACGTCCTAGCATTTCCTTGATCCCAACTTTTAACACATATAGTGAAGTTTAACGATATTTTTGATGTTTTCTTCTTGTTTAAGGAGGCCAGCCCAACAAAATTTAAGTAACTGTGCAAGACCAGCTACATTCTCAGTAGAGAACCTTATTTGATTTCGAGATTCAGTAAATATTTCTCATCTGTGGTTGCCAATCATCTCGAATATGGTATCCATGTATACCAGCCACTGTTCAAGAAGCATTTGGATGGCCTTAGAAAAGGCAACGTCTCGACTCCTTGGGGAGAACACAGAGTTCGGGTTCACGCAGGCGCGATACAACAGGTGTCGGCGTCAATTTTAGCGCGAGAGAGCGACATGTATATCTGTTCGCAGGACATTGGAAGCGCTTTGGACCGCAGCTACGAGCTCCCAGGTTAACCGGAAAGAAGAGTGCCTAGCGGTAACCCAAGAACTGACACCCTTCGTCGAGCTCTGTGGATTTTGATCTACGTGTTCAGACCGGCATGAGTATTTAAGCCGGGTGGTCCCAGGGCTAAGATCTTTCACCCACGTCCATCTTCATCTGAGCGTGAGCGGTGGTCCTCTTCGGCATCGCAAATATTTCGGACTTTTGCAGGCTCTGAAGGCGAAGACGCCGAAACGTGAGCCGAAGTATGTAAAACCCTGTAACACTATTGGTCAACAGCTCGAAGAAGACGGCCGTCGTATTTATCTGCACTACATAGCTACGTTCTCAAAACATATAGCCCTTTCTGAACGTCGCCTAACACCGCTCCCAACCTCTGACAAGAGAAAATAAATGGAACGGCGTGGATAGTAAAGGGAAACCGTTAAGAACGCCTCAAAAAGCCGAAAGGGTTGAAACGATTGGCGCTGTCTCTTTCTCAAGCATTTCATTTCTTCATGCGTTAACCGCTGAAAACAGTGCGACAGTTCCCACTATTGTTGTCGTGCTTCATCAGTCACCGTTCTTTCTGAATGGGAATAAAATCCTCAGGTTTTGACCCTCAAAACGACTACTTCTTCTGCAATGCTGAGGTCTCTATATAGCTAACCAGAAATGTAATCACTCCATCATTTAGAAGTACAGAAGTCGCGTTCCTACAATTAGTTGAGGTATTTTTGCAGAAGCGAGTGAAAGTATTTTCTATCCGATTCGCGCCGATGGAGGTGGGTCGTGGAGGCTATGTGGACACGCGAAGTGACCGCCTGACAATGATGGCTCCAAGCAGATATGATAGAACCGTCACTGCTGCCCAATGTGTACAAACACATTGAAGTACCACCATGCTTCATTCACGACCAAACCGCGTAGCCAAAGTCCGCCTACTCCATGGATCCCAGATCGGTTGTATGTCTGGACACTGCTGCGTAAGGATAAGGATAGAGGACGGCATTACTCGAATCCTTTTGGGGTGCGCCACGCATTCTAATTCTTCGGGATGTAGTGGGGGCGATTTGAATGCGTATGTATTTGGCTACACAATGACTTACGGTAGTTAGCCGATGAACAAGTTAGCATTTCATCTTTCCCGGACAACTCTGGTACCAAATCACCACCCTAGAGCAATGGCAGGCTTGGTTGGGCTGGGCGGAGAATCCGGACCAGGAAGCTGTTATCGGACGCGGCGGCCGACACCTCCTCCGACTGCGCTACACGCGCCCGCTGTGTTAAACCTTCAACATTGTCGTTTATAGACCTGAAGAACAAATTAAAACTGAAACGTTGTCAGTAGAGCATTGACTAGATCTAGCGTCATAATAGCAGCGGCGAAGTTACAACCATAAAGCACAGGGAACCACCAATTCTAGGAAATGACAAAAATGAGTACATGGTATGGAATGTCGCGTTTGTCGAGGAAACTATAGACCTTACGCCTTCTGGGGTTTTGATGGAAGACGTGGATCGGTGGTGGATTTTGTGAAGAATGATTGTAGAAAATTATAACTGAAAATGGTAGCCATATGCTATGATTTTAATATTTAAATCGAATATTAGAAAGTGTTAGTGGGATACATCGCTTTGGCGAGAATCCATAGGCTCTGTTCCGAGCGGATTGTAGATGGTTTGGAAAAACCACGACGCCTTCCAAAAGAGAGACGAACCACAACTCATTCCTAGTCTGGTCGCTGAATCCGATTGATGTATGATTTCGAATAGATTACCGCGAGCTGTACAAGAAGGCTATAAATGAAGTGTTGGGTTGGAGGCGCGCCGCGTTCGAACGGCCCTCCGAGTCCGGTCGAGAGCGTCTCATTCGGTTTGACCACTAAAATTTGAGGAATATGTCCGAATGGCGACCATTCAAGTATAATCAGTGATGGTGCCTTGCGAAATTTTTGATTTAAACTCCTCGTCGATGAGGTGTATTCGGAGAGAAGCGGAAAATGCAGGAAAGCCCGTGTCAGCAGTCGCCTCGTCGTCTCATCACTCTCTATCAGCCAGTTCCTGAGGTGGTGATCAGAAGGATTTCGAAGAAGAAGAGGACGGGATGCACCCCTTCGCTTGCTTACTGACATGATCCACCGATGTCCGAGGACCTCACCCCATGCGGTCGTGTAGCATGCCTCACACGCAGGGAACAATCCAAGAATTCAACCTGGTTCACGATTTCTCTTAAGACTATAATGTATGGTGCATCTCAAAGGAGTTCTGACTATCGCCGGCTTTAACCTCTTACGTGGACACGGTGCCAGGAGGTTGGTTCAGAAGCCGTAATCGTGGATGGGGATTTAGGTTATTAACTTGGAACAGTAATGTAGGGAATACTGAATATGCGCTCCACATACGAAGTAATGGATCAATGTCTTTTCCGGATGAACGGTAGGAATAGAAAGCTGAACGTTTGATTGCCTCGTCTTAGAATGTCTCCACATATCCTGTTGTCACCAGGGGCGAAATGAAGGCACCGTCACTTGAGTGCCGCGTCGCCATTAGCTCGGGGTCACCCGTGCCGTCTTCTCTGATCCTCATTGTATAGTAAGGTGCTCACTAATTTTTCTTATTCCACTTGTTCCAGTATTTTGGCACTCACGTCCGTCAGATCGCGAGATATCGGAGAGAGATCTTAGAAAAGGCGCTCCACCAACTGAAATCTTTCCCGGAAAATACGGGAGCTTATTGGGTTTCTCACCTAGTTTAAGCCCGTTCCCAGTGATTATTCATTGTACACGCCTGTTTTTGTATGAATCCAGGTAATCTGCTTCCAAAGTCTTGAAGTTTTTCTACAGTTTATGTTTATGCTTATGTTTATTTCAGCCAATAGCCATAACAGAAACGGTTATGCATAAAAACAAGAAATTCAATGATTGGCCAGAAAACTATAAAAATTGACTCCATCGATTTCTGAACATATGGTCCCGAATTCATCAGTTGTTGAGCACATGAGGCTGTGACTTCATTCCGTTTCATTTCAATCTCGATTGAATAGAGCGCACTTTGTGAGTTTCAATAACTTCGAACTAATGGTAAGATACTGTTTACCGTTCCATTTGGAACATTCGCTAGTTTTTTCCTAAATTCGCTGTAGTTTGTTTCCAAAAAGGTTCAAACACTCATCTGTCTTGGAGCGTTCTCCATTTTCGTGGCAACTATGTAGTCATTTGCTCCTTAGGAGCAACACTCGAGCATATTTTCTTGCACCTCACCTCTTCAAACGGATCCTTTCAGCAGATTTATAACTTCCTGGTTGCACTCTTTAAAACTATGTGATACCTGTTGGGAAATCCTTTCCCCTAGCTTGTGTTGCTAATGTCAACCAGACTTCCATTCGGAGAATTCCCATACGAATCGAGGCCTCTTTCAGCAGAAAAACTGCTTATCGGTAAGTGTAAGCACGTGCTGAATTGGCCCTGGATTAGATTCCAAGGCTTCGATTCGCTCAACTTTGTGGAGAGTCCTGGGTAAGATAGGTAGATATTCGCTGTCATATGCTGTCAATCGTTTGATGACGACGTGATTCTAGCCACTACTTACCGCAGGGGTAACAGTGTAAAAAAACTACTGAAGTTAGTCTTCCAGAATGTTACCTTTAGAGCCCCTCCGTAGAAATTCGTCAGATGCACAATCGGAACGATAGAACACCTCTCCTCTTAGGTTTCTCAAAATGCGGAACGAGATTTCATCATTTTAATGAGTGCTCAGTAACAGTTCTTCAGATGAGCTATGTCTACGTTACGGGGCTCTGTTTGCATTGAGTAACTTGCTTTTCTAGACTTTCCTTTCTCTACGCTTCATGCATGATGTGCTTCATATGTGGCAGCAAACGTGGACATCTGATCTCATCTGGGATACGCTCTATGGACCAGATTCGGCCTCTCTTGTAATCCTCGCGAGATTTTTTTAGCGCCATGAGGTTTGAGAAGCTACCTTACCTGGTGCAAGGAAGCGATAGCCTCATGCTACACTGTCACATTACGGTTATTAGTAGCAGCACTAATCGTTCAAGTGGTCACTGGAAAACGTCTGACTGTCAAATGCGTTCGCTGTACGCCTGCCTACGCTGCTATCATACAGGACAAAAGGTGCATGGATTGTACAGCTACCTGCCGTGGCCAAGCGGTGCCCGATGAATCAATGTTTTATCCCCTCCAGACAAGTCTGGTACTAATTCGCCAAACCTGGAGGGACGAAAGATTTGGATGGTCTAGGTAGGAAACCGGAATCCAGAGCCCTAATTTGTGGTGTACGCCTCACCTTCCAACTGCGCTACCATGTTTTTTTAATACTCCATGGATTATTGACCCAAGTTTTTGGTGTCTACGGCGTTCTCCTTCCGATTTCTTCCTTACATGTACTGCCTCTTGCCGTTACCGTTACTAGATCGCCCCAGCGCACGCATTCTTGCACGTTACGGCGAGATGGCCTAGTGACTTGCGGTTATGCCCTAGGTAACACTTACTGTAAGCAACGGTACACAGCTTGCGAAGCTCTTGGCAGATCAGTGCACAGCAGCGAATGTTTCTGGCAACAGTGAGATGAAGTGGAGATGAAATCGCATCGAACTCGTTGCACATGCCCAATACGAGATGCTGCCCTTTTCGGTAATTTGCCAAAGCTGTTGTTGCACGATTTTCTTTGTCCAAGATGGTATCTAGCTCCATAGGAGATGTATTGGCTATACTGTAAGGTGACTCAGAATATGGTATTTCCATATCAATGGTCATAAAGCTATTATCCCTTAAGCTTCGATAATATTCTACTGTAGTATCTCATCTGTTCCATATCGTTGTGAATCCTATGCAAGGAGCTGTGACCGGCGGATACGGAGCCGGCTGACCCATGGTCGTAAACTGGTATCCCGGGGAGATACCGTGGCAGTCCAGGTAGGCGTGCCACCATCGGCCCTCCCGGAGAGCAATCTCATGTTCATAATCATTCAAGACCCGCTTGGCCTTTCTCCAGCTGCTCTTCTCATTTCCTCTTTGTAATTACATACATCGTTGAGATAAATAACGCAGCCGCATTGGTTGAGGAGATAAGCTAGAAAGTGTGCAAAAGGCCGGTCTGGATCAACTCTGCAGCTTGTTTTGAACAGGAGGGGAGCAAAATTGTGCGAAATTGCAGACGTCAAGGTTGCGCACTAAACATATCCAGTGTGTCGCAATTTTTACTTACATGTTATTGTAGAACCCTTCGCCTAAGGCCTATGTTATACATCGGCGACGCTGTTGTCGGAGAAGTCGGCGAAGTGTAACATAGACCTCAGTAAGTTTCACGGTTGAAAGTGAATATGTTTTTTTTTCGTTTTGAGCACCAATTTGATTAGCTAATCCAGCGTACCAAAAGTTGAATGAGAGCTCAAAGTCTGAATCTAAAAGTTGGATAGCCGTGTAAATTTTCGACAGGATCTCTTTTTTACCGGAGCCAATCTTCCAATTCTCAGAGGTCTCCTAAAAGCAGGAGCGCCCGGGGAATCGGTGGACTGGGGCGCCCGGGGAATCGGAGAGAAGTTATCAGGCGAAGGGAGCACATGTCTTCCTCATTCTCACTGGAGCGCGTTAGCCGTCCATCCTTCTCATTGGACTCGATTTTCGCACTGGAACGTGTTATCACCCACCATTACTCTCCCCTACCTGCTCATTCAGCGTGTTGTTAGTATTGTTATGGTTATAAACGTTATTAGAAGACTGAAGCAACTACAAAAAGGCAAAGATTATCCATGGAAGAGGAATAAAGTCGGACGAGTACTATCTAATAGCTATATTTCTGCTTTTGCACTCGCCACAATTTGTTCTAAGCATGTATGCAGAACTTTTCTCACTGTTAGTGCAGGAATTCCATTTGATAAAAAGAGCCCTACATGCATGTCACGCTCTAGACTCCTCAACATACTTTTTGAGGACATCAAAAGCTAATAATATGAGTGAAAGTACTGCAACTAAACTGATAACAGGAGCAGGAGTTGTAAACGTATCACCAGTGTCTCGATCCTATCAATGATAGAGGCATAGAATGTTTTTTTAAAGGTTTATTACCTTAAGCAGTATTTAAGAGCGTACAAATGAATCAGTATTTATTGAAACGCTGTATTCTCAATTTTCACGTCGAATTGGACACTTTTCGAATCAAATTTGACAATCTTCTAAGCTAGCCCAAGACTTTTGAAATTTAAGCGAACTCTTCCAAATCGAAATGACCTTCAGGCAGGTTAAACCAGAGACTCAATAAGATGGTTAAAGTAATCTTTTGTTCAAGGAAAATGTGGTGCAACATCCTTTGAACTTTTTTTTAGTTTACCTGCCCCAATAAGTCCAATAATTTTATAAAATTTTTATTTTTAGAGAAAAATAATAAATCGTTACAAAATTTCTCTTAAAGCAAAGAGTTAAGCATATAGCGCATTAAAAGGTCAGATCGCGATTGCACTAAAAAAGTTCACCGCAACTTTTCTTTGATTGATAGTGAAAATGCCTCTTCCATGAACCACTAAAGTGAAGATGAGCCTTACAGTTGTTTTTGTTGTACCGTTAACAGGTGTCAATCTCCATATAAGCAGAAGTCTGCTATCAATCGAATAAAAATCGCGACCTCTTGGAGGAGGCGATGGCGCAATCTCCTTTTAGTACTAAAAGAATGGCCGTCATTCTGCTCTTCAAAACAAGCTGTAAACCATTATTTTTCCTAAAAAAAATAAAAATTTTATAACACTTCAAACAATGTGTCCAGTTATTGGGTAGATGAATTAAAGCTACAGAGAAAGTTGTGCTATTTTTTCACTTTTCCATCAACTACTTATAAAGTGTGCTCGAAAAAAGAAACCATTCTAGGATCAATGAGTGTTAATGAGAAAGGATAGGACACTAGTGCTGCAATGTTACTAATGTTTAGTGAATGTTAAAGGAAAGAACTGGGGACAAAATACGAGTCATGGGAAGAATGAGGAGGTAGGACGGCTAACGCGCTCCAATGAGAATGAGGAAGACATGTGCTCCCTTCGCCTGATAACTTCTCTCGGGGAATCGGTGGACTGGGGCGCGCGATTCTCATTGGGGAGCGAGTGTTGGACAGACTGACGCTAGCCATTACTTCCCAAAGTTTCCACTGTAAGACGCTATTCTTGCCTTGGAACACCAACTCTACTTCCGTGAAACACCTTGGTATCCAGAAACAACTATCAGCACATCTACAAGCACTGACTGGGCTGATGTGCAGTGATGAACGACCTGGTGCAGACACCGACATGTCCAGATTTCGAATTTTCATTTTTGAGAAAAAATAATAAATGATATTTTGTTCTGAAGCGCAACAATGTAGCAATCATTTAGTGCATTAAAAGTTTGGATCGCGCCATGCAGTCGAAAAGCCCGTAGCGATGTTTATTTGATTGATAGGGTAAATGCTGCTTACATGAAGCCGCAAAGTGGGAATATATGCATTTTTTACAATTGGTTATGTTGCATCGTTTGTAAGTGTGAAACCGAAATTTTGCTATCAATCGAATAAAAATCACAACGCCTTGGGTGAGGGCATGGCGTAATCTCTTTTTGGCACAGAAGAATTGCCGCCCTCCTATTCTTTAAGACAAGCTATAATCCTTTATTTTTTCCACAAAAAAATGAGAATTTTACAAAATTATAAACTTACTGAGTAAGTGGATTAAAAGTTCATTGGAGCCCGCATTCCCCATATGAAACATGTTTGAGAAAGGCATGCTCCGTGGAAAGAATCTTCTTCACCTGTGGGCGCGAAAAAGAGTGAACTAGCCCAGTCAGACAAACGAAGTTCTCATCCTTCTCAGTGTGTACTGCTTAGAGGTATGACTATGTGCTCCACGGTTTCGTCGGTTCTCTCTAACCCGAAATCTGTGCATGTCGGTGTCTGCGTCAGGTCGTTCATCACTGCACATCTGCTCAATCAGTGCCTTGTAGATTTGCTGATAGTTGTTTCTGGATACCAAGATGTTTCACGGAAGTAGAGTTGGTGTTCCAGTGCAAGAATAGCGTTTTACTGTGGAAACTATGGGAAGCAATGGCCAGCGCCAGTCTATCCAACACTCGCGCCCCAATGAGGACCGCGCGCCCCAGTCCACCGAGTCCCCGGGCGCTCCGGCTTTTAGGAGACCTCCAATTCTCATACCACATGGTGCCATGGGCTACCCCACGATTGGTTAAAGGTACAAATTTAATTTTATTGAGTTTATTTTTAAATTTAATTTAAGATAATTCCTAATAGAATTTTAATGTACTATTCTTTTTTAATTTTTATTTTAAAGTTTTACGGTTGAGGGTGTTGTGCGTTACTCCGCGATTGGTTAAAATTCGCGTATCCAAATAATTTGCGTGCCGGTTTCGAACCGTCCTGGGGTCGAAAGTACTATTTATAGTGATTTCAGGGTTGCTTATCCGATCGCAGGGTCATTTATGTTTCTATACTGTACCAAAACTTTCAAGCATGTTCGAGCCAATCAGCTATTTTCCTTGTCAAATTTTATGGTAGATACACAATGTCCAAAGCCTTATATCCGGCCCATCTGATATATCTGGTCCTATATCTGGTCCCACGAGTGGCAGCTCCCTTTGTCAAAAGAAAAAACTAAGGTGCTCCATTTAGGAAGGGCAAATCCCCGCTACACATAAAAGTTAGGTGAAAATGTGATTACCAGCACTGATCAAACGACAGATCTTGGATTTCTCCTCGACGCAAATTTGACTTTGGACGCGCATTGTGATCAAATTGCAAACAAAGTAGTGACTGTAGTACACAATCTCTTTAGAGGTCTTTCCACAAAAAACCCCTCTGTCCTCGTCAAAGCCTATAAGACTTACGTTAGGCCGATATTTGAGTATGGAACATTTTTTTACCCAGTTAAGAAGAAGAATATACGTAGACTTGAAAGAGTCCAAAATAGCTTCACTAGAAAACTGTTTATCAGGAAATGTGGCTTTGATTACCATGCTATTCCCAGCAGTGAAGTAAGAAACAAATAACTCGGACTACAGACACTTTCATCCAGACGAAGAATATACGACCTCGTAATGGTTCACAAAATTCTACATGGTTTCTGTGGACTTGATGAGCGTGACTTCTTCATAGTGAGACCATCTAGAACCCGAGGTGGAGGAGAGAAACTTTCACTAAGTACTGCAAAATCTTCTATTCGACATAATTTTTTCGTTAATAGAGCAGGTTCGGATTATATAAAACTTTCCAAAAACTCAGTTATTCCGTACAAGCTGAAGCCATTTATTACGAATGCAAGTCAATTCATGAATAATTCTAGGACATAATGAGATCTTGTGGCAAAGCCCCTCTTGATCTGTTCTCCCTTCCATTCTTCTTTCTCTGGACATTTGTTGTCGTATGTACTTTTTAATCATTCCATAACACTTTGATCTGGATCGTTAGCCAATTTGATGTGGATGTCGTTCTATACCGTTTCTAATTACATTGTTCTTCTCATGGATTTGACCCATGTAATAAATAATAAATAATAATATCCGGCTATAAGCTCTATTGGTAGCTCCGCTCCCGCGTGCACTCGATGCCAGCTTCTTGGTTCGGGTTTCTATCCCAGGCCCTTCCAGGGTTGGTGAATTGGCACAGGACTTGTCTGTTAAGGAAGACTGGTCAACGAAAGACTTTGCGCAGACCAAATACGCGTTCAGATTGCCTACACGACATTCCGTAGAAGTAGAGTTCGTGACGCATCCAAAAATGGATTCCTTGTTCACTTAATCTTTACTTACATTTATACTACAAATTTGTAGTTTTTAACGCAAGCAATAAAGGATAAATGACGGCGTTACTCAATCTCATTTAGGACGCGCCACGCATTCTACCCATAGGGGATATCGTGGAGGCGATTTGAACGTGTATTTGGCCATAGATTGACTTGCGGTGGTCAGCCAATGAACGGGTGTGTCTCTTCTCCTTCCTAGACAAGTCTGGTACCAATTCGCTGACCACTGGGAGATGGAAGGCTTGGTTGGCCTGGGAGGGGAAATCCGAACCAGGAGCCTGGTATCGGGTGCAAGCGACAGCCGGCACCTCCTCACATTGTGCCACGCGCTCAGCGTGTGAGGAGGTGCGGCTGTCGCTACGGAGTGATATTAGGGTATTAGTGAAAGCGTTCATTCAAATTGTATTCTCAGTCACCTGGAGGTGCGCTACATACTCTACTTGTATGAGTTATTACGGAATTTTTTAAAATAATTTCCTAGCCCTTACAACCGAAAGGCGGGGAAAAATATATGCACCTCTAAGATGATATCAGGTCAACATTTTAGACTCAGGGGCAAAGCCAGGGGGTAGGTGTGGGTGCGCAAGAACAAGAGTGGAAGAACGCATGCCCCTCGTTGATAAAAAATCTCGAAGCACAGCCAGAACGAGGAACTTGAAAAGAGCCAGGGTAACGATTTGCGCCTACAAAATAAGAATGTGTGCATAGGAAACTTCCACTGTACTCTAATGATGAGCGCACTAGGACATGGACAACGTATATCGCAGGAGTCTATAACAACCTGAGTAGGAGTGGGTCGTGTGACTGAAGCGAATTCTTACTAAACAACGTAAACAAGCAGCCAGAAGCACCATCGGCTACCGCGTGTTTCCCGAATCGAAGATCTTGGTTTATGGTCCACCTTGCCAACTAAACTATAGATCCCTCAAAGGTATGTGAATTGGATCCAGGTTTGTCTGGCATTGATTAAGCACTGGCTACGCCTTCAAATTGCCTCCACGAGATCTTGAATAGAATCCCTGGCGCATCCCAGCCAGGGTCTGACTCACGCCCACCTCAGTGATGTTGTTGTATGTATTGCTCTGCAGATTGAGCTTACTACCACTTCGTCCAAATTTGTTCACTTTTTATTTAAGTCGCGTTTCCACATCCTAGGCGGTTTCACCTGTTTCTTTGTGTGGTATTGATCCAATGCTCTGATTTGCTCTCACTTTTGTTTCTATCAAACGACGGAGAATACCTTCAGCTACATAGCTCTGTGCACAGACATTTGAAGGTCATAATTGGTTACTGATTAACGAGAGTGTACTGTCGACCTCGCCCGAGTGTCCAAAGCTGGGAGCATTTCTCAGGGCTTTTGATTTCAGATCAATACACAATTCTCAGCTTACGCTCATAGAATGAGCACTCTAACAGAGAGAAAGGCGCTAGCTAAGGAACGCATTTCCGCGTGGAAAGAGGCCGGCTTGATTACCCAGCAGCTAGTCGAAGTTACTGAAGGTTTGTACTACGTATTCTACTCTCTCCCAAGCCAACTGTGAAGTAATTTACTGATTAAGACCTACTAGACTACTTGCCGGAAAACGCCAACTTTTGCGTGCTCTGCGAGAAGGACATGAAGTTTCCTCTTGCTCTGCGTGATCACCTACGTGCAGTTCATCCGGAGGAGTTTAAGCGACGGAATGATTTGGAGGTGATTTTCTGGCTTGAGGCCATTCAGTTAGATGAGGTTGTGTGAGTAAGTTTCGGCTCCGGCAGAGTACGAAGGCGGAATATTGGTGTCACCGCAGGTTTCCATGTCTTCTATCTCAGCACCCACTTGTACACTGTATTGATCATAGGTTGATTAGTTACGAGCAAATGCTTAGCACCAGGCAGAAGGACTCGAACCCACACGCTCTGCTTTCCGACAAAATGTTGACAGACTATACCACCAACGCCGTTAGATCGTACACAACAGTATTCCTTTTGCAATGGTCTATCACCGGTCGCTGAAATCAGTATAGAAGCGGTTGAGTTGGTTACAGCGTTTTTTTTTTGCACATCCGTTTTGAGCACAGGGAGGCTGGTGTAGAGGTACTTCGTATAGATCATGTGCAAAACATGGGATTCTTTGCAGTAATACACTGTATTCAGCTGGCCGACCGCGAGAGAATGAAGAACATATCCATCGACTGTTCTCTGGTTCCCAAGCCAGTATCGCCGGGAGAATGGAGGTTCTACGAGGCGATTGTTTGGGAGCTCACCGCAAAGGGTGTTTCCATTCACAAGGTATCGCCTTCTGAAATGTTTGTGTCGTCCTCGGTTGTCACGAGCGCTTTGCAGCCTCACACGCGTCCTTCGTCCAACGAACTCGGTCACCAACCTCCGAGTGCTGGATGCGTGGCGCCGGCTGGACAGCGGTGCGAGCTGCCCTGTTCTGATCGGCCCTCTACATCTACCGCTCAGCAGGAGGCTGCCATTGCGTCCACGAATGGGGGAACACGACGACGAAGGAAATCGGGTCGACATAGCAAGACCCGGCCCCTAGAGTGACCACCTCAGCGTAAGCTGAGGTGACTGGATCTCTTTTACACGTCCAACATCAGTATCTGTGACGTGCTGCAAATTACACAATGTGTTAACACAACGATTAGGATGTGCGGTGTGAAGGCCATGTGACCACCATATCATTCTCGCCGTCTGAGAAGAATTAAGTTTTCACTCTTCCTATTTTACACAGTGGTGATCCTCACCTCAAACGACTAGTTATGAACACATATTCATCCATACCTTCGCTCTTGATTATACACTTGTACTGGCCACAGGCAATATACCGACGACATTCCTATTTCAAAGCATTGAGCGTACTTTCAAGGAAGTCTATGTGTCCGCTAACATGCTTATGTGATTCCCGTCTCACGATCGGTTGATCAGAAAACGATACCGATGTCCTTATAGAGCATAAACCCGTTCACCGGCTACTGGGCTTGGGTGAATGGGCAGACGAGGGGCGTACCAACCTTAAATACAGCAGGACGACCTGGTGGAGCTACAATACCGCACACTTTAAAACTTAAACCCTTGACACGACTCCTTTCCAATTGGGTAAAACGACCCTCCGATCAGACTTCATTTCTACACTTTTTCAGTTCAGTTTCGCTTTGGCGAAGGTGGATCGTAAAACGATGCAGTCAAACTGGCGAAATTCGCAGAAGGTACAGTATTCGTAGGAGGATGCGCTCCTAACGATGCATGGCTAGAAGCCCGACTACCGCTGGGGTCGTTCAAGAGGGGCGCAGCATTGCCAAACTAGGGATCTGCCGGTGCTGAAAGGTTCGCGACAGAGCGCGAATGTCGTCAGACTGGATGTTAGGTTGAAGCATAGTGCAGAGAACACCTAAGCTTAAAAAAGAGAAACAAAATAAACTACCGACAAAATTCGTGGTTCTATTGTTGAGATTCCTTCGTGATTTGAAACCGAGGAAAGGCCTACAGTTTTATGCAGACAGACGGATGGATATATGAGCTCTTTTATATATTACTATTTTTGCGTCAGATTGGACACTCTTCAAACCAAACTGAACGTTTTCAAACCAAATTGGAATGTTTTTCAAGCCATAATGGACACCAAATGCACACCAGTTCTAATGCAACTGAACATTTTCCAAGTCAAACATTTCTCCAGAAAACAGGAAAATTCTACTTGAAGTCGCCATAATATCGGAAACCAGGAAAGAAAAGCCCTTTCCTGCAGCGGAATCCGAGCTCATAGCGGGCAACCAGCCTGCTGCGTGAGCTGGCAGATTCCCATCGGCTTGTTTTCCTGGGCGGCTTTGGCGTCGTTCGTATTACTCTGCGATGGCGACAAAGGCAAAGAGGAGGGAGGTGGAGACCGGGAGCCGACGAAGAAGACGTCGGGAGGCCGTCGTCGGCGTGGTGTCCGCCGGCCGCCTTCAGCAGTCACGTCGCTAATGACGAAATGGCGCGTCAGTGCGTCAGTTCGCACGTGTTTTCGATGGCCGGCGCTGCATAGCCGTGAAGATGTGGTGGCAGACGTCGTCGGCAGTAATTGTGTGGACTAAGTGGTGTCTCCCGTGCCGCTTCGGGCCTACGTGCTGCGACGGTTCGGTGCTAGGCCGCCCGATCGGCATTCGAGGATGGGGTCGATATCTGTTTGGTTCGATATCGCGCTCAGGCCTATCAGTGCCTTCCGTTGTTACGGCTTTCTAGATGTGTCCTGAAAGGCCACTGGATTGACTTCTGATTCCGTGGATTTCATATTGGTCGAATACTCATTGGAACTGCGTTAGCAATACCGTGCTGAAGCAATATGCATGCGGTATCCCAAACGGTTGACTAACGTCGTGTTTTCTCCTTTGAATTCCTCATCGTTCTTATGGCATGTTCTGTGTCAATTGCTGTCAACCCCACTATAGATAATTGACCTAATCCGTCCATATGTCCTTATGTTCGTCTGTTGCAGAATTAGTGGCCGGTGGAAAGATCACGCAGTTAATCGGCACTGTCGATCTCTGCGCAAACTGTGTGAATTAGATATAACTATAGTATCCTGAACGATGAGAAGAATTCACCTGTATCACCTGTCGTCCCGTTGATCATCGAATTGCTCGAGCGGGTGCCAGCAGCGTCTCCATTCGTCCCTGTCGCGTGCCAGAGTGGTCCAATGGATCCTCCTCGCTCGAGGGACAAGAAGAGCGTCATATCGGTCGTTCAGGGCTTTCACGAAGAGGTCCGACCAACGCGTTGGTGGGCGTCCTGGTGTTCTTTTGACATCCCTCGCAATCCAGTCGGTGATGGCTCTCGTCCAGCGGGTGTCTGCGAAGCGCATTACGTGGCCGGCCCACCTAATTTTCGACGACTTGGCCCATGCGACAGCGTCTCTGATCTTCGAACGTCGGCGAAGCTCGGAACTCCGGAGGCCTTCTCTCACTTGCGTGAGTCGTGCCACTCCGAGCATCGTCCTCTCGATTCCACGCTGCGCGACGCTGATCGCGTGTTCATGTTGCTTTCGTATAGCCCAGGTCTCTGAGGCGTATGTTAGGGCAGGAAGAACAGTGGAGTCGAATAGGTGGGCACGGAGTCGGACGTTCTTCGTCTTCTTTGCGACTTCTTCGACGCCCTTGAAAGCTCCCCAAGCAGCTCGTTTCCTCCTGCTCAGCTCTGGCGCTAGGTCGTTGGCCATATTGACTTCGCGACCCAGATACACATAGCTGGAGCACTCGGAGATGTTCGTTCCGTTGAGCGAGAATGGGTCATCAGAAACCCATCCGTTCCTCATGAACATCGTCTTCGTAAGATTCAGCTGCAGTCCAACGTTCTCACATACACGATCGAAGTCGGCCAGCATTCGCTCCGCCTGGCTGATGCTCGGTGTTATGAGCACGATGTCGTCAGCGAAGCGAAGGTGATGTAGTTGCCGGCCGCCGACCTTAACTCCCATGTCTTCCCTTTCTAGTTCGCGCATGAAGTTTTTGAGAGTGGCGCTGAAGAGCTTCGGGGATATGGTATCCCCTTGCCGAACCCCTCTCTTCACGTCGACGACGACGTCGTTGTAGAATGGTGAGATCTTGGTCGTGAATCCACTGTACAGCTCTCAAAGGACTCTGATGTATTGAGTAGGAACGCCCTGAGTGAGCAGGGCTTCGATGACCGCTTCAGTTTCGACAGAGTCGAATGCCTTCTTCAGGTCGATGAACGTAAGGCAAAGCGGCAGCTTGTACTCTCGCGACACTTCGATGAGCTTCGTAATGGTGTGTATGTGGTCGATCGTGCTGAATCCTCTCCGAAATCCTGCTTGCTCGCATGGCTGGCCTTCGTCCAGCGTTCTGCTAATCCTATTCAGGATAACTCGAGTGAACAGCTTGTAGACTACGGACAGCAGACAGAGCTGGCGATAGTTGCCAATGTCGTGCACGTATCCCTTCTTGTACAGCAAGACGGTCCTGCTGGTCTTCCACTGGGATGGAACCTTGCACTCCGACAGGTAGCGCGAGAAGACCCGCGCCAGGGTGTTGATGAGCGCTGGCGGGAGGTTCTTCAGGTGTTCGGGTCTGATCCTGTCGGGAGCGGGTGCTGTACGTTTCTTCACCGACGAGATGGCGGGTCGGGTCTCGGAAAAGAGAACAGAGGGACGAAGAATTCACAAAGAGAAAATATTCGGCCAATCAATATCAATCAGTAAAAATCTATACTCGAATTTTATCATGAAAGAAGAGCATCGACAGGCCCGTCGGCGTGTCTTCTGTCTACTTCTGCTTTATGATGCCGTCCAGAGCCCTCATCACTATGTTAATGTTCGGCGTCATCTCCAGAAGGTTCAGTGATGTCGCTGTTTGTGCTAGTCAGCGACTTCGTCCCTTAGGTTGTTCGACTACCCTACTCTCCTCCAGACGCTCCACAGCACGCTAATCCACTCCAGTCTGGAGAAAACCGACTGCTAGCACCTTCACTCCTCACCCTCAAGCGGTCAACGTCAGGCAAAGATAGACATTTTCGATAGGTACTGAGCGCTTGACCGACTTTGGTTGGCCTTGAACGTGGCGAGAAACTGACGCACGCATTTTTTTTTACTTTCAGACATATTTTATTGCTAGTTCGGTTAGGCTAACTCAGTTCCTATGGAATTATCACCGAATGGAAGCGTAATGGAGGCTTAGGAATGACCGGAATTAAGACCGGACTCCCAGTTGCTTCCTTCTTATATGCTGCTCGAAAGTGGTTTCTCTCTTCCAATCGGAATCACGCCATAGCTATACTGGTTGCCTAACCGACCTGTCCACTGTTATACGACGATGAAACTATTTGTTGAAACTATGATTAATTTAAATTACTTATTACTCTTATTCTCATTTCACTGCCATTCGCTGGGTTAGGCTTCTTCTATCTGGGCTTCGGAATGCTGCAGAGCACTTAAAAATAAAGAAATGCAGGGCATAGTGACACTATACTGTTTTGCTTTCTTGTTTCCTCATTACGTTGCTAGGATTATGGATTGCTGTGTTATTTCCCCGTTTTTTTTTGAGCGCACTTAAGGTGCAGTTGTAAATAAATAAATAAATAAATAACAGGAATAAGGAATGTCGTAGCTGTCAGTTTAGGTTTTTTTTGGTTTCGGCCAGATTTATGGATTGGCCGCTGACAACAGTTAGATGGCAACTGTTGTAGTCGTTACTGCAGAAGCAACTGATTCATCCTTTCTCGCCCTCCGCGCGTTGGACCAACGCCTGCCCCTCCTGCAGCTAGTTCGCCCCATGTCATAAGTGTCATCTAATGGCTTACTTGCTTAGATATACTAAATATACCATTTTCACGTCGAATCGGACACTTTTCAAATCAAGTTAGATACTCTTCCAAGCTGGCTTAAGACTTTTCGAATCAAAGCGAACTCTTCCAAATTGAAACGAGCTTCTTTTACATTAAACTAGGGACTCTCCAAATAGGTTAGATTAATTTTTGTTCGAGGAAAATTTTGGTAAGATCTCTTTGAACTTTTAATTCACTTACCCTCTAAGTGAACACTTTGATTGAGGTCTTATAAAATTCTCAGTTTTGTGGAAAAATAAAGGATTATAGCTTGTTTCAAAGAACAGGATAGTGCCAATGAAGAAGATTTCGCCATGCCCTCGCTCAAGACGTCGTTCAGTTAAAAACGAAGCAACCTAAACAATAGTAAAAAAACGCACACATCCTCAGTTTAAGACTTCGTGTAAGCAGCAATTACCCTATCAATCAAATAGAAATCACGACGAGCTTTTCGAGTGCATGGCGCAATCTAGTCTTCATATGGTTGATGCGCTCTTGTGCTTTAAAACAAAGTGTGACTTATTGTTTTTTCTCAAAAATTAAAAATTCTATAAAATTATTGCACTCATTCGGGCAGCTGAAGAAAAAATTTCAAAAAAGTTATTAGTTATTTTCCTTGAACAAAAAATTATTCTAACCTTTTTGAAGAGTACATGCAGTTTAATTTAGAAGAATCTCGTTTTGATTTGGAAGACTTTGCTTTGACTTCAAAAGTCTTAAGCAATCTTAAAAGAGTGTCCAATTTGACGTGAAATGTGTCCAATTTGGTTTGAAAAGTATTAACAGCGTCGTTCCCTAAGCGAAGTAAGGCTGTTTGTTGCCGGAGAGGGAAAGAGTAGGGAACGACTTCAGAAGTCCAGTGATGTGCACCCTCAGCACTACAGCAAGCAACTTCCAATTGCTGAAACGAGCGAATGACTCCATTTCAGCGTCGAATGACCAGTAGAGACAGTGGTGTTTGCGACCAACGTCAAGTAGGTGTGTTTTCAAATTCTGCCCAGCTGGTGGTGGGTCCTGTGCTTCGGCCATCACTGGAGCAAATCCCGCTGGTCTAATTAGTCACGACGACGACGATGACGAACAAGAAGAGCCGGGACGTGTGGTGTCGTTAATCTGCCGAACGCACCGCTCGCTATTCACGATGTTGCTCATGTCTTTCGGGCTTTTCGTCTTGAGGATTTTACCTCATCACTGGCCTCTCACCTTTCATCTCAACGGGACTCTATAGGAGCTTTTTTATCGAAAATAAAGCCTTAATGGATTTAGCTGAGTTTTCTGGACATTAGATTGCTTCGTCTACCAGTAAACTGTTTTCTCAACATTTTCGCATGCATTTTTTGCATTGTGCCAAAGTGACTCAGTTGAATAGTTGCACAAAAATAATGTTTTAATGGATTTGTCTGAAGTTTCTGAATGCTAGAATGACTGATCAAATAGATTACTAGGCAACATGGACAACAACATTTGACCATCTCCATCTCTCCTATATACCAAAGTGACCCAGATGGCCAGTGTATCCACCTAGTTTCTCCTCTTCTCTACTTGTCTATTGGTTACTTACAAAGGTTCCCAACTCAAGGTGAGCTTTTGAGATGCTATTTTGGCAGGATGTAGGGCCCCATGAGCGGAGTCCAGAACCACTGTTAGTTTTTGCTGAATGTTTTTTGAAGACAAAGGAGGTCTGAAAGCGTGCGCGCAACTATCATCAACCCCTACGACACCCCACGAGGTATATCTCGGCGGCGCAGTTGGTAAAAGAGACGCCTCAAAGGAGCACACCGTGGGGGTTTAAGTTCCGGTCTGGGTGCTGCCGAGATTCCTGCATATATCAGTTTGTTGTTATTACGCGTTCTCATGCTCACATGAGTCCATTTTAGTCCATCAACAAACCAAGGCTGTCTATTTGCGCCTTCATGTGTGCTAGTTTTCCAACAATGCCTACCTGCACCATTTCTCTGGAAGTGTAAAGTCCTGTCTTGACTTCCCTTTTAGTCAACAGCTATGGTACAGATGTACGAAACAAGTAAAGCACAAGCGCTTGTTACAGCAACAGCATCTTACAAAAGCCAGTGAGGAACAATCTTCTCCCTGACAAGGAGTGACCTCTTCTTCGTTGAATGCGTCATCCGTGGGTGTAAAGAAGGGTCCTGTGTGAACATCGACGTACCCAACTGTTATCCACACGTATAACAGACATGGAAAGGTCCTATTTTCATCATACTACCTCTAACTTGAACCGCCTGTTCTTGCTGACAGTCAATAACTCGATATATGGGGGACCAGGGGAAGTCCTTTTATGACATCCGCAACTGCAACCTCTCTCCTTTTCGGAAAGGTGAAATTCAGTGTGAAGATGGAGAGTAGTCGGCCGACAACGCGTTTAGGTGTGAACGATATTTTTAGCACAGTCATGTACCAGGGATGAGCGGATGACAAAATTTTCAAACCCGGATAACGGATAGCGGATAATTTTGCCCAAAAATCGCCGGGTAACGGAAAAACGGATAACGAATAAACAACAAAAACAAAACTGGGCTTAAACTGCTCTAGTTTCAACATCAGACATGGAACGCAACTGCTGTCAAATTATAAGTCCTTTCTAACGACTTTAATGGGTTTTTTTTTTGTTGAAACATAGTGCAGTCACCTTAATAAAGCCCTATGGGATTCTCACGAAACTTCAGTAAAAGAAACGCTTCTTCATTGCCATCCAAACCGATGCCGAGTTCGAATTGCGAACCACAATTCCTTCTCCAGGTTCCGCGAACAAGACCACCAAGATGTGAAACTGAAACTGCTTTGCAAACCCCACTCTGCTGATGTTTCGCCATGATCACCTTAATCAAAGTTTGGAAAGGGCGAAGAGAGCTTGAGAATTTGTTCATCCGAGCACATTTTCCAGCCCAACGAATAGTATAGAAACGTTCATAAGTCACCCTTGGAGGGAAAGAATGTGAGCTCATTCACCTCTTATTCACTCACATTTCGTTCACTGAACAGTATCTTGCCGGCATTTTGTAAGTTTCCATTGTTGGGTTGTTTTACTGATCAATCTTCAGGTTTTCTTTTTGAATTAAGGCTGTGGCCAAACAGAATGATCCTTGGATGAATGGCTCCTCCAATGCCTCTTTCTATGCTAGGCCGACTCAGCCGAATAAAGTCTGCATAACAATCTTGGGATCTATCCTGGAGGGGGGGGGGCACATAAATAAAAAGTATTATATGTAACGAATCCATTTGAGACTTACCGAGTGGCTCCTACAGAACAACATCTAAACCTAAACAAGAAAAGTCGCAAAGAAAAAAAAACGAAAAAACACATTTGTTGCATTTGTAAGCAGGCAAAGTAGTGTGCCCTCCTTACCATGTTAGATCCTGGCTATAACATGTCGGCCGGCGGTCAGCACGCGGCATGCGGCTTCATGCACCCTCCTCATCATGGTAGGCCCTTGTTATAACATGTCAGCCGGTGGTCAGCACGCGGCATGCCTCCATTCCGTCGCTCTTTGCCCGCCGAGACGGTTGTAAGCCGGGGCGATTTTTTATTTTTATGTTTGTTCGTTCGCTTTTTACTCCCTTTTAGGTTCCATTTCGTCCTCTAGGAGCCGCTCGGTAAGTTTCAATTTATTTTGTTGCCTATTTTTTAGTTATGTGCCCCCCCCCCGGACTAGGATAGATCCCAATCTTGGTTTCGCAGCTTCACGCGGGCTGATACTGCTGTTCGAGAGTACCCCAAGATCTAAGGAGAACGTGGAATGCGATGGATGAAATACCAGCTTTCTACAGGCTACCCACTACAAGCCATTGTGCGGTCCAAATGCACATGCAGAGAGATCTGAAAACTAGAAAAGCAGAAGTAGAATGGCCCTAAAAGGCAATCTTAAATTAAAATGAAGCTCCAACATGCGCAGCGGGCAATCATTTTAGTGCAGTTCAATTGCACTATTTGATTTTTAATAGAGAAGATCAATTTCTTAGCATTACGGAGGTACTACTAGTGCCAACGAACAGAAAATACTTTCAGGAAATCGTTTCTCTAAACACACCTCAACAATTTGTAGGAGCGTAGCTTTCTCCACTCGTTTAGATTGAACCTGTACCCATTTTGCTTGTATTCATTGCTGCTTAGCGGTATGTGTTTGATCGCTACAACAGTCTATCAGTAAAAACTAAAATACCTTTGCCGCGTGCTGCCTACACATTGCAACCGTGGAAAAGAACGCTAAATTCGGCACTAAACAGTTCATCTTGTATGTGCCAGGACCTCCACTTGTGACCGTCAGTAATATTATCAAGGCAGCATGTATGCATTCTTGGTCTGCATATGGCTTGTGGTGAAAAGCTCATGAAGAAATCAGCCCATAGTAGGTTTCATAGATGTATGGTATAAATGAACGACCCTGGAAGGATGGAAGTTAGACGTCTTTCCAACTACGTCACCAGTGCCTGAAGTCACCCACCTTCTAGATTTAAATGCCCTCTATTGTTGCTCGAGAACACTCCTATGATTATGAAGCTTACACAGCTATGCAATACCACGCCCAAACCTAGGTATCAGCCAATTTATTGTTCGTTATCCGGCCCAAAATTGCCGGATAACGAACAACAAAACGGATAGGCCAAAACCCCCGGAAACCGGATAACGGATAACGGATAATCCGCTCATCCCTGTTATGTACCGATATGGCCCGGGTCCATAATATTCAACTACACGGTACGCGTATTTGTGTGCAGTTACGGTATTATTGGTGATATAGTATGGTATGGTGGTGTTGTTGTTGAAAAACTAGCACTTATGAAGGCGCAAATAGACAGCATTGGTTTGTTGCAAGCATTGATGGTCTAAAATTGACTCCCGTGAGCATAAAAAAGCGTAATAACAACAAACTAATATTGCGAGAATATTAGCAGTACGCGGACTCGAACTCAAACGCTGGTGTGCTCCTACGAGGCGTCCCTCCTACCAACTGCACCGCCGAAGCACCCCTTATAGAGTGTCGTGATAGTTGCGCGCACGCTTTCAGATCCTTTTCAGGTCTTCAAAAAAGCGTTCAGCGAAAACTAACTATGGTTCTGGACTCCGCTCACAGTGCCCTACATCCTGCCAAAATAGCATCGTAAAGCTCACCTTGAGTTGGGAACCTTTCCTTGTTAGTGATGCATTAAGAATGGGTAGCTTTGCCTCCACAAGGAACTCAAGTGTTGCACCATGTGGTATAATCAACCATTTTGTACGATCTCACCACCATTTATCGTCCATCGTTATCACGTGCAAAAGTGATCCAGTCTGTATAGAATTGCCGGCCCAGACAACTCAATGATTTGTCTTATCGAAGGTTCTAATTGACCAGTTCCATTGTACATAGGATCGTGCTGCACTCTTCCATCTAAATCTGTCATTTGTCCATGTGACGTGCCAAAATATCTCAGTCTGCTAAGGATGAGTAGCGGGACCTGGACTGTGTGTTGCTATGTTCTTACAGGGGACTCTAGTTTCTGTCTACTCTAGTAGTTCGGCTTGTCTTGCGCGTTACCGTAACCATCTGTGATCCATCACCATCATGTGCCAAAGTGACGCAATCTGTACAGGGTATTTACCGGCACATGAAAAATTTTCGGACAACTCTTGCAATTGCGAAACCTACATAGGAGGCTGGAAGGTTCGTTTGTTGACCCAGACGCGGAGCCAAACTTCAGTGTATGCGCTGGCGCTTCCTACCTACCGCACCACTCACGTCCGGACCTACTTAAAGACCAAACTATTTTTGTCGAGATTGTCGAACACTATTCTGAAAGACTAAGAACCCTTGGTTCAGATGCAAGAGTGAATCGGAATCGATTTGTGCCAAAGTGATAGCCATTCTCCATGGACGACTTCGGCGTTTGTCCACCGTGACAGGGTGTCAGCCAAAAAGGCACAATGATAGTTGGGTCAGAATTGGCATAAAATGGCCTGAGCGGACTCGAACTGATCCATATGGGACCGTCTCCTACCGCTGTAGCATCATCATCCACAAGTCCTTAGGTCTTAAAGCCTAGTTTGAAACAGGTCGCGTCTGCCAGCAGTGCTATGAGATCCTCTAACTTGTTTAGGGACAAAGAGTGACGTCTGGTGTAGGCGCGCCAACGGCTCCTACACAATACGAATTGTGTAGGAGCCGTTGGCGCTTCTCCCAACTGCACTACAGGCTCCAAATTTGTGATAAAACTCCTCTGACACTCACTCTTCAAGCTGTCCCCCCTCGATTGATAGGTCCGATGCTATATGCGTTGTGCACGGCGCACTCCAAAGGCTCGCTGGACAGTCTCAGAACAATTCCTGAGTAGGGCGGCTGCAAATTTGTGATAAAATTCCTCAGGCGCTCACTCTCAAAGCTGTCGTTCGATCGCAATGCGGTTGTCGCGCCCACTCGATTGATCCTGTCGGGCCTATATGCATTGCTCAACTCTACTGAGGTCTATAGGTCATAAGATAGAGCTTGAGCTGCTGAGCTCAAACTTATGCTTCTTTTCACAAGTACATGATTTTTAAAAAAGTTATTTAAAAAGGCCGCTTTGGACCGTGCCAAAGCGGCCTATGTTGACTTTTCCGGAATTTCCGGCGGATGAACGGAGGAACATGTCCGGTACTGTATTGTGATGTAGAGCGTCGGTTATTAGGACAAAAGCAAAGATCAGGCAACACGATCGTCATCGTCAACTTAAGACACATTGAGGTCGTCCACACTCTATGGATGAGTTCTGCGTCGGAGCAGGAATGGTCTTCTGATATCAACGCTCGAGCAATAGCTCTTTACTTCTTTTTAAGATTTTTTCGCGCTTTCAAAGACATTAAGAAATTATTTCTTTTTTGAAATGAGTTAGTGCTGGTATACTCTTCGGCAAGGGGATCACCAGTTCTAGTACTTGATTTCTTTTGTCTTCACTTCATGGACCATCACAGATACCTTCATTGTTTATTTTCTTGCATAAACGGCCACTCTAGATAGAATTGATACATGTCGGAAATGCATACCGCAGTAGGAGCAGGAACGTACCAGCCAATAATAATGAGCCGACTACCAACCGAGCACATGTCAACCAATCAGGCTGGCTTCCGTACATACCCTCTCTAAATGGCACGCCCATTCGATGCGACCGGATTGGCTGGCGCGTTCCTACCTCCCATTGCTGTGCGCTTTCTCGATATGTACCATAAGTCTGTGTAGAATGCTATAGACAGAGGGTAGGGCTCGCTTGGATATACCAATTTGAATGGTCGGGCTGTTGGTTTGACTTAAGTCTCATGGCTGCTCATTAATTCCAAAAGTCATAGTGAGACCACTGCAGACTCCTCCACTCCCGGTTTTCCTCGAAGCTGTTTCTGATTCTCTTTTTCTTCTAGAAGTGACTGAATATTCTGTGTGTTCGCGTTCGCTGACTGCATTTGATCGATCGTTTTTGGGTATTTTTTCCTCGTTTTAACACTTTACCAGTGCATCGCCACCGCTATGTCTGCTACTGTGTTTTGAGCGCGTCCTAGAACGTATATAATGAATAATAAGAAAACTAACTAAACGCTAGGCTATACTTCGATGAAGCGCCGGAGCCAGGATCCTCTGGATGGGTACTACGTCACATATGACAAATTCTGGGTGTTCGTTCTATTCTGGCTTACTACAGAATTAAATGACGTGAGAATCTGTAGACAGCCGCGTCCTGTTTTGATGAAGGGCACGAATTCTGATGAGCAGGAAACTAGTATATTTATATAGGCGGAGATTAATCTATTCAGAGCGACAGGTTTGAATGGCGTTGAAAAACGGGAAGCGACAAGCAGTATCAGTCGCGGAGGTGACCTAAAAGTGCGTAACTAAGGCTGGTACGCTTCAGATTTCAGAAAGCGCAGCTTCGGAACGCCTTCTGGCCAAGGGCCCGACTTCGGCCGCTTGCAGGCCACTGAATCGATAGACTGGACTGTTCGACAGAGGTCGGAAGACCGTCCACTCCTACGTTCATCTCGAATTCTCCTGAGTTCCTTCCGATTAGAGTTCATTTTCCGTCCTTCTAGCCACCCATCTCAACATTTCACGATTATGTAGACAAATTTATTTCATTACGTTTAAGACGATCGATTGAAAGGTCGATTATTCTCTTCTACGTTCCGCCTCACGTCACGGAAATTGTTCACGACCACTCCATTGCCCTTCGCCTTTTCCACATCGACTTTAACGGTGTCACCCGAGCACTTCCTCTTCAATTTCCTCTCATATTGCCTTCAAATGTCACCTGCACGTAGCCTACAGGACAGGACTGGCGAACTGCGAGTGTTTCACGGCATCTTTAAGTTGAACACTAACAAGGGTCGTCTATGAACTTACCCACCCCCCCCCCCCCAACGATTCTCATCAAGACCTATATGATCTTGTAGGACATCTAACAAGCAGCACAGTGCTGAAATTCGTTTCTGCTGCGAGCCACTTCCAAAAATGGCAAAAATTTGCAGCCTCGTAGCTCATGGGCGGGTGGTCTGGGGTACGTATTCTCCCCATGCTACTAATGCTGGGGCCGGATGCATCACCGCGCATACCTTCGGGTATATGGGGTATAAAGGTGGACGTACCCATGATGTGACATTCATGATAAGCCTTACCCGCCACATCGTGGGTATAGCAGTGGGTCGAGAAAGCCCATCGATCGTCGTGGGTATATCCGCATACCCACTACAATTTCGCAGCCCATTTACAAAGATGCGCTCCACGAGATCGGCTGTTCTCACGAGGTCCTGTGAGCTGCCTCTTTTCCTGAAAATGAGTTTATGAAGCCTCCTGAAACTTCAGCATCACGAAAATATACGAAATCGCGAGGATTAACCCGAAACTCTGAGAGAAATTTCCGATTAAATGTGCGAATTTTTCAACATTTCTCCGAGTCTGAGAGAATCCTGCGAATGTAACCTCCTCATTCACACTCCTCCCCCAACGTGGACCAGTTTTTCACTCCATATTGGCAGCGGAATCAGCGGAATACTAGATGAACAACTTTTCTGGACGTCTGTCACGGTACTTCGACCTTACCGTTGATGTCGTTTGATAAATAGGAATCGTGCACTATACCCACCGCGGACGAGTGGGTGTCTTTGCCCTCTGGTTCTTCTTCGCTTGATGAATCCGAGCCCTGATCATTTTGTTGCGCTCATTAAAATCCGAATTCGTATAAGCTTTCCAAATTTAATCCAGAAACTTTTGTGGGCCCGAATTTGCTTAGCGCACGGGTTCTCTCTATTCCTCATAAACTCGATGTAAGTTGGAGCGGCGACAGATTTTCGCCATTTTGGACCATTCAGTGGTCCGCAGCGAAAACGAACTTCGCCCCTGTGCTCTCAGCCAAATGCCCCTGCAGGACCGTGTAGGTCTTGTCGGGAATCGTTGGGGTTCACAGGCGTCCCTTGTATTTAGGTGATATTACGCTGTAGAGCAAAGGCTTCTAGGTGCAATCCCAAGGGGGGGGGACACTCCATAATCACTTGTAACTCCTATTTGAGGATAAACACACTCAACATAACATATAAACGAGCGTGCATGATGCCCTTCCCAGGAAATAGCATGCCCGGTCGCTGGAATATTGAACAAAATTTAGTTATAAAAGCTTGGAGAAGCGCCAGCTTCGCTTGTAATCCCCGTTTAAATTAACGCGCTACCGAATGCGTCCGCGTCGACTCATTCACCGTGGTGCGATACGAAGAGGTGACCCGGGGACGTATGGGGGACCTTTACCTCTATCGCCTGGGATTATTGTTTGTTTTAGTTTCTGCTTCTGTTTTAATGTTTCTGATACTGTATGGCCTTCGCGGTGGACTCTGGGGCCACCTTATAACTGGACTTGCGCCGCCACAATCGAGATTGCTCGATTTCAAGTTCGACTCCACGATAACGGCAACAAAGCAAAGGTCCTTCTCCGATTATGATGGCTCACTACAAGAGCTGGTTTGTCTATCTACTGGCTCCTGCAAATTGTTGCTCAGAGAAGAAGCTGCGATCAAATATTTGCTTGAAGGGAATGTATGACTCTTTCCGAGGGATTTGACTAGCACTACGACGATCTCTTCTCGTTTAGAAGCGGTAATCCTTCTGGTTTCTGGCTGGAGCTTTACCCTAGAAATTGGTAGAAAGCTGTTGAAATTGTTGACGCCGATTCACCACCCTCATATTCACTCCACTCCCAACTCGAAGGTCTAAATGTTGCCAAAAATTCGTAGTATTGATTGGTGTTGATCGATCGATTTATTTGCTTATTTGTTTTGAAGTCGTGGTGCAATCCTGGTGGAAGGGTGGACCACGAGGGAAGCACAATGAACAGGCAATCACACCTCAAAGTATGCAAACTACGCCGCCCAGATAGTGGCAGTTCTCGTATCCCTAGTTTTGGGGAGGCACTTTGAAAATAGTTCTTTATCCAAACATACCTGCTATGTAACAGCAAATGTGAACTGACTTGTGTATAAACAACATATATACCGTTTTCACGTCGAATTGGGCACTATTCTAAGCCTAAACCTAAGAATTTTGAAATCAATTTGAACGTCTCCCAAATCAAAACGAGTTCCTTACAGGTTAAACTACAGATTCTACAAGTTGATTAGGATAATTTTTTGTTCAAGGAAAATTTGGTGTAGCTTTTTTGAAATCTTTCAATACAGCTACACGAATGAGTGGAATAATTTTATAAAAGAATATTTTTTAAGAGAAAATAGTAAATTAAACTGTGTTTTAAAGCGCAACAAGACAGCAGTCATTTAATGCAGTAAAAAGCGAGAGCGCACCATGCATTCGAGAAGCTCTTCTTTTTTACTTAATTAATAGTGTAAATGCTGCCTACCTGAAGCATCAGTGTGAGAATATCCGCGTTCTTTACATCTCCTTTTGTTGTGTCGTTAATAGGCGTGGAACTCCATGCAAATTTCAATATCCCTATCAATCGAATAAAAATCGCGACGTTTTGGACGAGTGCATTGCGCAATCATTTCTTTGAACACCTAAAAATTGCCGCCCTCTTGCTCTTTATTTAAATCTATGAACCATACTTTTTTCCACAAAAAAAGAGAATTTTTTAAAATTTCAAACAAAGTGTTCACTTATTGGGTAAGTGGATTAAAACTTGAAAGAAGTCATACAATCTTTTCCTTTCTGGGGAATATCTAGTCTAATGTAGTAGAAGCTCGTTTCCATTTGGAAGAATTCGCTTTGATTTCGAAAGTCTTAGGCTGGCTTAGAGGAATGATCAATTTGATTTGAAAAGTGTCCAGTCCAACGTGAAATTGGTATAGAAAGAAAGAGAGTACATTTTTAGCACATAAACAAGTGAGGATCAATGAAATAAAGCTGAAATTTAGCTCTGAGAACCTGAAATCGTTCAACCGCCCTTGATATGCAAAGTAAGGTTAATGGTTAGTGTTAACGTAATGCGGACAGAGCCCTATTCCTCATGTCTTATTCATTTGCAAGCGTTTGCATTTAAACCTCTGATCCTATATACTCTCAGTCATTTCTAAATATTTTTGGATATCGTTGATGAAGTTGTTTTCTGTGGAGGGAGTGTGTTCAATATATGGCTGTACTGAACACAATCACTTCCGATGACACCGTTAAAATGCGGCCCTCTCGAACTAGGATTGCAGCCAGTCGAGCTTTTTGCACCCTCGACCCACTCGAATCTAGTCCTTTCATACGTGTCCAAATGTCGCCTGCACGCAGCCTATTAAGCAGCTTAAGAATGAATGTTTCTCATCAGCTTCGCAGTTGAACTAATCCCTAGCTAAGGGCATTGCGCCGTGCACTCGGCAGAGTTTTTCTGTAGCAAACTCGAAGTGACGACAACTGTGACAGAGGTTAGCGAGGTATTCTGGGAGTACATGCTGCCGCTCTTGGCTCTCCTCCTGCCTACATAGATCTTGATGCCTAAGACCTCTCGAACAGGACTTTGGAATTAAGTGGATTAACTGGGCTACTTTGGCACTAGAGATAGGACACTGTGATCTGTGGTGATTTAGGCCAGCTTGAGGCTAACCAGCAAAACCACGATAGATGCTGGGGGTGGGAAAAACATGTTTTAGGCTGCTCATAGCACCGAGCATTGGCAAAGCGGCACGAATGAAGGCCGACGGGAACGATGGGCTGCAGTTGAATCTAATGAAGACGATGTTCATGAGGAACGGGCGAATTTCCGGCGCCCCATTCTCACTCAACGAAACGAACATTTCTGAGTGCTCCAGCTACGTGTATCTGGGTCGTGAAGTCAATATGGCCAACGACCTAGTGCCAGAGCTGGGCAGGAGGAAACGAGCGGTTTGGAAGGCTTTCAAGAGCGTCGAAGAAGTGAAGACTACGAACAACGTCCGACTCCCTGCCCACCTATTTGACTCCACCGTTCTTCCTGCCTTAACATACGACTCAGAGTCCTGGGCCGCACGAAGGCAAGAGGAACACGCGGTCAGCGTAGAGGGGATGATGATGGAATGACATGATTTACGCAAGTGATAGGCATCTGGACGTTGGATCGAAGACCAGAGGCGCTTTCGCATGGGCCAAGTCGTCGAAAATTAGATGAGCCGGAAAGAGCCGTCACCGACTGGATTCGCTGTGATGTCAAGAGAACACCAGGACGCCCACAAACGCGTTCTCGGACTTTTCGTGAAAGACCCGCACGAACGACATGACGCTCTTCCTGTCCCTCGAGGAGAATCCTTGGAGCACTCTGACACGGCCACGTCGTGCACCCTAACGACAGTGTCTCACATCCGAGCGCATAACGGTAATGGACCGGCATAGGGACGTATCGATTCGGCTCGTCCGAATCCACTTTACTACCTCCTGCCGGTCCATTGAAAATCGTTTGCAGAGGCAGCAGCGGCGCTCTAGCACCGTCGCCCCGTATAGTAGATAATAGGAAAGGGAAAGTGCACGTGGTGAAGACGACGGCCGTGGCGGCTTCGGCGGCGCTTGTGTAGTTAATTAAAGACTAGAAGGCGACGGAGCAAGCTTCGGCTCGATTTTCCCTTCTAGGATGCGTTTCAGAAGGCGGTTGGAGCAGTGGGTTTGGAACATCAGAGATCGAAAGCGCTTTTTCATTCAGCTTTGACGCATTTCTCTTCCCTACCGGATGTAAGTATTCGTGGCTTTTGACCACATTTTTGATACAAAATGTGGCGTGATTTTTTCTCTAGCTCTTCGGGTAAGCAAACCATTTTCTCCTCTAACTGGACGCTTTTTAAACCAAAACGAACACTCTTCTAAACAAGCATGACGCTCTTGACCGTAAACTGATCATCTTCCGGATCGAAACGGGCACCTTCCAGGTTAAAGTAGAGACTCCTCGAGGCGCTTAGAATAAACGTTTTTCTTTAATAAAAATTCAGCGTGACTTTGTTGGAGTTCTATTTTTATTTTTCTTGCTCCAACAAGATGAATGCTTAAATTTTTATAAAATCTTTACTTTTCATTATTTTTAACAACAAACATTTATTATTTATTTTATTTATTTATAGAAAACTTCTTTTATTATTTGTTGTTACAGTATGTTTTGTAGCGATCAAAACTCTTGCGCCATGCGGGACTCGAAACATTCTGCTTTCTGAGCAACGATGCTATTTTATTATTTGTTCATTATTTACTTACCTGAATAAATAATAAATCCAAATAAATTGAAAAATTCATTTCAATTTAAATTCAATAAATAGTAAATTCATTTATCTATATATAAATGGATATTTATGATTTATTTTATGTACCTATAAGAATGGGCGTCATGGGCGCGTGTAGCGCAGTCGGAGGAGGCGCCGACTGTCGCGCACACAATATCAGGTTCCTGGTTCGGATTTCCCGTCAGGCCAACCAAATCTTCCATCCCTTCGGGGTCGGTTAATTGGTACCAGTCTTGTCTGGGAAGGATGGAGGGTATATGTCGCGTAGATGAGCAGCATTGGTAGGTGGAAACGCCTAAACCAATCAGATTGCATTGAACAGGCATGCCGTTCAGAGAGAGCATTTACAGTTGGTACCCTGATGGGCTGGCATGTGTTTGGTCTGTACACTGTTTGGTTATCATTGGCTGGCGTGCTCCCACCTATCAATGTTACACACCTACGCGACATGTACCGGATAGAGTTAGACTGACGAGAGCTAGAGCTGACGTGTTCATCGGCTGGCCACCTCAAGTCATTATATAGCCAAATACGCATTCAAATCGCCTCCCCGATATCCCGTAGAGGTAGAATGCGTGGCGCATCTCAAAAGGGATTGAGTAACGCCGTCCTTTATCCTTTTTTTATCCTTTATAGCAATTTATCTTATTACACCTTCGCATTCCTTTATCCTTTTTTTATCCTTTATAGCAATTTATCTTATTATTTATTAATTATTAACTATTCACCTGCCACAATAAGATAAACATAATACTAGAATTTTTTAACACCTTCGCATTCTATTGATTATATTAGGTTGACAACTAATTTCGTGGACTCTCAAGCGCCTTCAACAAAAGTGTTCATAAAGAAATAACAAGTAACAGTTTTCAACCAAAGTAAGATCTGTTGGAACGCGAGACTGCTTCCCATTTATCAGCTACCTGGCCCATCCCACAGCTGTAGAATTCTTGTGCTTTTGAAGTCAAGAATCCTTGGAGGTGCATTTTGACATGGTCCACATTAATAAATCGTCCTCCAACCAAAGTGCTGCAGCGTGCTATGAAGGTGTTAGTCATTTGGCGCACAGCCTGTGCTGTAAGGTGGCTGAGTTAGACGCTCCCAGCTAAGGTCTTCGATTTTTTGAAGCTCCCGATTCGTGACGTGTGATCTGGCGTTATCTTGCTGATAGATAATTCCGCTCCTGAAAATCTGTCTGAACCGATTCCAGCCGAGTTCAGCCTGCGCGCGGTCAGGTTGAGAAGAGTGGATTACAGCATTAATGCTGGAATCGTTCTTGACGAGCTCCCAGAAGTTAGCACCTTCTTGACACCACCAAATGGAGGGAACGTAGCGAACCGGAGGCCTCAAAAAATAGAAGACATTGACTGGGAGCGTCAAACTCATCCACCTTACAGCCCAGATCTTGCGCCGAGTGACTTCCACATTTTTAGTTCGGTGCAGTACTTCTTGGTTGGAAGACGATTTATTGATGCGGACCGGGTCAAAATGCACCTCCAAAGATTCTTGGCCTTAAAAGCACAATAATTCTATGGCCATGGGATAGACCAGCTAGCTGATATATGGGAAGCACTTCTGCGTTCCGAGGGATCTTATTTTAATTAAAGATTGTCATTAGTTATTTGCTAATAAATACTTTTGCTGAAGATTCTTGAGAGTCCACGAAATTAGTTGCCAACCTAATAAATAGGTAATTATTATTTTATTTTTTGATTTATAAAAATTATTTTTATTTTTTATTTTTATTTGTTTTAGGTAATTATAAATTGATTAAATTAAATAATTAATGAAAAATTTTCAGTTTAAATTTAAGATTTTAATGTTTCGTTATTTTTTAAGGAAAAAATAATGATAAGTTTTTCTGAATTTTTTAAAATTACTTGCCCCAATAGGATCAATGTAGTGATTGAGCCCTTGTAAAATTTCTTTCTTAAAATTCAGGGGTTTAGTTTAAAATTTGTTTTAATATGCAAGAAAACAGAAATGTATTAGCTTATTGAAAGAAGAGATTGCGCCGTGTACTCGTCTGGCTTTCCAAATGTTTGATGGTGCAGATGCTGCTCACATGAGACAAAAAAGTGAATTTATATGTCTTTTCTACAATTGTTTCGGTTGCACCGTTGACAAGTGTGTATGTCCACGTAGATAGAATTTGCGTCGTAAATCAAATAGATATCGTGACATACTAGGCGCGGCTGCGTAGCTGAAGTAAAAAAAATTGAAAAAAAATTGTACGAAATTTTTCTTGAACAAAGAAAATTCTAGCCATCTTGGTGGCTTAACCTGTAAGAAGCTCGTTTTGATTTGGAAGACGTTCACTGTGATTTCAGAAGCATCAAGTCTGTTTAGAATGCTGTCTCATTTAATCCACCGAGGATGTGTTACAATAAAAACGGTTTGTCAGAAGGAAGATCGCGAAACAAACTATTGAGGTTTTATATTGTTTCTCCATAAATCTCGAGTATATTGAAAAGTGTACAATTTGAAAAAAGTAGAAAATGGTATAAAAATGTGACTTTCTTGATGAAGGTTTTGAAAAAGTGTGCTGAGATTATTTTTGCCTCTAATGCTTTGGATAATGAATGCATCCATTCATGTAGGAAGCACCTGTATTAGCCCTTCGTCCGCCTTGCCACATCTTTACTAAAATGCCTTGCGGTGGTCAGCCGATGGGCAAGACGGTGCTTTGTCTTTCCCAGACAAGTCTGGTTCATAGTCATGGACCTGGAGGGATGGGTGGCTTTGTTGGCTTGGGCGGGAAATCCGAACCAAGAAACCTCGATTTGGGTGCAGACAGCCGGCGGCGCCTCCTCCGACTGCGCAGTCACGAGCCCAACTATGCTCATGCTATATACAACGGGGAAATATAGAGTAAATCTCTGCACCGAACCATAGTATGCTGTGGTGACTCCAAAGCCCAACGAGCGACCTGCCGTCGCTCCTTCACCGCCTATCCCGGCCTGTTCGGTCATAAATGTCGTCATCCCCCCTCCCCCCATCGGCCACTGCTCTTCTCCCTACTGTTTCAACCAGGCAACTCTGTTGCATGCCCGGGCGACGACTGCCCGTGTAATGGACCGTGTGCCGGGGAGAGTGCTCTATTAGATCGTTTTTAAGGGCTCCGGTTTTGATTAGCCGAGGCCGACGAGCGAGCCGGCGCGGCCGGTGCTCCCTCAGCCAGGTGCTTCGTCGTCGTTACTCTGGCAGTTTCAGCTGTGTTGTCTTCTCTACAGGCTTCAGACGCATTATTTTCCCCTGATTCTCTTGAATTCGCGAGCTTTTCTGTGGCTCATGCCTAAAATAGATCGAGGAGGCGTATACCATTGTAGAGCCTTCCAATCAGTTCAGTTGCAACTGCTGGTGAGCAAAGTGCTTGGTGCAATCTAATGTCGTACGATTAGCTCGCGTCGCATACTGTCCTCTTTTCTGGATTTTCTTGGAAGAATTAGCTTAAATCGCGACGATCATGAAGAACATAGTTATGCGATGATTACTATGTAGCTTAGGTATGCGCCATGCATTTTACTTCGGCGCAGATTTGTCTTTGTTGTCGAATGTTTATTTAATTTTGACGACAATTAGGATAAGACATTCCACTTCCCAGCGACCTTTCAGCGCTAAGAGAGACGTCGCCGGTAGCTGATCACAGCGCCCAGTCGCAGAGCTGAACTTCTGTCTTTCATGCCTATCGAAGGAACACCTTCCTTGCCAGCTACAATTGTTGATGAGGAGAGTGCATGGCGCTACATAGCATTCTGCATATACGTTCCCGCCTACTAATGTTATAATTATCGGTAAAAAACGGTAAAAAAATCACCCAAAAAGCCCAAAAAGTTGCCTAAAATTGTATATTATGTGCAGTAGCAGTAATAAATACTAGCAGTAACAGCAATGTGTAGTGTTGTTCATTTTTTATGGGATGCGCCATGCATCCCACTCCTACCGGACATCGCGGTGGAACTTGTTTCATGCGAATTGTGCAGAATATTCTCATGGTTTTCGAGGGCGATTTATTCAAAAGACCGATTGTCTCAGGATGCGCCGTACCTCTTGCTTCAATCTGAAATCGCGTTGATTGATTTATGTGCATTCCCTCTATACGATGGTGGGGCTTCGGTCCATGTGGTATGATCTGGTCAGGGCAAGCCTCCGCATGCCACCCGATTGGACTCCGAGTCTGGTTCGTCTAGCGCAGCCCAACCGAGGCATTCATCCCTTCAGGTTCGATGAATTGGTTCCAGTCCTGACTGGGAACACATTCTCGGCGCCTAGAAGTCACTGTATGAAAGAAAGAGACGCTCACGTTCCCTCCACGACATCCCGTAAGGGCGGAGTACGTGGCTCATTCCGAGAGGTCGTTCCTGTCCAAAATGAAGATTAGCACATTCTGTCACTTTTCGGCGGGTTCGTTGATTCCATTCTGGTGGCCTTAAAGGTTTTTTGTGATCTGAACCTGAACCTCAGATGTGAATTTTCGCGCATTATTACCAGAAGACGTGCTCGAGTAGTGCAGGAGCACACAGCGTAGCTGAGATGGACCTCGCTTCTGGATAGAGCATCTCACCGATGAACTGGTGGTTGGATCAGCTACGTCATCCATTTTTTTGAGACAGTGCGACTGTTCAGATGTTCAGATGCCGACGACGGCTGCATGGAAGGGAACCTCGTACGGCTCAGTCAGATGGTTCAAACGTAGCCCAAACGTCACGCAAAGTGTCTAGTGACCGTTAAACTGGGTGGCGCATCCCTACGGAATTAACTATTGTTGAGCTATTCCTTTTGTTCCCTTATGTAGTTGGCGCGTTGTAGCACAGTCGGAGGGGGCGTTGACTGTCGCGTGCATTTCAAGACCAGGTTCTTGGTTCGGATTTCCCTCCCAGCCCAACCCTTCCATCCTTTTAGCATCGGTGGATAGCAGACCTGTTTTGAGCGGAGATAAATTACTGACTTGTCCATCAGCTGGCCGCCGAGTCTAAGTCATTCTATAGGCCAAAGTCGCAATCAGATAGCCTCCACGGCATCCCGTAGAAGTGGAATACACGGCGCATCCCAAAAGAAATTGGGCAACGCCGTTCTTTATAGTTTAATCCTTTATGCCTTTTGTTGGGCATATACGTATGACGAAGGGTAGCGTGTCAGCCAATCCACTTGGTCTGTTCGTCTGCTAAAAACTACGTTAAGACCCTCAGCGTTTGGTCGCCTGACCGTAGTCCTTAGCTCCTCTGTCGCCTATCGACTAACTAGTGTTAAACAGTGGTAGTCCTCGGTGTTTAGTCAACTAAACGCTCGAATGCGGCGCGAGTCGTTCGACAGTGTGCCCCATGCTTTCTACTTCTGCGTAGTAGCGTGGAAGTACCTTGCATATGGCTTTACTGAATAGCTCGCGAAGGTTAGATATTAGTCAAATTAGTCCGTTTTCCTTGTCAGACAATTTCATTCTAGAAGGTGACAGACAAACGAATCAGAGTTTGTACTTTAAAGGACACATACCGACTGAAGTACAACCTTTTAACACTCTTCCACCTGTGATTTGATTTAAAATTTTACACCTGTGGACTTTTGTAGTGGGTCAGCTAATTTCACAAGACTAATTTAATTGGCACACAAGTCGGCGTTTGAGGACTTGAGCGTTGCCATGAAAATTCAGTTCAACTTAGGCAAGACTCACCTGTCTGGAAGTAAGGGAATAAATCGGACCTAATCGGAGGGGGCACCGCTTGAAAAGCGAAACTTATGCAAGCAGGATGGCCTCTTGCAAGTAGAAACCTCCTAATAAAAGTCCTCTCGTAAGCAAATTCAACGTATTGTCTTTGTAAAATGGTCTATTTCAATTTCCCCAGGATGTCAAATGGTCAGAGGAACTAGGCGCATTCTAGCGCAGTCGGAGGAGGCGCCAACTGTCGCGTACTCCCGACATCAGGTTATTGGTTCGGGATTTTCCCACCCGCAACAACTAAGCTTTCCATCCTTCAAGAGTCAGTGGTGGGTGGAGCTGTATGGTCTGCGAAGGGTAGAACACAGACTTCGTCCATCGTCTGGCCACCGCTTGTCGGGCAACACGAAATGGCCTGGAAGAGGAAGCATCGTTAAAGTGAATAGTTAGCGCCGTCCTCTACCTTCATTACATGCTGTACTTATCTCTGATCGGTCCTGAATTCATCACAAAACTTCACGAGCAGAGACGTGGCGTTGTTGCTGCTCGACCGCTTGTTTTTCGCTTTCAAATTGTTTTTCTTGATTTCTGAGACGAGACTTCTCATGAATAGGAACGGGACTGAATATAATTAGATGCCGCAGTGACCGCTGTCCCACTTCTGAGTCTTCTCTTCGTTGTGTTTTAGTGGCGTCTTGTGGCATTTTCTTCAGAATGGAAATGGTAGTCGATGCTTAGGTGCTGATAGCTAAACGTCCAGTTTCTACTTGCACCGAAGACATCACCACCTTTCTCGTGCGTTTTCTTCCCTGATACGCAATGTCAGCCTCTAATTACTTAGTTTAGCTTCATTTTTTTGTTTTTTATTTTAGTTTTATTTTTTATTTTATTATTTTATTTTATTTTTATTTATTTTAGTTGTATTTTGGATGCACTTATGTCTCACCACTGAAAAATAAAATATCCTTGAGGATATATTGCCCCTCGGCAAAGATCCTGTCTCCCAGTGACGATCTATGAATGTAGTCTCAATCCTCTGCGTCAAACGGATAATCTCCGCTCGTGTGTCACTAGCAGTAGATAAATGGGGTATTTGTAGAGGTTACAGCAACTCCAAATGCAGACTGAAGCTGGTAGAAGGCAAGGTCTAACTGCAACAGTGACCGTTGGACTCCTATCCATAGTCTTTTGTGCTTCATTTCCTCCTTTCTTTTAATTCACTCGCGTTTTGGCGCGGGAACATTGCTCCTACATGCTGATTATCGAGGTAGAACTATTGCAATTCTTATCCTGTTCAGCGAGAATGAGAACTGACGACTCTGCGCAACGATTGAGGATTACATTTGGTAGACGGCCACTTCCTTGGTAAGGTGATCTGGATGCTGAATCTTGACCTGGCGTACTTTCGAAGTCATTGAGGATATGTCTTCATCAACCTAGGAGATCCGATGCGTTCCCAAGAAACAGTATTCTGTCAAAGTGATTTATTCATTTACCAGCCATCAGAGTGACCTGTCGGCTTCTCAAGGGCTTCGCCGTAGTAATACCTTCTCATCATCAATTGTAGCTGCCATCTATAGTACCGGACGCGTTTTTTGAATGGACGCTGCTAAAACCGCGTCTTTGCGATTTTTGCGTCTTTTTGATAAAACTTGCCTAAAATTACCCATATGAAAAACTGAGGGCATATTTGAGCTCAGAAGCTCGAGCTCTATTGTCTGTTTCACCCATTTGATTTGGAGCCATGAAAATGCCCAAAATTGAAAACTTGCACCCCATTGCGAAGGGCGGTCGTGGACGAGTTGTTCCTCGTAAACCGTCAAAAGGCGTTGCATGCTCTTTTAATTTTACTCCTTTAATTCGAGTTTTTTTTTTTGAGAAACGGTTGGTCCCGGCGAGACTTTGGAGCGCGCCGTGCACAATGCATATAGGATCAAACCTATCAATCGAGTGAGCGGGACAGCTTGTACAGTGAGTGTTTGGGTAGTTTTACATAAGTTCTCAGCCGCTCTACTCAGGAATTGCTGTACACTGTCCGGCAGAACTTTGGAGTGCGCTGTGCACAATGGCAGTATGTAGGATCGAGTGGTCGCGACAGCTCCCAAATTACACGTACGGGGCGGGGCGTGTTCGGAGCGCGATAACTCTGTGAACTGCGAATCTTTCCGGCTGCGGCCCGAGTGTTTTGTAGGCAGCGCAAGTTTCTTAAAGCGCACCTAAGCGCGGTGCGAAAATGCAGGTGAAGCTTGTGCGACGCAATTTTTTCCGATTTCGATCGACCACTGCGAGGAAAGGCGGAGAGCCAACGGCATGCAAATGTGTGGGCGAACAAAACACTGAAGGCACTTTACGACGAAGTGGCCATAACTCTCCAGCTGCCTAACCTCCCTTAGCCCAATCTGCCATTTTAGAGCGGCGGACGGCAGCGGTGGAGTTTCTTCCGCCTTCATTCGCCCATATCTGAGGTCTCCACACTCTCAGGGGCACCATTCTGTTCAGCTCGAAAAGCTCTATCGAATGGTGTCAATAGCCACTAATTTTGGAAATATCGTTTTTTTTTTTACAATTTCGCATGAGGACGAGGCCGTTCGAGGCCTCGCCGGATGGACAATCGAAAATCGATGTTTCCAGAATTGGCCAAATTTTCTCGTCCAAAATCATCTAGGGGTTATCCTGACCCCATCACTCTCAGTTATCAAGGAGAACATCCAAAACTTACCATAATGGGCGCAAATTCCAAAAACGGACGTCGAATTCGTAATTAGCGCACCAAATAACTCACTAGATTTGGCAAATTTCGAAAATATCAATTTTGATGACGTCACCGTCCTCGCAGGCTCGGCCTAGTCCGCCTACGCACTAGGCCGAGCCTACGCACTAGGCCGAGCCTGTGCAGAACGATGGGAAATTGTCAAAAAATCGATATTTCTGAAATTAGTGGAAAGTGACACCGTTCGATAGAGTTTTTTGAGCTGAAGCTAAAGGTGTTGTTGCGAGTATCAAAAATTCAAATGTGGACGAGTAAGGGCGGAAGAAACTTCACCGCTGCCCTCCGCCGCTGTAAAAGAGCAGTTGGGACTAACCAGGGAATGTCGTCAGCTTCCCATGGAACTTCGGATTGAGATCTATATCACGTGAAAGAGCTCGAGACGCTGATCACAGATATGTAGACCAAATTTGCTAAGTGGAACTTCTAAGCGAGTTATGGCCGGCGGAAGTCGCGATGTCTTCCATGGCTTAGGCGCGCTCAACCAGCGTTGGGCGCAGTATTGCACGGAAATCAGCGGTTTGGCTATCGGCGCTGCTAGAAGCGGCAGCGGCGCAGTGGTAGAGTGCTCGTTCCAAAGGATTGGGTTCATTGGTTCGGTTCCCGCCGCTGGCGGGTCTTTTGCATTTTGTGATATATCTTCGACGAGGACCTATAATCTCATTTTCAGCATATTTTTGAGCGAACGGCTAGTGGCGACTTGCATTTACGTCTATTTGAAGACGGAAACGTGTTTCAGGTAAAATGCTTTATTCATGACGTGAAGCAAGTCAGAAATTCAAATCAAAACAAAATAAAAAGTAAAAACAAAATCAAAAATCAACAAAACTTAATAAACATAATAAATAAAAAGTAAAAGCACTAGTTAAAAGTTCCAAATCCACCGACACGACTTCGGTCGAAAAAAAATTTCGCTGAAACTTCGTCTAGGGGGGTTATTTGGGGTGTGATCACGAATCTGACATCCGTTTTTAACGATTCTGTCGGATACCACCCATGCCGTTGCTACAACCGTTCGGCCGAAATCGTGTCGATGGAATCGGAACTTTTAACTAGTGCCTTTACTTTTTGTTTATTATGTTTATTAAGTTTTGTTGATTTTTGATTTTATTTTTACTTTTTATTTTGTTTTGATTTGAATTTCTGACTTGATCTACGTCATGAATAAAACATTCAACCTGAAACACGTTTCCGTCTTCAAATAGACGTAAATGCAAGTCGCCACTAGCCGTTCGCTCAAAAATATGCTAAAAATGAGATTATAGGTCCTCGTCGAAGATAGATCACAAATGCAAAAGACCCGACAGCGGCGGGAACCGAACCAATGAATCCAATCCTTTGGACCGAGCACTCTACCACTGCGCCGCCGCCGCTCCTGACTTCGCTGATAGCCAAACCGCTGATTTACGCGCAATACTGCGCCCAAGGCTGATTGAGCGCGCCTAACACATGGAAGACATGGCGGCTTCCGCCGGCCATGTCTTCCATGTGTTCCACTGTCTTCCACTCGCTTAGGAGATCCATTTAGCAAATTTGGTCTACATATCTGTGATCAGCGTCTCGAGCTCTTTCACGTGATATAGATCTCAATCCGAAGTTCTATGGGAAGCTGACGGCATTCCCTGGTAAGGCACTCTAGGCAACTGGGGAGTTGTGGGCACTTCGTAAAGTATCTTAACTGATTTGCTTATCTACGCATTAGTAGGCCGCTAGCTTTCCCCGTCTTCTCACAGTGGTCGACTGATATCGGGAAAAATCGTGTTACACAAAGCTAACCCGCATTTTCGCACCGCTGTTTACTTTGCCCAGTCATAAGCTACGTTGGTGTTTTTCAGCGCACCTATTGAGTTTTCTGCTGCTTACAAAATCCACAAGCTGTTGCAGGAAAGGATCATATTTGACAGAGTTATCAAGCTCAGAACACGTTCGCGCGTCCAATTTAACACAACAGCGGTCGATGTTCTCCGCGCTCTTAGTTGCCCAGATTACAGTTCTCCTTACTCTCAGCAATGCATTTCAATTCAGCACAAAAAGCTCTATCGAGTGTATCGATTTTCGACAATGTCGTCGTCCATCTGCCGTGACCTCCATCGGCCTCGTTCTCCATGTGAATTTGTCAAAAAATCGATGTTCCTAAATTGGTCGCTATTGACACCGTTCGATAAAACTTTTTGAGCTGAACAGAATGGTACTATTGAGAGTGTCGAGACCTCAAATATGGGCGAGCGAAGGCGGAAGAACATACACCGTTGCCGTCCGCCGCTCTAAAATGGCAGCTGGGAATAAGGCAGGTTAGGCAGCTGGAGAGTTATGGCCACTTCGTCGTAAAGTGCCTTCAGTGTTTTGTTCGCCCACACATTTGCATGCCGTTGGCTCTCCGCCTTTCCTCGCAGTGGTCGATCGAAATCGGAAAAAATTGCGTCGCACAAGCTTCACCTGCATTTTCGCACCGCACTTTGGTGTGCTTTAAGAAACTTGCGCTGCCTACAAAACACTCGGGCCGCAGCCGGAAAGATTCGCAGTTCACAGAGTTATCGTGTTCCGAACACGCCCCGCCCCGTACGTGCAATTTGGGAGCTGTCGCGCCCACTCGATCTATACATTGTGCACGGCGCAGTCTCGGAGGATTCCTGGCATGACAGAGCTGGGAGCAGACATAACTCCAACGCCGTGCGAACCCCCCTAGCGTCGCGCTCGGTGGGCGACGAAATTGGACGAGTTCTCGCGGTCCGATGCTTCCAACGGCTAGAAACGCTTCCTACAGGGACATGCTCTTCGGTCAATTTTTACCCGTGATTATGGTTATACTATGGAAAAACGTCACTATCACCCATTCTCGCATCAACTATCCTGCCTACCACATTCTGTGGGATCTTAAGTTCCTTGCTAGAAATGTGGTCTGCGAGCTTAAACACAACATTTCGTGCTCCGCGGCTAACCATGCGTCACCGAGCGCACGTCAGCGTTTCGGTGCCGCGACCTCGCACGCGGCTAGCGCGAGACGTCGCGTTGGAGTTAGGTCCTGGAGCCATGACAGAGCACTAGCGACGCACGCCATGCTTGAGATACTCCGAAAACATGCAAATCCTTGGAAATAAGCCGCTCCAGTCAATCAATGACTGGAGCTCGCTCCAGTCATTTTTGGCCACCCACTGCGAAAATGTGGTGGTCTTGTAAAACTGTGCACATGTTTGTATAGATCTCGAAGAGAGGAATCAAACAGTCCCAGCAGTTTCTCAAAGAAACCTAGAATTAAAGGATTTATGAGCATGCAACGGTTTTCGACGGTTTGCGAGCGACAACAAGTCTGCGACCGCTTATTGTAATGGAGCGCAACTTCTCAATTCTGGGCATTTTCATGGCTCCATATCAAATATGTATACGAAACGATAGAGCTCGAGTTTCTGAGGTCAAATATGCCCTTAGTTTTTCATATGGGTAAGGTTAGGCAAGTTTTATCAAAAAGACACAAAAACCGCAAAATTGCGGTTTTTGCAGCGTCTATTCAAGAGACGCGTCCGGTACCGCATAAATCTACACGTAGTTGATCCGCTAATATAGTGATACCACGCTGCAAATAAATCTAACATTTTTGAATGCTATGAAGTATTCAGAGAGTCATCGATTCTTTATCGTGCGAGGATATTAAAATGCTTTTAGAGATTATGATACGAACATGCATCGACTATCATTCTTCGACCTCGATTACCCCAGGGCTGACGTTTCGGAACGCTTAAATGATATCCACAAAAAATCGATAATTTCATCAATATCGATTGATGGCGGTCGACACCTCAAAAACGAACTTCAGAGTCGTGTTCAGCGATATCGATTACCTCCAAGGCTGAAAATTCGGACTGCTGTCGACCGTCATCAATCGTTGAGCATTACCAGACCCCCCACCCACACACACCCACAAACCACACACACCTCACACACCACACGCACGCCACACACATACACACATACATCCTGCGTTTTTGCATTTCAACTGACTGGTTAAGATTTGGGGGGTTCTGACGTCTACACCATTTTCAGACGTTTTCTTCGCATTTTCTAGCCATACGCTGTGGAGGGTACTTTTCTTGCGACTTGTTTATTACTGACCGGTTTTCTAGGCACAAGACAATGAGAAAGCTATGCAGCATAATGATGTATAAACGCTCAACACCTTCGAAATCCTTTAGTATGCTGGCCATCCGTCTGGCCGGCTTGATTTCTTCCCTCGGAGATTCCTTGTCTAAAGGTGGGCCACACTTCAGCAGGTGAGCAGGTGGATCACCAGTCGAGCATCGGGCACCATTGTTGGTGTTAAGTTTTAGAAAACCTTCAGCAGACCTCTGATTTCCAAGTGACAGGCAAAGATGAGGGAAAGAGTGTATCAATGCCTGTTAGGTTTATTTGCGGGATCCACAGACCACGTTTCTCACTTGGTCCATCTCCGACGTCACATCTTGGTCTCTTTTGAGAATCCGAGCAGGACGGCTTTTCGCTAGGTCACTGGTCCATGTATGGAAACAAACTGTGAGAGCCTATAGCCTTTATACGCTGCCCGTATTGTGCCCAGTGCCGCTTCATGCACTTTGTACCTGTGTGTCACTGATGTTGAACATTTATACATCATCATGTTGAATACCACACCATTCAGCTTCAGAAAATTAGCCATAAAAACGTCTGAAAATGGTGTCGACGTCAGAATCCCCAAATCTCATCCAGTCAGTTGAAATGCAAAAATGCTACAGTGCATAACAACCAAATCCCCGACCTCCCTCGCATGAAGCAACCCTACTTTCACTGCGCTCCGAGCCGCTTGCCGTCAGAGGCATCGCGGGGCGTACAAGACCCCGAAACTCGTGATGTGCCGTATTCCATTGTGACCTCAAGGACCCCCTACTCCTTCGGTTTAACGACATGGCAAAAAATAAACACACTTTTATACTAATTGAGGGGTGGGAATTGTCCCTGTATGAGTCGCTCACCCCGTTCAGACATACGCTTCACACCCTTCCCTTGTGAGAGTTACCTTAGAGTCACGAAGAATCTTACTGCCATGTTGAATCTGAGTCACTTTAAAAGAGTGGTGTCAAATATGTTGCATACTCATAGAATCTCTTATGGTTAGTTTTTATTTGATAGGAACCGGTCATTTCCTCTTACTCGGTTTGTGTGCTGTTGTAATCGTTAGATGTTCGGCGTGATGTGTTCTATCGCGTTTATCATTTCATAACCGTTTTGTTGTTTTCTTTCGCACGCTTGCCTTATGCGAACGTAATAAACTAGCACACACAACTCTTTTACATATAGTAGGATTGATTATATTTATTACACCTTTTTATCGCAATGGCAAAAATAAGTGTCTACGTGCTTCTTTTGCGAGGAATCCAGCGTTCTTGTTTGGATTCCCTTCAACTAGAGCGGTCCAATTGCTTATGTCCTCTTTTGTTCTTGTGCCTCTGTATCTTGCCATGTCATCAAACCATCTACGTTCTCGTTTTTGTTAAATGAAGGTTTCCTGGACGAATTTTTGATTTTATGAGAGCTCCGTTGCACTCCCTCATGTTAGAGGAGCACTAACCACCTCAATGGGTGGGCAGTAGACAATAGGGTCATTAGTGGAAAGAGTGTAAAATTTCCAGATTCATTTAATTATTTATTTGGAGGTGCAAGACATTTAGTGCACACAAGAAACAACAAAATAAGCCGAGAAAAACAACTACAAAGGAAGACTCAACATGGCCTGGACAACAACATAGCTTGTTATAAGCAAAACGAGATAAGTCGTTAAAAAGGAAGACAATTATCATTGCATAATACCTTCTAAAAATGGACAAACCAACTCTGTCAGGAAACCCTAGAGGATACTCCAGCAGTAACCAGTTTCAGATGCGAACTGAAGCTGGTAAGAAATGAAACAGCGTCTGAATATGTGATAAACCGTTATACTCCTCATCCTGTCTCCTTAGGCGGTATTTAAAATTCAGGTGGCGACGCGGCGTTATGAAGTCCACCACTATCGATTGGGAGGCGCCAATCAGACAATCGATATTGATAGCCTTCACAATATCGCGATGCTTCGTGACGCAAGTATAAATCCCGCCTATGCGTCAATTTCCGCCTTATTTGTACTCAAACGCCTTTTGACGAGACTGGGATTTCATATTGTTCGTTCACTCGCAGCTGTAGGATAGGACATTCAGCTAAGCCAAACAGCAATGAAAAACAAACGCTTTAGGAAATGGCCATTTCATGCAAGCTTGGACTGCTGCACACGGTAGTTAGTAACTTATTCTGACTCTATGACCTCACGTATTTAGAAGAAAAAGCCTTCATCAAGCAGTGGGCATAGGTAGAGATACCGTAAGGGAATCGTGCCCACTGCCCGCAGTGGGTAGCTGGTACGATTGGTATTCATGAAGGGAATCGAAAGTAAGATAGAACTACATACGCCTCTCGCGAGAGCAGCTGGGGCCAGATTCATCAACCGGCCGGTAGCGGTGAAAAGCACCGCTAAACCTGATGCTATCAGGGGTTTGGCGGCACTTTCCACCTTTGCCGACCGCTAAACGGTTGATGAATCTGGCCCCTGATCTCACAGGAGCACCACTTTGTCAATGGCGCTCTGAATCCTCGCGGGCATGTGGATATACTTTACTTTACTTTAACTTTATGAGTGCGGACTACGACGCTATTCGAAAACACTTGGCCGAAATAGATTGGTACAGTTCCCTAAACACGGCAAACTCAGTAGATGAAAAATACGAATTATTTCTTGCTATACTACAACATTCCATCCAATTGTTTGTCCCAGTCCAGAAAGTCCCAGCCTGCGGTAAATTTCCACCGAAATATCTCCTAGATTTATTCAATCTCCGACATTTAGCCTGGAATAAAGCAGCAAATGACCATTCCTCTAATAGCTGGGATGAATATAAGCGTATAAATCTCAAATTTTCTAAGAAACTTGCAAGATACAATCGCTGTCAAGAAAAGAAAATTGTTGAAGCAAAAGACAAATTAGCCTTTTACAAATTCATGAGATCGAGACTTCAAGAGAAGAAAAGAATTGGAGTTTTAGTCGCAGAAGATAGAACCATTGTCAGAAAAGACCTAGATAAAGCCCGACTATTAGCGGACACTTTCGGAAAAGCTTTCACTGATAATGGATAAAAAAAGGACAAAGGACGGCGTTACTCAATCCCTTCTGGGATGCGCCAGCGCACTCTACTTCTACGAGATGTCGTGGAGGCGACATGAATGCGTATTTGGCCATACAATGACTTGCGGTGGCCAGCCGATGAACAAGTCGGCGCTTATTCTCCCCAGACAAGTCTGGTACCAATTCACCGACCCCGAAGGGATGGAAGGTTTGGTTGGCCTGGGCGGGAAATCCGAACCAGGAACCTGGTATCGGGTGCACGCGGCAGTCGCGCCTCCTCCGACTGCGCTACACGCGCCCTTACTGATAACGACCTCGACAATATATCATCTCCAATCAATGCATTCCCCATCATGGAGGATTCTGTTTGGTTTCATGCAGATGAACTATATGAAGAGCTCTCAAGGTGGCCTACGTCTTACTCTCAAACGCCCGATGAAATATCGTTTTTCTTTGTAAAACAAGTAAGTGCAAGTATTGTCAAGCCTCTTGAATTCATTTACAATTTAAGTTTTATGACAGCTGAAGTACCACATAGATGGAAGAGCGCTATAGTCACACCAATACAAAAAAAACCCCATTTACTACACCGCAAAATTATCGGCCGGTTAGTGTCACATCTATGTTCGCTCGCCTTTTCGAAAAAATTCTTAAAAAGAGAATTGTTGCACACTTGGATCAACACAACATAATCTCTTCAAACCAACATGGTTTTCAGAAAAAAAGATCCACTGAGACAGCTGTGCTACAGGCCTTGAATGATTGGACCAATGACATAGATAACATAGGATGGCTTGATGTGATTTATTTTGATTTTGCAAAAGCCTTCGATAGGGTATGTCATAAGAGACTAAAAGCTAAACTAACCATGGTGGGCATATATCCTTGAATAATTTCTTGGATAGTTGAGTTTTTAAATCGCAGAACTTTTACTGTACGCGTCAATTCCAATTATTCAGCACCTCAACCGACTCTTAGTGGCGTTCCACAAGGTTGCGTTCTATCCCCTATTCTATTCAATATCTATACCCACGAACTACCGTCACTAATAACGAGCTCAGGAATGAAATGCATAGCTTTTGCTGATGATTTGAAAATTTACCATAGCTCACCAATCCATGATCAAAACCTTCTGCAGCGAGCCATAGATGCTGTTGATCGCTAGTCCCACGAGTGGCGGCTCCCTTTGTCAAAAGAAAAAACTAAGGTGCTCCATTTAGGAAGGACAAATCCCCGCTACACATACAAGTTAGGTGAAAATGTGATTACCAGCACTGATCAAACGACAGATCTTGGATTTCTCCTCGACGCAAATTTGACTTTGGACGCGCATTGTGAACAAATTGCAAACAAAGCAGTGACTGTAGTACACAATCTCTTTAGAAGTCTTTCCACAAAAAACCCCTCTGTCCTCGTCAAAGCCTATAAGACTTACGTTAGGCCGATACTTGAGTATGGAACAACATTTTTTTACCCAGTTAAGAAGAAGAATATACGTAGACTTGAAAGAGTCCAAAATAGCTTCACTAGAAAACTGTTTGTCAGGAAATGTGGCTTTGATTACCATGCTATTCCCAGCAGTGAAGTAAGAAACGAACAACTCGGACTACAGACACTCTCATCCAGACGAAGAATATATGACCTCGTAATGGTTCACAAAATTCTCCATGGCTTCTGTGGACTTGACAAGCGTGATTTCTTCATAGTGAGACCATCTAGAACCCGAGATGGAGGAGAGAAACTTTCACTAAGTACTGCAAAATCTTCTATTCGACATAATTTTTTCGTTAATAGAGCAGGTTCGGATTATATAAAACTTTCCAAAAACTCAGTTATTCCGTACAAGCTGAAGCCATTTATTACGAATGCAAGTCGATTCATGAATAATTCTAGGACATAATGAGATCTTGTGGCAAAGCCCCCTTGATCTGTTCTCCCTTCCATTCTTCTTTCTCTGGGCATTTGTTGTCGTATGTACTTTCTAATCATTCTATAACACTTTGATCTGGATCGTTAGCCAATTTGATGTGGATGTCGTTCTATACCGTTACTAATTACATTGTTCTTCACATGGATTTGACCCATGTAATAAATAATAATAATAATAATAATAATAATAATAATAATAATAATAATAATAATAATAATACCCACGACGATTGTCGAGTATTCTCTACCAAATGATATATCCACGATGTGGAGAGTAAGTTATCATGAATGCCTCATCGTAGAAAGTCTACCCCATTATATCCCGCATGCTCGTGGGTATAAGCGTTGATGAACCCGGTTCCAGGCTACAGATCTGGATATTATTGTCCCTTACTCCTTATCCTCATTATTAGCACTATAGCTGGTTTCCACCTATTCCGCTTCAACTCTATTCCGGGAAGAGAAATAATGAATCAGAGTCAAATCAGCGTTCGTAGGATGCGCCTCACATTCCTCGTCCAGTGGATGCAACGTTTTCAACGCCAAGGTATTTTTGGAACGACCTCTGAATAGAGTGGAGCTTCCTCCCGCTCTCTCACGTTAGAGCACTAGTCACCTCATGTTTGTGAGGAGAGACAGCAGATAATAGGTTTATTAATAGAAAATACAACTCCAGAGACCAACGATAGCTAAAAGGAGGTTGGCATGCGACCAGATTCGAGATTGGTTGCGGTCTTAGGCTCCGTCTATACTTCCATCACCGCTCAACGCTATGCCATGTAAGGAGGCCAAGTTGAATGATCGCGTCTCTCAGCGTCGACGCCACCTGGCCATAGTGAATCGCATGAGCCCCGACCAACCGTGCCGCTCAGCGTCGGATCGCGCTGTTCTCGAAAGCGGCGCGATACGCCTGATCGCGGTGGATTGGGGCACGGTATTGCTGCCCCAGTCGCCCTTTGCAGTGGACCCGGAAATGTGTGCACAATTCCATGTGTGGAAGTACGCAATAGTTCGTAATCGCCTGACCGGCGTCATCAACCGCTCGGAGGAAGAATAATGAATCACTGCCAGAAGATGCCACATCATCGTCGTCCGGGACAACGCGATGCGATGGGACGCCTCGCTCCGTACTCGAATCGCGCAGCTATCGACGGAAGTATAAACGGGCCTTATACGCCAATTCCGGCCATGTTCAGAATCAAATACGAATGGGTGGGAAAAGCTGTGCACCTCGCCACCGGTCTTTTGTATTAGCCGCAAATGTGATCTTTTGCCCACAAACATTCCAAAGTCTTCAACGGCACTCCACTTCAGGGGTCGTATGCTATTCTCTACTCAGTCGTCCCCGGCCGGGTATGAGGCGGCCTCCGCCCACCTCCCCGGTATGCACATCTCTCCCCGAGCGCTCTCGGAGACGGGTGACGTTACCGATAGCCGGGTACTGCGTCCCCCTAAAAATCTGCTCGGGACGAGCCGGAGACGCATCAAAAATGAGACGTTGGAGCGCGGAATTGGCAGCGGAGCGCGGTAGTTACAATCAGCTGCTGCGACGCGTCTCATCAGTTGCGAATATTTACCACGACAGTCGCTTCCCTACATTGAGCTGAATACTATTCGATGAGGAGAGCACTTTTCAATGCACCCGGGACAGTGTGAAATATCTAATTGGGCACAATACAGGTGTTTGTAGCCAACACTCAAAGAATGATTAATAGAACATAAAAAAGTTTTTAGTGCACTGTATCGGGTAGACTAATATTTTTTCAGTGAGGAGTAAGCAAGCCACTAAAATAAATATAAGCAAAACTCCTATTTCATGTGAACTAGTCTCAGTCTCTTAATAATTAGAAAAAGATAGGCTGGTAGTAAAATGGAGATTTTTCCTACCCATAGCTTTTTTGTTCATGCAAAACTGTGCTTAAATTTTAAACAAATTGATATTTTGTTCGTTTCAGCTGAATGATTATTGTATTTGTAAAAAAATTATGGCCTCTGTCAAATGCCAAATTCGCGCTCAAAAAGGCTCAAAATCCTTTTCAGCTTGTGTTCCTAAAGCTTGGAATGAACTTCCTGTGCCATTTCTCAATTGTTTGCGAAAGACATTCAACTACAAATCAGAACACTTTCCTAAACAGAAAGGACATTTGAGAAATTAACTACAAATTTGATAATATAATGCCTTCTCAATGGATGGAATACTAACTCGCTTCGAGAAAAAAAGAGCACTTTCCACTTTACGCGATTCATGGAAAAACTCGATTTAGCAAATCTCTAAAGAGCACATTTTTGCTGTATTCCTTTGTGCTCAACTGGTCTTCTATCACTTTTGGCTCATTATATGATCTTGTTCTGTTCTACACAGTGTGCATCAGGAATGGGCGGAAATTTTAAAAATTTTCCCAGAGAACAAATAATCGCTTTCATTAGAAAACAGAAATTAGAAAACAAAAAAGCCAAAAACGCCAGAAAACAGAAAATCAGAATACAGAAAATTTCAAAATTATCAGGCGACCTAATTATTCTGCCCAGAGATCCATCTTTCAGTAGCAAATGCATTTGTATGACTAGAAATGTGGCCGAGGACAAGCGTCTTAACTTGTAGGCGATCATAAAATTTTCTAGTACGCTCAAAATTCAATGCAACCAGCAAATTGTAAACCTTGACTCAAAGATCCTAGGATTCTCGTTATTTGAACTATGCAACATTACTCATCCATTTCACGGCTAAGGTCCTAACGATTACATCAATAATCGCAATACTGCCAGTGCTCCTGTGAAAAAATAAATGCATTGGTTTTTCAAAGGTTGGGGTTAAAAAGGAGAGGTACAAAGAAGAGTGGACTATAAATGATGGATTTTATCAGTCACATTCGTATTAAAATACAGCGGTTTAAGGCTCACTGATACACTCCAAAATTTAGACGTAATCATAAAACAGACTGTTCGCTGGACTAATGCTCCCAATCCTTAAAAAAAACTTGTATATCAGTGTGACCACGGGGGCAGTCAGCAGGACAGTTTGCAAGTGAAAGTGTCATAAGGATGCGTAGACACTACAAAAGGCATTCGGCAAGGGGATGCCATATTCCTGAAGCTGAACTTGGACGTCGGACTGCAGCTGAATCTTTCGAAGACGATGTTCATGAGGCTCGGACAAGTTTCTGATGCCCAATTCCGTCTCGACGAAACGAACCCCAAATGCTCCAGCTACGTGTATCTGGGTCGCGAAGTCAATACATATGGCCAACGACCTAGCGCCGGAGCTGAGCAGAAAGGCGGCTTGGGGAGCTTTCAAGAGCGTCGAAGAAGTCGCGAAGAAGACGAAGAACGTCCGACTCCGTGCCCACCTATTCGACTTACCGCTCTTCCTGCCCTAACATAAGCAGGACGAACACGCGATCAGCGTCGCGCAGCGTGGAATCGAGAGGACGATGCTCGGAGTGATACGACTCACGCAAGTGAGAGAAGGCCTCCGGAGTTCCGAGCTTCGCCGACGTTCAAAGATCAGAGACGCTGTCGCATGGGCCAATTCGTTGAAAATTAGGTGGGCCGGCCACGTAATGCGCTTCGCAGACAACCGCTGGACGAGAGCCGTCACCGACTGGATTCCGCGGGATGTCAAGAGAACACCAGGACGCCCACCAACGCGTTGGTCGGACACTTCGTGAAAGCCTTGAACGACCGAAATGACGCTCTTCGTATCCCTCGAGCGAGGAGGATCAATTGGAGCACTCTGGCACGCGACAGGGACGAATGGAGACGCTGCTGGCGCCCGCTCAAGTAATTCGCTAATTTACGCAACGACAAATGATACTAGAGATACATAAAAAATGTGTGCCTCACTACCGTGCATCAGTGAAATTAAAGGTAACCATAACATTTCTGTTTCCTATTATTTTTTATAACCAAGAGCCAAGCAGAGTTAGAAAAGAAAACTCCGTTTTCAATTTATACCAGAGGTGCAGAACAATCCTACCCACAGTTGCTATAGGACAAGCGGTTAGTGAATGGATTAATGAACTAATTTCCCCTCAGAACACTAGTTTTGTAGCCTTAATGTAAAGTTGCAAGTAATCGTAGATGGCGCAAACTACTGTTGAAATTCAAAAGAATAGGAAGTCAAATTATGAAGGACGAGAAACGTACTATGAAGGGATTACATGCTACCTGCACCTATACAGCAAACCAAACAAACAAAGTGGCGTGGTTCGTGAGTGTATGGCGCAATTTCTACACGAGTACATCCAAAAACGCCAAATGCTTGCAATTTAAAATTTTCTAGAGACATATTTTGGAACGAAACTCATAATTCTGCGATACTTTTTGGATGCTTTTTGTTGGATATAATTTTGTTCGAAGCACTATTTTTTGCTTTCTGGCCAATTTTTGGCCATTTTCCCAAACGGAAGAAATTTGCCCAAAATGGCCAGAAAACAGAAAACAGAAATTCTGCCCATCCCTGGTGTGTACCCCTCAGTGAAAACACATCTCTCTAAACACTGCGTGGTAAATACTGTGGTGCAGAATCACTCAATTCCTTCACAAGATATGGGTAGCTCACAGCTGTGATAGTGGTACTCCAGTCGGGATCTTCTGCTCCCCGGAGATGCGCATAAAGGCCCCCACACACTTCTGCGGCAACGTCGCTTGCCGCTATGCTGATGGTACCCGGCTTTTTCGCGCCGGGTACCGTTCCCGAGTCGGGTGAGAATAGCATACGGCCCCAGGTTAACATATTCTAAACGGGCTTCGACGTGAAGAATGCGGTAGCCTCGAGTGGTAGCACTCCATAGAACTCGGCTCATGGCGAATTCGGGCCCGGGAGTGTTTTGACCTTTTGGAGCCAAACAGAACGCACTATACTGTGGCCAGAGGCCGTCCTTCTTGTCTGTTTCTCACATCACTGATGAGGAAGCACCGCGGCGCACTGCCGTATTGAGCGTTTTCCGCAATTACGGGCATGTCATCTTCCTTGTCGTGGGGCGGCAATCTGTCACTCGACGACAGAAGCTGTTAATCTTCCCCTGAAGCATTCGGACGTGGTTTTCCGGGAATCGCCCTCAATTATAGTTGAGAACGAGCCTTCGGCTGGGTACAACAGAGCGAAAAAAAAAAACTTCTGATTGTTAGGTGAAGAAGTTAGTTTCTGATGAAAACAAAGGCAAAGAAAATTTTATTTGCAATGGCCTAGGACGTGCCATGCATTCTTTTTCATACAAGCCTGCGAAGACCATCCTGTTGGAATAAGTCTATCCCAGAGGCTATCCTAGGAGAGTCAACGCATTTCCGACTCTCCGCCCATTTTCAATGGCTCCTTCCACTGCGAGCTGCATTATGATTTGTCTGAAGAATGTTCGCTTATACAAGGAATCCAGAAAAGATTAGAGCACATGCCAAGAAAGTGCGCTAAGCCCTCAAATAGTGTAGAACTCCGCCCACTACTCCAACCCTCGAGCCTCCAACGACGTAATGTCGGCAGCCTTCTCTTCCAATCTACCTCGAGCACAAAGTGGGCGGAGCTTGCTCTTTATAATGGGCGGAACGTTCTGAAAGCTTATTTTAAAGTAGTTCTCAATACTAATGGTTCTTGACCATTTTTGTCGATTATTTCGGGTACGCCATGCATTCTGCTTCTGCGTGTTTGATGCATGACCACATAACACCTGAGATATCGCATTGTAGAGATGTCAATGCTTGTCCAATCCAGATAAGTCTGCTGTCATCTCAGCAAGCTCGTAGGTGTACGACTCTCTACTTGCCTCGGTGTGTAACCGAACCAAGAATCGGTCCGAGCCTTCGCGCGTGGCGCCTCCGACCAACTTCACCACGTATGTGTTGGTGCGGCTTCTTATCCTCGCATTTGGGACCCTTCAAGTATTGATCTGTCCCTCCGAACTTATGCTCTACAATAATGGCACCAGTTATCCGATCGTGAACATTAAGGATAAAGATAAGGATAAAGGACGGCGTTACTCAATCCCTTTTGGGATGCGCCACGCATTCTACTTCTACAGGATGTCGTGGAGGCGACATGAGTGCGTATTTGGCCATACAATGACTTGCGGTTGCCAATGAACAAGCTAGCGCTTTAACCTTCCCAGACAAGTCTGGTACCAATTCACCGACCCCGGAGGGATGGAAGGCTTGGTTGGCCTGGGCGGGAATTCCGAACCAGGAACCTGCTATCGGGTGCACGCGACTGTCGCGCCTCATCCGACTGCGCTACACGCGCCCCTATCGTGAACATTAGGAGGGTTAATGGACATAGGAGCGGAACTGAACCGTTTACCCTACATATTATTGATGCACGTCCGCTCCCTGCTCACTGCGCCACATACGCCCCATCGCGCTAGGAAAATATATTACCACTGACCAATATTCGTCGGACAATCGACCCCAAGGAGTAGTAGCTGCACGCCTACTCCTACAATCGATAAGAAGGAAAATCTACGGCATCGATCAAAATCGGTCGATATATCACGATCATCAACAATCTGGGCATCTTGAACGACAACAGCCACCTTTAGGCCTAATTATCGATTGATATTGATTTGTTGGCGACGTTCTAGCGCAAGCAGAGTATGTGCCGATTATCGTGTGCAACACGATTTAAGGTTAATGGATCGGATCTCGATCAGACTAACAATAAGCAAGCCTTTCATTCTTCCAAAATAGTTGAATTGCTACCACTTCTGTCTAAGAAGAAGCGTCTGAAGAATGCAGAATGCATGGAGCGTCTCACGAAGATATTGATTGCGTCGTCCTTTATCGATTGATATTGATTTGTTGACCCACATTGGCGTGCACTTTCTCAAATAGGCACATTTTCGATTGTTAACGCGCTCACATGTGGCTTACTTGCATCTAATGCAGTAAACATATTTAGACAGAGCTAGACGGACGGGCGTACGGCGAGACACTGACGGTTTAACTCTACCTCATGCATCAATTTTCTAGAGCTTTCCTTCTGGTTCAGTTTTTGACATTTTTTGGTGTTTATTTTTTACTTTATTTTTTATTTTTTAAAATCTCCCAAATTTGCATCAGATTTAATTTTGGAATTGGTTTTCCAGGTTTGCTGCTAGATTTTAATGTGGAAAACGTATTTGTATTTCTATAAAATTAAAAGTAGTCATTTTAGGGTTTATTAGCGTTTGTGGTTGATTTCAGTTGTTTACAAATTTTTGTGATTCTAGTCGTTAAATTGGCCTACACGATGAGTAAGGACGCGCCAGACCAATAGAGCAGTGTCGAACGGCGTTTAGTGGCGAGAGGGCGTGCACGGTCTATACCTTGATTGGGTAGCGCGTTTTCGCTCTCCCATGTAGGCCACTTCGGCGAGTAGTATTGGTTTTGTTTAGTTGTTGTCATTTTATATGTTCATGTGCTTTTTTAATTAAATTAATTAAATTAATTTTTTAATTTTGCAGCGTCCTTTGATTTGGCTTGTGCCATGATTTTCGATTTAACTTTTTTAAAAGATCAAAGCGCCATTCTGTTTAAGTACAGGTCTACAAGGGAAGGACATAGAGATTTAGAAGCCATTTTTTGGAGAAAAGGAAAGTCCTGTCCGGTCGTCGAGAGCTGTATGAGAGTGGTGTGGTGCTGTCTGTCATGTTTTGGTTCCGTATGTGCGGAGTGCAGGTGAAAAGTTAATTAGAGAAGCCAACTGGCAGGCGGCCAAGCTCATTACTCGATGTTGTCGTCGTCGTATTTATTAGGATCCTTTACAAACGGGCTCCTCGTCGGGCACAGCTCATCCGCTACTCAACACCACCCATTCGTTCGATCATCTGGTGCTGGGCATCCATGCGCTTCGCCTGAAAGCTTCGGCAAGGTGTAAAAATTCTGATGAGTCATCTAAGAACATTAGGCTCGTGATACTCAATCCAGCCAGGTCGTCTTTATGGCAGGATTAACGGCGTCGTCCACGCCTTATTCGCCTGTTCGCTTGCTTCCTAGTTGAAAAGGCGCCTTCGCTTCGTCTTCTTCTTGAATCGACGGCTTCTCTGCTGTGAAGCAAATCTTCTTCCATTTTCCCCTATACGGGGGCAAGCCTCTGATTTTGATTGGAGTGGTGCAGCGCAAAGAGGCGCTGCTTTAACGTGTCGCTTCGCTTCGTTTCGCTTCGAATCGATCGTAGCAGGTATTTCGAAGACACTGGGCTTCAGATGACCCTCATTACTCTGTCTTTGTCGCTCGCTTAAATAGACACCGAATCATATCTTCAATACCAGGTAGAAGCAGAGTGTATAGCGCATAGCAAGGAACTCCATACTACTGCCTTCATACGGTAATCACCACTAGGCGTTAATGTGGCCTACATGGCTAGGCGGATACGCGCCAACCAATCACAATCAGCCAGAGCGCCGACAGTTTCCGTCCCTTCTGGATGCCCCGCACGTTCGATGCTAGCTAGTTTGTTGGTCTGGTGTGCATATACCTCTCCTTGCAGGTCTCATTAACGATTACTATATTCTAATTTTTCAACTGTTAAAAAAATTTAAAAAACTAATGAACAACTAATTCATTGTATCGGTTGGTTTCGCAGGCTTGTAGACCTTCTAATGTACCTTCAAGTATTTTTTGTGTTGTACTGCTTCCTAGTAGTATCTCTTAGCCTCAACTATGGGCGCGTGTAGCGCAGTCGGAGGAGGCGCCGACGGTCGCGTGCACCCGATGCCAGGTTCCTGGTTCGGATTTTCCGCCCAGGCCAATCAGACGTGTCTGGGAAAGATAAACGCTGGCTTGTTCATCGACTGGCCACCGCAAGTCATTGTATGGCCAAATACGCATTCAAATCGCTTCCACCACATCCCGTAGAAGTAGAATGCGCTGGCGCATCCCAAAAGGGATTGAGTAACGCCGTCCTTTATCCTTTATCTTTTTAGCCTTAACTGCTTTTCTTGCTGTGTCCATGAATGAATGAAATAAATAGGATCAGCGCAATCAGTTTTTTAGAGCCTACCACTTTATTCAGCGTCACGTCCGTAAAATTATCGGAAAATTTCTGTGCGTGCATTGCGATTCGAGCTTCGTGGTCCCGCCCAGGCCAACCAGGCCTACCATCCATCCAGTGTAGGTGCATTGCTACCAGACTTTCCTGGGAATGGTAAAGTGCTGGCTTGTTCATCGGCTGGTCACCGTTTGTGATTGTATGGCCGAATACGCATTCAAATCGCCTCCACGAAGTTCCGTAGAATTAGAATGTGCGGCGCATCCCAAAAGGCATTTGAGTAACGCAGTCCTTTATCCTTCTACCCTTTAAAACTAAGAAATATGTCATAACGTAATCACCGCAATCAGTTTTTTAAAGGCTGCCACATTATTCAGCGTCACATCCGTAAAATCCTATGCATAGGCTTTTCTAGCTAAATGTCGTTTTGGTGATAGCGCTGCTAAAAGTTCGCTTCCTTTTTTTCAAAAAAAATGCAAATAAAATCTAAAATTTATTAGATTGAAAAGTATATTTGTAGCATTTTCATGGAGGAGTTTTTCTAGGCGATTTTCTCCTTGTTTGGCGAAACCTTTGTGTTTATTAGAGAGTGCTTTTTTCTTCCGCAGAACCTTCTTATTTGTTTTACAGATTAATTTAGTCTTTTGGCATTTCTTAGGCCTGGAAATGGAATACCCAAAAGGCAGAATCAGTATGTTCGATACCTGCCCTTCCTCGTCCACTTCTTTCTTTGCTTCATACTAACGTATTGGCATCAAATGCCATCTGTTGTGATGATTCGGCACAAAAACGTCGTTTATGGCGCGTGTTTCTCGATGACGAGCGAGATGTTGAGAAGCGATTTGAAGATGTTGTTCGTTGTTGATTCTAGCCGTCGTAGGGCACCTGGACTACCGATTTTTCGGCAAATCCCATCGAATGGAGATGGTTGAGAACTGTTTTTTTTTATCGCAGCCCATTTCGTCGACAAACTCACGGCTTCTCTGGCGACTGTTCCCTACGAAAAGTGCCTTGAGACGCTCTTCCGAAGGGGTTCCGCTGCGGAGACTGTCGCCGCTGTCACAGTCGCCGTTCTTGAACTTCATAAGCCATGTCCGTGCTAGTGCTCGGCTATGACCCCTTCTCCGTGATCCTCGCTATTATCGCGTGCTGCTTTGGCTGCTCTTTGACCGCGACGAAGTGCGAAAAAGAGTAGCTGTCGAAAACTCTGATTTTTGCCTTCTGGGTATTCCATTTTAAACCTAAAGATAACAAAAAACTGAAAAAACAATGCAATTTTGTAGAGCAGAAAAAGTGCGCTCTAATAAATGCAGTTTGTCGAACAAAAAAAACATATCGTTTAAATGAATCTCTTCGAAGGAAACGCTACGAACCTGTTCTTCAATCTAATAGAATGTATCAGCCCCTTCCAGAGCTCTTCGGACGAGAAGTGTGTTTTTTCTTGATTTCCTTCCTTATGAATAGAAGCGGCGCTGAATATAATTAGAGGCGGAAGTGACTGCTGCTGCTGCAGCCGCTGCTTCTAGTCCTCGGTTATTTTTAGCCCCAACTTTCTTACGAAATTTTAAATTTAAAGTGGATACACTAGCGCTTTCCAGACCTGTTTCTACATTTTGCTGTGGTCTTTAGGATAAAAGGATAAAGGACGGCGTTACTCAATCCCTTTTTGGATGCGCCAGCGCATTCTACTTCTACGGGATGTCGTGGAGGCGACATGAATGCGTATTTGGCCATACAATGACTTGCGGTGGCCAGCCGATGAACAAGTCAGCGCTTTATCCTTCCCAGACACGTCTGGTACCAATTCACCGACCCCGGAGGGATGGAAGGCTTGGTTGGCCTGGGCGGGAAATCCGAACCAGGAACCTGGTATCGGGTGCACGCGACAGTCGCGCCTCCTCCGACTGCGCTACACGCGCCCAACTGTGGTCTTTACAAAAAAATTATTTTTATTTTTATTTAAATTTATTTAATTTTTGAAATTCTGAACTCTTCATTGAATGTGCTGGCGACTAATGTCTATCCCTGAACAAATGCGCCTTCACACTCAAATTGCGATGTAGTGTAGAGGTAGAATACGTGGCTCGCTCTTGTGAGGATTGAATACTGCCTACGTTTCTCTCTTGTATTCCACTTTAACGTCAAATAGTACGATTTTCAAATCAAATTGGGCTTTCTTCTAAGCAAGCTTGACACAAGAAAGTAAATCGAGCATTTCAAAATTATCGCTGGCTTTTTCCACACTACGCTAAGGACTCTTCGAGAAGACCACAATAATTTTTTGTCTAAGGGAAGTTTTTGAAAATTTTCAATTCATCCGCCCGAATAAGTGAACAAACAGTTTGCAGTTTTATAAAAATTTTATTTCTAAATGTGAAACAATAATTTCAAACCTGTTTTAGAAGGAATGAAGCTTGAAATGTTCAGTGCATTAAAAGAGGAGAGCGCGCCATATGCTCGAAAAGCTCGTTGCGATTTTTAGTCGAGTGTCAACGCAGGCCACATGAAATGGCATGGTGAAGATATGTGTGGTTTTACAAATGTTTATGTTCCACCGTTGATGTGTGTAATTCCACGCAAACAGAATTTTAGCTATCAATCATGAAAAAAAACGCAGCATCCTGGACGAGTACGTGGCTCAATCTCCTTTTTAGCACTACAAATTGCTTTCTACCTGCATTGTGAAACAAGATTTAACCAGTTGTTTTTTCCTTAAACGTTTAAAATTTCATAAAATTTCAAGCAATGTGCTCATTTATTGGAGCAGGTGAGTTTTAAAAAATTTCAAAGAAAGTCGCTCCAAATTTTCAATATTCGAGTTTTTTTGCGCAGAAATTCTTGCTCGAAGTTTGAACTGCTTGAATATCGTGGCTAGTGAACGGAGTTCATAGCAAATAAACGATATCAAACAGCCAATCAATATCGATCGATGTTGTGCGCGAGCGCACGACTAACGAAATTATTGATCGATTAATCAATTCCGGGTGGTGTTATTGACTACTGTTCAGGGTTATTACTTGTCGTGAGCGTCATGCCAATATGATGACCATTAACCAAACTTCACAGTAAATTAACTATGCTGCTCGACCAATCAATATCGATCCATATTATTGATTTTTCGGAGAAATTGTTGTTCGAAGCTTGAATTACGTGAATATGACGTTCGGTGGACGGAATTCGTTCCACATAAACAGTTTAATTGGATTGCTCAATCAATATCGGTCGATGCTGTTTAAACTAAGGCATTGCCTTAATGTCAGAGCAACAGTCAGACCCGCAGCAAATTTTCCAGTGGAAGAAAGCGATATTTTTGATGTCGAGACAACTAAGACGTTAACATTTCTCGCCCCAAAACATTATTCAGGTGTCCGAATCACCTCCTATTGATTGATTGATTGATCGATCGATCTGTGCACATGCAGATCGTGTGCTCTGTCACCGTTTCTCATTCCATTTGCTTCTTTTCGATGCAGTTCGGCTTCTGACCGCTCATCGTCGCCGTTCTCGCCTTCTGAGTCCCCCACTCCACCTAATAATGGCTCTCATTTCAGGTATCTCTCTAGAAGTGAGCCGAAGCGAGACGCGTGCGTTCGTATGGATGACCAGGATGGCGCTGGACAAGGTGGGTCGCGGTTCAGCCGAGTTCGGCGCCAATTTCACGTCAACAACCCATTCTCGCTTCCATCGTGGATTCTAAAGCGACGATGGGAGGGCGAGAGCAGCTTTTCCTACGTGTGCATGCTTGACATCACAATGGCGAAAGCGGCGGTAGATGCATCGGCCGCACTTCCGCCTGGTTACGTCGTCGTCACCGCCGTCCACGAGCCGATGTCGTCGTCGGAAAACTGCTGGTTGGCCCAGTCGTCTGATGGCCTAGACGAGTTTTTGGGAGCGGCCCCGTTGTTTTGAAGATTCCAAAGCTTTAATATTTGCAGCTTAGGCACTAGACCACAGTAAGAGTGCAGTGGATCGAATAGTGTACACCGTGCGTTCTACCTCTGCCGGTTCTAACTCTGCCGGCTGATGGGCGCCTTCCATAACATAATTTGAAAAATCGGAAATGTGGATAGAAATCCACATTAGCGCGTTTGGAATTTTGATCCTGGCACTACAGACTGATCGAATTGTCAGAGATCATTTTATTTAGTACATGTCGCGAAAGCGGACAGCATTCAGAGTGCGCCAGCCAAGCCGGCCTCACTGAATGAGCGTATGTACCATTGTGCCTTTCTTTTTTTCTTCTTCCGCTTTTCTGTTTTTTAAGCTACATATTCAAGTATTTTTGTTGGTTGTTTTGTTTTGAAGCGACGTTCGTTGGCTTAAAACTTCTGGATTGCGTCCGTCCGTCCGTTATGCTTCTTCTGCTGGCTGCGCTTCCAATATAAAATTGGAAAAATGGCCGTATTTTGTAAAAAAAAAATCACGCTTTCAGTGAATCCTTGGTTAGCTCCGGGTCCACCAGACTGCCCGAATTGTCATAGTCAACTTTATTAAAATTATTTCATTTTGTTTCGGTTTATTTATTAGGTCATAACGAATTAAATGGCACTGGCTCGCGCCATTTTTTGGCGCGTCTTTACGCGTTTGATCAAGAACAAACCGTAACATGTGGCATATCATTTAGAAGCGCAAACTTTGCTCTACCGGCGAGTACCAAATTTTCTATGTAAAAGTGGGAAAACTTTAGAGTTTTATTGACTTTTTTGCAGATGGACAAAAGGGTAATCCGAGGCATTTACTTGTATGAATTCAAGCTGGGCACTACAGCTAAGGAGGCGGACGAGAAGATCAACGCCGCATTCGGTTAAGGATTTTCCACAATTCGGACGGCGTGTCGTTGGTATCAGAAGTTCCGGAATGGAGGTGAGAGCTTGGAAGAACATGAAGGTCGTGGGAGGCATAGTGACGTTGATTAGGACAAGCTGAGAGATGTGGTAGAGGAGGATCCACACAAGGATACCAGGGAGATAGCGAAGCTTCTTGGCGTCAGTCACAACACAGCTGCCCGGCATCTGAAGGAAATTGGGAAGACCAAAACGCTGGAAAGATGGGTGCCTTACGAGCTGTCTGAGGAGCGAAGAAACCGACGATATGAGATCTCGTCCGCACTGCTTCTACGGAACGAAACGGACCCATTCCTTGACCGCATCGTAACCTGTGACGAGAAATGGATAATGTACGACAACAGGCGACGATCGGCACAGTGGGTGGACAGCGATGAAAGTCCCAAGGTTTTGCGAAGCCGGAATTGCACCAAAAGAAAGTAATGGTGACAGTATGGTGGCGTTCGCTGGGAACTATTCACCACAGCTTCCTCCCTCCCGGTGAATCCATCACGGCAGAGAAGTACTGCATTGAAATTGAAGAAATGATGAAAAAGTTGAAGGATATCCGGCCGGCCTTGGTAAACCGAAGGCGAGTTCTCCTTCTGCACGACAATGCTCGCCCCCATGTAGCACGAATGACGTTGCAGAAATTGAATGAGCTGAGCATTGAAACTCTACCACATCCTCCGTTTTCTCCCGACCTCTCCCCAACAGACTACCATTTCTTCAAGCATCTTGACGACTTCTTGGTAGGGAAAATATTCAAATACCAACAGGATGCCGAAAGTGCCTTCGGAGATTTCGTCAGTTCCAGAACTTCTGATTTTAATGCTACTGGGATAAAAAAGCTTGTGTCACGTTGGCAAAGATGTGTAGAATCAGAAGGTTTTTATTTCGATTAATAAACTTGCCTACAAGCCGAGATATTAACTGTTTAAATTTACAGTGGTTCAGTGCCATTTATTTCGTTACAACCTAATATTTCCATTATATTTCTCTGGCACTCGCTGAACCCAGGCCGAACAACCACTTGCTATTGGGGTGGAAACCTGTTGCAGTGGGAGTGGCGGGCTGCGCCGATTGGCCAGGTGAGGGGGCCCGGTGCGATTACCTGCATTCCATTGACACTCCTGTGGGTGGGTTTAAGGGTCGGCTCCTGTTTCTAGAGTGTTGCAGGATAGTCACCTTCGCACCCCCGATTCTTGTGAAGCCATATATCCACGTATATCCAGCTCGTACCTACATATATATGTGCATACGTATATAAGTAGGTATATACTACGTATTTACATATAAATACATATGTATATATATGTATATATGTGTATACGTAGGAACAGATTTTCACCCCAATAGCAACTGGTTGTGGGCCCGTGGTGATCCAGTGTCCGAGTTAGAAGTTGCATTCCGTAGGTGTACTGAACGAGTTGCCGTGGGTGTGGTCGCGGCCAACTAGTTCTAATGTGAAAGTACTCATAGAGGTTTGTTATTCATTTGCCGCTAACAGTTCGTCAGATCACGGCTACAGTCTCAAACGACCAGCTGAGTTGCCGTGGGCGTGGCCCTGACAAGCTAAACCTATCGATCACATTCTTTCTGAGCATATTTGCAGCACAAAAGTTACGACTCTGCCGACCGTCTTGTCGCGGACGAATCACCCGCCCATATAAGTAAGTATGAGCATGGACGAGTTGTCGCGGTCCATGGTTAGCCCCGTTGAGTGTGGATTAATAGATGTGTGTTTTGTCTCATCTCTATCCTATTCCATAAGCGATACTTCAGGCGTATGCCGAATCGCGGTATGGACCCAACTGACTGGACGTGTTGTTGTGGGCGTGGTCTCGAGAACTTGGTATATCGATGACATCCTTTTTCACCACGATGATATAGCGGGTAAACTCCGTTAACTATTAGGGGGGGGGGGGGCAAAAGTAATGAGACACCCCATGCCGTGTCCATGGGGGACGAGCGTTCTACCCCCTCGTACCCTGGCCCGCCCACCCCCAACCCCCTGGGCTTGCTCGAGAGTCCAGTGGCTGCCTTACGAGATAGTGGAGACGCAGACATTTGTCACGCCTCTGGTTAAAGGGCGGGGGTTAGAACGCCACTCCGCCCGTGTCCATATATCTCGTGGCTGGAGTCTGAATTCGTACTTGTCGTACTTGTATGTTTGTATGCTACTTACTGAAGCCCATCTGAGAAGTTACCACTTCCGCCCTTTCCAGAAGCATGCCAAAAACCCCAGCCTGTCTCATGCCGAAACCCCAGTCTGACGTGTCGACCTGTGTCGCGCAAATCTCCCCCAATTCCCAACCCCGAGCAGCCTGGGCTCAATATTCACGCAGGATGAGAAGTACGTATTCTAACTTAACCCTGCCAAGCAGCGAGTCTGGGTGAGGCCTGGTGAATTGTTACCGACCTTCGTTCGGCGAGATGTTCACGGCGAGAAGCACCTTCAGAGCTTTTGGGTCTGCGCCCATGGACCGGTGTACTGGAAGCTGTTTGCCAAAAGCACGACGATGGACTCCAAGGCCATGGTAAACGAAATAGAAGAGGTGGACCTGCGACTCGAACTTATTCAGTCGCAGCGCGTCAAGAAGGTCCTCCTCTTCGACAACGCCGCACCCCATCGGGAACAAGTAAGCACGGATAAGCTTGGCCAGCTGGGCTACGTTCACATGCTTCACCCACCATATTCGCTGGACATCTCTCCATGCGACTACCACCACTTCTTGGGCCTACGGGATTTCCTGGTCAGAAGGGACACAAGAACCCAAGCAGTCCTTGACAACCATATCGAGCAGTTGATCAACACCAGGCTCAAGCAGTTCTGGAAGGATGGGACAGAAAGTTGACTGAGCGATGGCAGCAAGGTCCTTGCCTTTAATGGCAAATACATTCCTCAGCATCGTTGAGTTGTAATTGAGTTATAAAGAGATAAAGATTTTTTTTCATTTTGTCTCATTACTTTTGGCCCCCCTAATAATATCTCGACTATGAGTTACACGCACATACAAACAGGACGAGTTTTCGCGTTCAAGTCGTCATTCGCGAGTTACGTTCGCAGACATCTGAACGAGTTGGGTGTGGTCTTCATAATGTGTAGTTAATCGCAGAGCTCTCGAGGACGAGTTGCACGCGTAGACGAGTGCTGGACGACCTGTTGTGGGCGTGGTCCTGGCCAACTGGGCCGGTAGACCACTTCCTTTATAACGTCACTTCACTAAGTTACTGGCACAACCGAATGGCCGAGTTGCCGGAGACGAATTACACACTCATAAAAGTACTGGACGAGTTGTTATGGGCACGGCCACAGTGAGTAAGTTCTAAGTGAGGACTAACACGGGTTGCTTGTCTCGCGTTAGTCCTCACTCAGAACTAACCCATCTTTGGCCTACAATCCGTGATGTGACGTGCATGGACACAAATAACTGGCCGAATTTTCGTGGGCGTGGTCTCAAAAAATTAAACTTACTTTGACTTTGTTTCCCAGCAGGTTTGCGACCCACCATTTGAGCAATTTTAAGTAGCTAGCAGAGGCGAGAGTTGTCATGGACGAGTTACGCTCGACGACGTCTGGACGAGTTGTCACAGACGAGCATTATGCCCAGCTACATAGTAGGAAAGGCAGAGGTGTCTCCCAGCTTTAAAGAAAGACGGCAGAACAAGCTTTTTTCAGCGGCAGCTTGCTGGAGAGCTATGCTAATGCGAGCTCTGCCGAGGCATTTGCATCAACGCGAAAAGCAACAGCACTTTGGAGGTCTTCCAGAGGGAAAAAAGCCCGAATTAAGCCGTCATCGTCGTCGTGCCTAGTCACTATAGGCACCTAGTAACGGCTTCAGCAGAAGACCGCCGACACTCCGTCTTTTGTCTGCCATTCTGCTTCTGATTACTTCTGTTTTTACGGTTTTTGTTAGCTTTCTCTAAACGTGTAGTTAGGCTAATATTAAGGTTCCCCTCTCCTACTCTACTTCACTTCAAGTCCGGTAAAAAAGCGCTCCACCTTAATCAAGCTATTTATTCGTTAAATCATTGATCTATTTAATAATATTTATTTATTTTATCACTTTCGCGTCGAATTGAACACCTTTCAAATCAAACTAGTCACTTATTAACTTTTTATCTTTTGGTACTAAAAAAATTGCCGCCTTTCTGCCTTTTGTAACAGGCTTCAAACCAATGTTTTAGTTTGGAATTTTAGAAATTTTCAAACACTGGGGAATAGTAGGTGAATTAAAACTCCAAGGAAAATTATGCTAAAATTTCCTTTTGACAATAAATTGTTCTGTCCTTTTTGAAGAGTCTTTAGTTTAATATAGAAGAAGCTCATTTCGATTTAGAAGAGTTCGCTTTGATTTCAAAATCTTGGGCTAGCTTGAAAGAGTGCCCAATTTGACGAAAAAGGTGTCCAACTCGACGTGAAAATTGTGTATTTAGCACAAGTCAGTTAGGCAGCCTAGTGGCTCACCAACCTTCGTATGTGCGCGGTTTCCGCTCAAAATGGTAAAATCTTCGTGAAATTAGAAAACATCACTGGTTGTGCTACGGCGCTAGCCGGAGCCGACGCGCACTCGCAGATCTTTATCTTTATCTTTATCTTTATTGGGATATGTGAATCTATGCACATGCAATTGCGACCGACAAGAGCACATAGCGGTCGAGATTCCAAGACAACAACCCTGTGAAAAGAGTTTGAAGCAATTACGAGGCAACGCGTATAAAAAGCAACGAAGAAGAAACAAATAACAAGAAACTAAAGAAAAGAAAGGAAACAATGCTGTCAAGTGACCCTGCCTCTGAGCAGAATGCGGGAAACGAAGAATATTTCAAAAACTTATTTATGATTTTTTGAAAGCCGAAAGTTTAGGAGGTATCTGAAAACTGTCAAGAAGTAGGAGAGGAAAAACAATGCTGTACGTCTCGGTTGCTAGAACACGGACTAGATCATGTTCCATCACTTACAGGTGTCTGAATATGATGAACTCGTTACTAGCCAAAAGTGACAATCTTCTTAGTTTGTCGAAAAGTGCATTTAAAACGTTCGTTATGCGAAACGTCACCTTAGACCCGCATTAATCTTCCCGTTTTTTGCAAGGTTTATTTCGTTTCGGATGTGTTCATTGTATAATATGTTGTTGCGTGTTGAATGAATGCTTTAAATAAATAAGTAAATAACGCTTACACAACTTGACGTATTCGCTCCCAGCCCTGCAGATGAAGTAGTTCGAACGAACTGAGGCCCTAGCCCTAGGGAGAAGCACTTCAAGTTTAGGCCCTCTGGTAATGGAGGGCTTGACTGGAAAGCATTGCTGCCGATCAACGTGTATTAGTCCATGCAGAATTTTGTAAACCAAGACCAAATCAAACTTTCTCCTTCTGAAGTCTAAAATTTCAATCCCAAGTTGGGAGTTCCTTTCCGCGCTACTAGGAATGGTCCTGTAATTGAATCTTCCTGAACGCAGGAACATTTTCCTGGTATAACTGTTTTGCACCCTTTCCAGAAGTTTCTTAGATTTTGTTTTGTTAGGAGTAATTATAGGAGTGCCATATTCCATCATAGGGCGCACATAAACTTTGTAAGCCCTAAGGAGAATTTGAAGATCGCTAGTAGAGAGACATCTGAATATATTGCACCCTCGCATGGCTTTTGCCAAACCCTGCGCATGGCTTTTGCCAAAACCTCTTTGCAATGTTTTTCAAAATCAAGATTCTCGGTTACAAGAAAGCCCAAGTCGCACACTTCATTTGCATGCGAAATGTGATGGTCGCCAATTAAATAATCATTTTCATGTTGTTTTTACCAATGTGCATAACCCTAGTTTTGTTCTTGGCCAACGGAAGCTCCCATATCTGAGACAATTCACAACATCTGAAATTGCTGGCTGGATCATTTCTTTAATCGTTCTTCTATAGAGTAGAGTAGCATATCGATATTGCTTTGTTGTTGTGAGCTCTAGCCCGCTAGCCTACACTGCGCGCGAATCACTAGTATCGTTATTGATTTGTCGATCGATATTTTCCCTTTCTGAGGTCTTATATATTCCGTACTTTTACCTCCTCTTTTCCTATTAATCGTTCTTCTATTGAGAAGCTCCATTCCATCTCTGCAGATACTCGATTGTAGGCGACAGGCCCTTGTGACCGACCGGCCGACGAACACCTACATGGTGTTTGATGTCTTATATTTTTCGAGATTGTGCTACGGCGTCTGCGGGAGCCGACGCGCACTCGCAGAGCTCGGCGAGTGTGGAAGTATGCGAGGGTCCCTGATGCGAGGACGGCATCGGGGGACAGCTGTGCTAGTCCGAAAGTCCCGTAACGGAAGCAGGACCAGCGTAACAACGCTAAAGTGGGTACGTTGACGGGCCGCTCGCGCGAGTTGGTAGAAGCACTAGAGCGTAGAACAGTTGATTTATGTGCGGTGCAGGAAACGAGGTGTTTCTGCCGCAAATCGAGGGGTATAGGACAAGGGTGTCGGAATAATCGTCTCCGAACGAATTCGTGACTCGATTGTAAGCGTCGAACGCTACGACGATCGGTTGATGAAGATCGTTGTCGCTGCGAAGGAGCGACTCTGTCAATTCTTCTCTGCGTATGCTCCTCAGACTGGTTGCTCCGATTAAGCCAAGGATGAGTTTTGGAGCCTGCTGGATGAGAAGACAGCATAGGTACCATCGAAAGATGTCATCATAGTCGCTGTTAACCTCGCGATAGTGAACACCGTCTTCCGAAAACGCGACTTCCACCTCATGTCACAATATAGTGGGAGCTCCAACTCTCAGATAGACTTTATGCTTGTGAAGGATTGCGACCGAACTATTGTCATAGACGCGAAGATTGTGCCGTATGAGACGGTTGCACCACAGCATGGCCGCTGATCTGCACCTTTACGATCACCCCTCCGAGGCTGAAGCAGGTCGAGCGATGCGGTGCGGTGCTGCAAGAATCAAGTAATGGCGAATGAAAGAGAAGGAAGCAGCCGTGCTTGCTCGCGTGCGGTTACCGACAATCACAACTGTCGGCGAAACTTGGAAGAGAGCAACCGACGCGATACGCCAAGCTGCAAGGTTGGAACTCGGAACTCTACGAAGCGTGGACGGCGCAAGGTCGACAAGCAGACATAGCTGTGGACGGACGATGTGAAAGCGAAGGTTCGAGAGAAGAAGTCGCTGTATCATGTGTTTCTCGGCGACAGAACACTCGACAACTGGCAGGAGTATCAGAAGGCCAAGAAAGCTGCAAAAATAGCCATGGCTCTTGCGAGAGCCACTCATTATAGTGATGTCTACCGAAAGCTCGAGTCGCGCGATGGTGAGCGGTATTTGTACAGACTAGCTAATGGTAAGATCTGCCATCGCGAAACCGAGGATATTGAAAAGTTCTTTGGCATCAATGATGAGAGCGTCCATCTTCTGACAGACCGCAAAGAGACGCTGAAGCGATGGTTTCCACTATTGAATTTCCTCATCCGGCCATTCCTCTGTGGCTTCTGTTTACAGTCCTGTTTACAAGATCACCGTGGAGGAAACAGAAGCGGCTCTGAAGAAGATGAAGCCCGGTAAGACGACAGGGCCGGATTATCTGGCAGTCGATGTTTGGAAGTCGAAGCTCTGGTATCCTGCTGAGTGGTTGGCTGAGTTCTTCAACCAGGTGGTAAGGGAGAGGAAAGTACCGTAGTGTTCGCACAACAGTACAACGATTCCGATTTGGAAGAAGAAGGGCAGTCCTGCAGAGTACTCCAATTATCGTCCGATTCGCTTGCTTTCGCACAGCATGAAAATCTTCGAGCAAATCCTCGATAGTCGAGTTCGTGAAATCGTCAGGCTCTCCGACAACCAGTGCGGTTTTGTGTCTGGTTGTGGGACCATTGATGCTATACACGCCGCCCGACTCCTGGTGGAGAAGCATCGCGAGAAACAGAAGCCGGTGCATATAACCTTTCTCGACTTGGAGATGGCCTTCGATCGCCTACCGGGTGAGCTTATATGGTACGCCTTGCGACAACACAACGTACCTGAGAAACTTATAGAGTGGGTGCGAATTCTCTACTCTTGTCCAAAGAGTCGAATTCAAGCTGCAGCTGGAACCTCAATGGAGTTTTCCACCTCTGTTGGGGTGCACCAGGGTTCTGCGCTTTCTCCACTCCTCTTTGTTGTCGTCGTTACGCGAGATCTTCGGCAGCATGTTCCATGGACGACGCTTTTTGCTGGCGAAGATAAAGGTGATCTCGAGCGGCTGGTGCAAGCTTGGTGCGACCGCCTGGCGATGTTCGGACTTAAATTGGACGTCTAGAATACGGAGTATCTTACGTAAACGAGTCCGGTTCCATTAAGATTAACAGTTCTGAGCGTACATGTACTGCGGTGCTTAAATACATGGGATCAGCAGTAGCATCGGATGGCAATCTGATGATTGAAGTGAGTTCACGCGTGAGTGCAGCTTGGTCCAAGTGGCGCTCGTTGACTGGCGTGCTCTGCGATAGGAAGATACCAAAGCACATGAAGTCGAAGATCTACAGAGCAGTCGTCGGGCCGGTAGCGATATACGGCGCTGAGTGTTGGCCTGCGACCAAGGAAGTTGAAACGCGGCTTAGCGTTGTGGAGACGAAGATGCTGCGCTGGACGGCTGGAGCCACGCGCATGGACCGCATTCGAAATGATGCTATTCGGCAGAATTTCGGTGTAGCACCGATAGCGGACAAGATGCGCGAAGCTCGCAAGCGATGGTACGGCCACGTTCTGCGTGGGGAAGAAGACAGCGTCCGCAAGATAGGCCTTAAGTTGGTAGTGTCAGGAAAGCGGCCTAGAGGGCGCCCGAAGCAGCGTTGGTCCGATACGTTACACACGGACATGAAAGTAACTGGCGTCCACCCTGCTCAAGTGCAGGATAAGGAAAGATGGTGTCACCAGAAGAGCGGATCCCGCGACGAAGCGAGACAAACGCTGCAGAAGAAGCAGAGAAAGATCTGTACAGATCTCTGTTCCGCCCCAAGCGTTCTACTTCGTGCAAAAATGGATAGCATCGATATTGGTTCCTTTCTGATTCTCTGTCAATTCCGTATTTCTAACCGCATCCTCGTTTATCCACCAATTTATTCATTGATTGATGAGCTTCGGTGTACTTCGAACTATAGTTGTGCTCTCGCAAAATTTTCGAATAATCGAATGCTTTCGAATACCGAAAATCTTCGAGCATTCGAATTTCGAATACATTCGAAAAACGTGATTTTTTAAACATTCGAATTCGAAAATATTCGAAAAACGAGATTTTTTGAACATTCGAATTCGAATATTGATTCGAATATTCTATTCCAATACTCGAATATTTTCGAAAGGAACATTGGGTTACAGAAAGGAAAAAAAAACATAGCTGGTGCTTTGGTGGCAATGACCAATAGACGGTTTACCCTGACGTAGTAGAAAATTTACATTCGTTTGCAAAGCATTTAACAAAGTTTTAACGGAGTGATCTTTCCACCAAATTCTTCTATGCCTGAAAGGATGAAATATATTACGGGTTATCAAACCAAACAACACGTCCTTTAAAATTTAGTTATCTTTCCTGGTCGACTGATAAAAAGATTCCAAAGGCCATACCTTACCTTAGCCCAATAAAGGGTCATGTAAAATCGCACGGGATATAGCTGGTGAAGCGCTTACCTTTGGTTAGAATTACTGGGGGTTACATACGGGTATCCACCTTTTCGGCTTACCATGGGACCCCTTACCATGGAACCCCTGGAAACTCTCAATGAAACTATTTGCTTCATCGGAGACCAAGGTCATCATGATGGAGATCTTCGAAACCGGAAGGTGCCATCTGCTTCATCTTTTTATTCACATTACCTAAGAAACATAAAGTGTACATAAGAAGGAGCTTAGAGTTATGCGTATCCCGGAGAAGTGCTTGAGTGTTGTTTGTGCATTATTTTTGATGACATCGGAGAGTGCGGAAAGGTCTAAATGATTTCCGTAATTGAGAAAAGTGGTCGTCGAATAGATGTGTATATGTAATATAATAACTGCCTTCTCTACAGTGCTTACCTAACGATCGTTCAAGCCGAAAACTTGGCCGCAGTTGACCACAAAGTCAGACCCATAGTCAGCTCGGGCGTACGTTCCGACCAATAAAGTAGCATGGCCTGTTTCTTTTAAGTTTCTTTTAAGTTTCCTCAATGAGCGCTTCCGCGCAATAGCTTCAGCATCACCCTTTTCATGGAACCGCCTACTTTAGTGCTCTTTGCGCCGCGTTTCAAAGTTTCAATAGTTTACAATAGGAATCATTTTCTTGCTCTACAGTCTGCACCATGTAACAGATTGGGTTTTGTACAGCTGATAGATCCCAGGAGAACATATGCTGCGCAAAAAGGGAAAGTTTGTTATAGTTACCATACTATACAATAAAGCGCTAAGAGCTATTGATCGGCGCCGCGTAAAAATTAGACATAGAATAGGTGAGAAATCGGAGAAAGTTAGTCATAAAATAGCGAAAAATACCCAAAGGTCTTCTACGTGCTTGGGGATTCAGAAAGCGTGCCGAAGGCATCGTCTATCGTGTCTGGGAATCCAGAAAACGTGCCGTACTCGTCACCCAACGTGCATGTGGATTCAGAAGATACCGAAGTCGTCGTTCAACGTGACTGGCGACGCAGATATCGCCGACCATCACTTAACCGTCCGAGTATGATGTCGATGTTGAGAAGAGTAGTGGCGGTGGGGGGCGGGGGTTTTGTATGGCTTCATACCGCAAAACTACTCACGTGATATTAAGGAAGGTAGAGCAAGGCTGGAACATAACAAGGTTCTTAAATATTGGCTTTTTTACTGCTAGAGAGGAAAGAAAGCAGAATGAGCAGAGCAACTGGCTTGATGTGATTGTCCTTAACATTACCTTAGTGATACTGCAACATCGCGCGAAGCGAAGCGCGCAAGTGCGGGCACGCCGATAAGCTTGACGGATATATATTAAAGGCACCAATATTTTTGCCATTACTTTACATCAAGGACTGAAGAATTGTGGTGCCGCTTTTTTGCTGTCCTGCCGATATTTGAACAACAACATATCCCATGTGCGACATAAATGAAATGGACAAGTACTTTTGGGTTATAGACAGCCAATCCAGGACCAAGAAGAACATAACCGAGAAACATTGAGTGATCTGACTTCTTCCTGTCAATGCCTAAGACCACCTGAACGAAGCAAGTGTTTTACTAAGTGAAAATCAAAACCCAGCAAACAGAAGCAGAGTTTCTTAAGGAAAACTTCGCGATTAGATGTTTTCATGCTTCTGCGCTTTATAGGATTGCAAGGAGAATTAATCTTGAGCAGCCTAACCTCTCCACTTCCTTGTATTGGTAGTCCTAATAAGTCCCCTAAGAGTGTGTAGATCAGCGATTGAACTACTTGTTATAAGATTCAGGTTTCTAGTTACGCGTCTGAACAATAGCCGAAAAGCTCCAACCTATTAGGTGCTTGACGGATTAGTGTCCGAATCGTTGAGTAATTTTGGAAAAACGATGATGGTCAGAGTGTTAGGAAACTCAGACTGATCAGCGTTACGACCTCGATCGGCACAGAAGCACATAAAAGAAACTACATCCTTTCTATAAACATTCGCTCCATCCAAATTGGCAGAAAGGCAGACCTAAGAAACTTTTTGCATGGACGTGTACACGGAAGGAAAAGGCGAGGCCTCACGGAAATGGTCCCGAGAAAGTTGCTCTTAATGATCACGCTGTCCAAAAATATTCACCTAGATGCAAAGGGGAGCGGTTCGGAAAGGAAGCCCTACCCTTGTTTTGAAAAACCTCTTCATAGCGTTCTTTGTCTCATACGAAGTCAGAACCTCTGATCGGATGTGTCTGAGCAGTTGTAAAATCCGGTAGCTGTAATTGATCTATCACCTAGAAATCTTATACCCACTAGCCCGCCTATATTATCGTCCCTACTGCACCCCAACTGTATGGTTTACTGCTCAGCTAGTAGTGAATGCAACTGCATCGCATAGTAATCCTGATCTGCCAACCCTCGGGCGGCGAACATACCATGGAAAGAAGGCGGCCTCTGCACTTTAGGATTAAAAAGCAACTTGATGTGGAGAAAAAGCTCAGAAAGGCTACGATAGGATCACAGGACCTCGCAGTGAAGGTGGGAAATTTGGTTAATACTGGGTACACAAAACCCTTAGGCCTATGTTATACTTCGGCAAGGCTGTTGTCGGCAGCAAAGTTGAGCGCACTGCGTAGCACCCGTCAACACTGTCACCGACGTCGCCGACAACAGCGTCGCCAAAGTATAACATAGCCTTAATGATTTCGGATCTATACTAGAAGTCCGGTATAGAGAACAAGAGATCAAGCAAAGTTCAATGGTGCAAAGATGGGGGCGAAAAAAGTCGTAGGCAGTGCCAAACAGAAAACTGGTTCCTGAGGTCCAATAGGAAAAGTTCGAATACGAATGAAAGTGTAAGTCCTTCTGTGAATAAAGCTGAAGGTTCAGCTTCTGATTCAGCTGTGCTTCTTGTTTCCTGTGTGGTGTTGTGGAAGAGGGATTAGGAGACTCACCATATATGGAGTGAAAGGGAGACGACGTGCTTACAATTTCTGGACTCTCAGCGCAAAACATCCATGCATCGGCTTAGCAAAACAATGCAGATCCTAACTTGCCTATTCGAATAGCATCCATTGAACATTCGAATAATTGTGTGTTTTTGGCAATTCTCGAATAATCGAATGGTTTCGAATACCTGCAATTTTCGAGCATTCGAATTTCGAATATATTCGAAAAACGCGACTTTTTGAACATTCGAATTCGAATACATTCGAGAAACGCGATTTTTTGAACATTCGAATTCGAATATTCAAATTCGAATGAAAATCATTCGAATACCTATTCGAATAGGTCATTCGAGCACAACTATACTTCGAACACATATTCTCTCTTTGTTTTCACATATTTATTTAATTTTTATTTGACTGCTTCAGACCCTTATTCAAGTCTCTATTTTTGCTTTCGTTGATTTATTTTTACTTGTTTGCTTATTTCTGCACTTACTTGTTTATTTAAATGCTTTACATTATAAGAGTACCAGCACATATTTTCACATGCATCTATTTATTGATTTACTTACTCATTTGCACAACTGCTTTAGAGCACTTTGTACCTCTTTTTCACGCGTATCTATTATATACTTACTTGTTTATTAATTATTTCAAGCCGTGGCTGCCGGTGTTCTTAAATAAGCGTATACATGTTAATTTCCAGTCAAAAAGCATTAAAATAAGGTCGACTGACAAAAAATAATAAACTCAAGAAGTGGGGAAAAAATGAAGTCAGACATATTTACATAGTTAACAACCTTAAATTTTTTCGATCAAACTTCTGGTTTTTCTAGATTTTTATTGCGTTTTTTATTTTTGAAATTTTTGCGCTGTTTTTTACGTTGAGGGTATTATTACCGTAAAATTTTGAAACGTTGCCTAGTGTTTGTTAGGCTTTTTCAACTATTTTTTCTAATTAATTTTTATGTTTTTCAATTTATAATTCTGGTTAAATTAATTAGTTTTATTTGTTTATTCTTTTTTTAAATGATTTGTATGTTTTTATTGATAATTTATAATTTTATTTTTCGTATGCCATTGAATTTCATGTACGTTGCTTTGCCAGTTAATAATGCAGACTCGTTCGAAATTCATCAATAAGTGACCGGATTTCCGCCCACTGGCGGCCGACTTCCCTACTGTAGTTCAACGGGATTTAAAACAATCAACAATTGCTGCAATATCACGATCAGACACATGCAGCGGTTAATTGGAGGGTACACCAGAAAATTTTCACCGGTAGGTGAACGGGATTTTATCACCAGTTGACCTAGCCGTTACAGCAGGAGTTTAAAATGAGTTACAACAACTCCTGCCATAGAAACTTCTGTACATGCCGTGAAGACGCACCGAAGAGTGCGGGAACGCGCCGTTGCCCCTACCGTAAGCACGGCAGCCAATCAGGTATCGATTCAGCCGCACAGGCAGGACAAATGGTGGGCTGTTGCGATTACAGTAGGAGCCGCGCCGTGTTCACGCACTTTCCGTTGCACGATTCCGTCCCTCACGGTGCATCTTCGCAACAGGTACCGGAATTTTGTTGCATTTTCAGAGAATTACTCTTCAACCGCAGGGGCGATTTCTTCGGTGACTTTCTTCTTTTTCTTTCTTTCTTCTTTTTTCAGTAGCATCTGCAGTGTGGCGTTTCTACGCAACCACACAAATTACGCGTCAACTTACGCCCCATCTTAAATCATGATACGCAGTCACCATTTATAGGTAACTAACTATTTCCGACTCCTCCTAACCGAGCTGTGCTCCGTCGTCCTTCATAGGCGCCAAAAACTGCAGTGTTCAACCAATTCCATGTTCCGGACTGTGGCCTGCCGGCCTAGAGCCGGATGAGCGGCCTGGCCTGGCAGGCGCCCGGTGTGGTAATTAGATGTCGGTTCAGGGATCGTGTCCTCCTCGCTGACAGCGTCACTCATAATTGATGTGATGAAATTCTTGGGCGTTAACCACATGGGGCTTAATAACGGGGAAGTTAGAAGTCCTGGGTGAAACAGCCAGAAGAGCTATGGCAAGCGGACGAAGTCCCGAGGAGGATGAGATGGTGGAGTGGCTCTATTGTGTCGTTAAAAGCAAGCGCTATGAGATGAGAGTTCGCGTCCGTTGAACTTTTTTCTCCCGTGAAACGAGGAGCATGACTTGAAACAGAACGCAGAATGAGTTTTCAAAAGGTTCTTAAGGTTTTTGATTAACTTCATGGCTTCTGGAGAGCACCGCCGATAGACTGGAGCGCTGAGCAACGCTTACAGCTTTCAACGTCTCTTCTCGGATATTTATTTATTTTCGTATTTAGTTCCGACGTTTTAACTCTTTTAATCATGTTCTTCCAATTGCGGCTGGCTCACAGGTTTTTTCACGCTACCCTTATGCTAAAACCAAGTTTCTGAGAAGTCGCTCACTGTCGCGCATTGTCGCGTGTAGTCACTGTGATGTCTGGAGGCAACAATCGGCGATGTTGCGCAATATTAAGCGACAAAAGTCTGACATATAACAACGTCTTGCATAAGGAATTGTAATACTGCACATTAGGTGTTACTGAAACCAGGGCATCTGATTTGTTGCAATCGCTGGTGACAGAGAATGACACTGAGCGAGAAATCGCATGGTTTAGCGGCATAGGCGAGAACGGGCGAGCTTGAATAATTTGCCGATTCTATAAAATGATGTGGCCTACAAATCATTTTGCAGGTTACCCACTACGTTTTTGAGAGTACGTTCACTGTCTCCCATCGCCGCGGTTGTCGCCTTGATGTCTGTAAGCGACAATAGACGACATTGAGCGATATCAAGCGACAGTGGGCGACACTAGACGATGTTTGGCGACAATCTGCGATGCCGTGCGAGGGCTGCTCTAGACCGCAACAGTTCATACTAGGCCTAATTTTGATAAATTTTAATTGAAACCAACCTTTGTTTTTAATTTTTGTAGGGCGACATTAGGTGGCAGTAGGCAACACCGTGCGGCATGTGCCGACAAACTCGTACGACACTATGCCGGTCAAACTGCCCAGAAGAATTTGATTTGCCCGCCCGTCAAGTGAAGTTCATTCTAGGGCATCCAGAGATCGTTTCGTCGAAGGACAGTATGAGCGACATCAAGTGACAATAAGGATAAAGAGCGCCTGACGTATAACACTGAGTAGCGACGGATACAGTGACAGACATAGGACACGGGGTGCACACAAAGCTCTGGGCGTGTTTTAAAAGTGTTTTAACAAATTTTATCAAAAGAAATTTTTTATTATATTTCCGGAAAATCGTTAAATTTCGTTGAAAGCCTAATTTTGGTGAATTTTTTCACCCAAGATTGGACTTCTATCTAATTTTCCAAATTCAGAATGCACGGATCGAGCGTCGAACAGCCTTGTTCGCTCGCATTCTTACCGCTATGTCGAGTGATGATGACAGCGGTATCAAGCGTCAATAGGCGACAAAAAGCGATAGTAGGTAGCGCTGATGGTGACTAGCGATACCAGACGGTGTGACATCGAAAGACAGGGATAGGGCGTAGTGAGTGGAAGGAGACCTATGGAATCCGATTTGTACGCTTGTAATCGCGAGCGACATTGAGCGACATCAAGCGACACTGGACGACACTAAGCGACACCTGGCGACACAAGGGTTTCTCTGGACAGCAGTAAGATCATACTTGACCTAATTTTGAAGTCACCCAGTCTGTCAAGTGTAATTCATTCTCGAGCGTCCAACGACCTCATCCGCTCGCTCTCGGCGCTTCGTCGAGTGGCCGTTGTTCTTCAAACGTCGAGTTGGTGTGTTAATGACATGCCTCTTTGTCGTCCATAATTAATTTACGCATTCATCTGTCGCACTAGCGGCACGCGGCCGCTTCTGCCTTGTTTTATTCATTCTGCTGCTGAGCCTCTGATACTCTAAGTGCTGCTCCAATTGAACTGATCTTGGTCAGGTTTTAAAGATCGCTGACCCAGTACAGCTCGATTCAGCAGTGTTCTATGTGACTAGAATCTGTCAATTCCTTAGTGACGACGTCTATAACTCAGAACTAGAACATGGAGCCAGGAGCCCGTGGAGCGGCGAAGGCTGGTGGTGGCCTCGTAGCTGATTAGGGCGGCAAACGGATAATAATGCGATTGAAACTTCGTGCTGTTGATGATGCGCACAGAGCCCCCCCCCCTTAGCCGAGGAGGTTTCGGCTTTAGCTCAGCCATCCCACGCCGATGGCTTCCCTTCGCTGAAACAGGCTTCGTTGGTGCCGTCCGTCATCTTCGTCGTCCACCTGCTAATCTCCAGAAACACGGAAAATTCGCATCGATCACCTCGTCACTCGTCCGTCCGACGATGTGCGTGGCGCTGATTCTGCTGGCCAACGCCTTCTACAAGGTCTATTACTGGCTGTTTGACCTCTGCGAACATGCGTTCGTCTCGGCACTTCTCCTCGCCACCGTGTTCTTCTTCTTCTTGCCGGTGGTCTTCAACTTGGAGTCGGTATGTGGATGTTGAACTTCTCGATTGGTCCTATGGTCACCTTAGAGATGAGCACTCCGAGGTCGCTGCAGGTGGCACTGTTTTCTAAAGAGCTGTCTGGGTCTTTTACTGGATTTTGCACTTGAAAAGCACTGTCGTTCCCAGTCCGCTAAGCCATTATTGGTTACCTAATCGTAGTCTTCTGCAATTTCACGTTGTAGCACAATGCATGGCGCACTCCGTGCGGACTTTTTGCTCTGCGCCCAATGTTTTCTTCTCTTTCTGATAACGTCCATATAAGTCAAAGCAGGCTTGTCTAAGCCTTCACATATCTGCTGTACCCCATGAACCAGCTAGGGATAATTGAATGGGGCTTCACCCCGGTAACTGATAGGATTTGAGTAATTCTCTCACGTATTCCGGACAAAATTCGATAAAATCGATCAATAGTGGTCAGCCAACTGATTTGCTTGCATGCTCTGAAGACTCTATTTATCGGCCAACACCAATATCCATGTGACAATCGGTATATTATACAAGGATCTATATATTTTTATCCTGTTCTGCTTTACTTGTAAATTTCCTAAGATATTTTAAAAAATTCATTTTGTTTTTTTGTAATCCAGCACCCATACTGACATTGCGTTACTTTGCTTTTTCTCTTTTTGTTATTTTTAAAACAATGTGTCTGGCGTTTAGCTACTGGGATCGCTGAGCTTCGCTATCGATCGATATTGATTTGACGCGCAGTATTTTCCACTTGTTGTGAATTCCGTTCATCGATCAACATCTTGCGCGATTGCCTCTCCAAAGCGGCTATTTCTGAGAGAGAAAATCTAGGCGGAGTGGTGTTCTATCCCCCGCCCTTTAAACAGAGGCGTGGCAAATGTCTGCGTCTCCTCTATCTCGTAAGGCAGCCACTAGACTCTCGAGCAATCGCAGGGGGTTGGGGGTGGGCGGGCCAGGGGGATGAGGGGATAGAACGCTCGACCCCCGAAAATCTACGTTATCGATTTGTATTGATTACGTGTTATAAGGGCATTTTGATGTGGCGTGATTCGCCTATCGTTTTTTCCTTTCAGTATAGGCCGCATTAACGACAAGTGCCGAAAGATCTATTTCTCATGAACAAGGACTCCTAATTTAGTTTCCTCGGATGAGCCATTCATTCTACTTTCATTAGGGCTATTCAAACGTGAACTACTTCGCTCCTGCCCTCCAGTGTAGACCGCATTAACGACAAATGCCGAAGGATCCATTACTCATGCCCAACGGTGACCTAAACTTGTTCCTTCGGGATGAGCCACGCATTCTGCTTCGATCGAGGCTATTCAAACGTGCATTTCACCTATGTTGGGGCTCTCTAGAGCGTGCCGATAAGAAGAACGTTGTCGTTATCCTTCTAAAGAAGACTTGTCATTTTATAACAGTAGATCAAATCGTGGGTGAGCCAGGGTGCGGAGCAGGGGTGTGCGCTGACTTGCCGCCGGTAATTTTTTACCGCATATTCTTAACGCGGAAATTCTCCGGTAAATTTCGTTAAATTCGGTAAATCCGTTAATTTTTTTAAATTTAATATTCCCTCAAAAACAACTAGTTTTAAGCCGGCGGTGATGTAAAAAAGCGTAACGCTTTTCACCGAAACGTCGTTACGTTCAGAAAAACCACATCATCTTCATTTTATCATTCATTAACCACCTTAAATGAAGGACGCCTTGAAAGCAACGAGCATCCTACAAGAAGCAGAGCAAGCGGAAGTCTAACAACGCGTAAGTATAGCGATCCATATTGTGGATGCTTAATTGAAACTCTACAAAAACGTTTCTGAAATATCCAACATTCAATCGAATATTGCTTTTTTTTGGATTGACATTCTAACTGTTTTTTGAAATTTTCACAATGATCGTCGTTTCATTCGATGAAGGAATAACTAACACCTTACACTACTACTTTTTTGAACTATTAGGCTGTACTTTGGAGGGCAGCCATGTAGTTCAGAAAAAGCAACGAATGACATGATGACGAACTTCTTTCTTTTCGAATACGGGAAAGCAGCTTAAGAGTCCACCAGGACATCAGGTGAGCTAGCAGAGTACATTCCGATGCCTTACATTTTGGACTAAAATATGGGCACAAGACATGAGCGCTCCTTCTCCTTATTCCTCTGGCGATCGTCTATTTTGAGAGCTTCTATACCTCTATTTCAAATTGTCTCATGTCGTATGGAAATCTCAGCGCGAGGTACTATCCCATTGGAGCGCGTTTTTAACACTGGAGCGCACCACCTCCGCCTCGTGATGTGGACATGGATGTATTAACGAGGTTGAGGATCACGAACGTTAATAGCAAGTTATTGGAGAAGATAGAAGCAATCACTTCTAAACTGAGATCGGTAGTATGTTTCCTTTCCATTCGATAGATAGAAACATTGTACGAAAAAAAGTCGTGGAATTTTCCGGTAACTTTGGGCATTTACCGAAAATTTCGTTAAGAGAATATATCGTTAAAATGGCGGTAAATCCGTTAAACCGGTAAATCGCTAACCGTTAAACGCACACCCCTGGTGCGGAGTCGAATTGCTCACGCCACCTACTACCTTACCATCTGAAATTGCCGACTTTGGGCGCGGAGTACGCCATGCATTTGATTTCTATAAAGTTATGTCCTGATGGCTACCTCGTACTATTTCTAGCCAAAGAATTGGCTGCGCGGTTGCGGAATCGAGCCTGTTGGGCAGTTGCGCTAAGCAACAAGGCTTTTCTCTCACTAATTGTACTCGCCTGGTTCGTTCCCACATTCCGATTAACGACCAGTACCGTGAAAGCTATTTGCCCCGGCTAGAAGTGAGCTAGAGTAGTTCCTTCGGGATGAACAATGCATTCTAAATACTTCCACTTCGGATATTCACATGTGTATTTCACCTATGATGTGACCCGCTTAGCTGGGCACTGAACGGAACAGCGCTGTTGTCGCTCTAGACAAGACTTTTGCTTGCTTTTTGCTATTTCATCGACTAAGAAGGAGATTAAGTCGTGGCCGTGCCTGGGCGCGGAGTCGAGCACTGAAGGGTTCGAGGACGGAAAGTCTAGTAGGAGTCTGGTGTGTCTACGCTAGACTTTTCGTCCTCGAACCCTTAAGTGCTCGACTCCGCGCCCGGCTCTCGTCGCTGTAGATTCTCGCCGGTGCAAGATCCGCGCGTGCTGCTGCATGTCCTTCCATTCCAGTGCTTACATTAATAATATAACAAGCTCGGAGCGGGTTTTTGCCGCCAGTTTCTCGTCGCATAACCTTCATTCCTCGCATACATGCTTCATCGACGACGACGACGACGACCATGTCGAGGACTCGCTAGGAAATTCATTGTGATGTCGATTAGAAATGAATAAACGCGTCCAGCAGCGCCTGGAACGACGACAATAACCAACTACTAGTTACCAGCATCAGCCGCCGTCGACGTAATATGCATGAGAGCATGTCGTGTTGCTCGGGCGGAACGTCGGCGGTCTGTCGGCGGCCGCCCACCGCAGCTTTCTCAGCGTTTTCGGGCGTTTTACGCCCCTACTTTATCGTCTGTTATTACCCGAACGTCTGGCCGATGGTCTGCGGTCTTGCGAGGTCCAGCTTTGCCTTTCTTCGGTGCCCTACTTGTCAGGCTACACGTCTAAGGAAGTTGTAGTTTGATTCTCTCTTATATGTACGAAGGTTCCTCCAAAAAGCTTCAGAAGAAGGTTCTAGGCAGAGCTACAGCTTCTATTTAAATTGCTGTACCCTAAGATGAAGAAAATACTCAGCGGTCTCAGGTGAGATTCGATTCCGGCCCCGAGTACTTTCTGGGCAGGCTTGTCACTGCTGCGTCATCGCAATCTCTTTCGTTTTCTGCAGGCAGATCTCACTACCGGTTAAAGTTTTTCCAGAGAAATTTACAGCAACATATCGAAATGTTCTGCTTGTTGTGGATTCATTGTCTGTTATTATCGCGTGATTTCCAAATCAAGCCATCACGTCTCGGTAAAGTCAATGAAATTGATCGTTAATGGCGGCCGATCAATAATGTTTCCTTGTTTGAAGCATGTCTCTCAGTCATCATAATCGTCTCATTCCAACTCGAAATGGCCAATTTGGGACAGAAATCGATAAAATCAATCGATGTTTAGTGGTCGATCAATATTGTTTGTTTGCTGTCCATCGTCCACTGTAATCACCTGATTCCAACTCCGAACGTCCAATTTCGGCCCAAAATCGATCAGATTGATAGATTTTGTCAGTCCGATCAATATGGTTAATTTGTTTTCTATCTGCCGGCATATCCAAGTATACCGCCTCCAGCTGCCGATGAAGTTCGATAAAACCGATCGATAATGGCAAGCCGATCCATATTGTTTACACTTTTCGAAACCAGCCGATCAGCTAACAAACCCGATAGATTCCCCCTTCAAATGGCAAAGTCTTAGAAAAAATCAACAAAATCGATTGATAACGATTGACTGATCGATGTTATTTATATGGTGAGGAGTCAGTCAGTCAGTCCACCTGCAATAATACTCGAGCGATTTCCACTTCTAACTTCCGAATTTGGACAAAATCAATAAAATCGATCGATAATGACTAGTCGATCGATACTGTTTACGTTCCGTGAGATCTGTTCGTTGGCCGTCGTTTGATTTCGATCTTCAACGATTAACACTTTCTGAGCACTGAAGCGGAATTGCGATCGAATTGCGGTCGAGCGAGCGGCCATTAATTTCGCTCCGACAGATGCATGGTGAACTTTTTCCGTTTTATTTGTCACTTCTATTTTAGACTTAGTTGGGCGTAGTAGGTGCGAGTAACCTGAATGTGAAATATCTGATTTGGTTCGGATGCAGGCCAGTCAAGCCTTTCGTGGCTCTTGCTAATCCGAAAGTCATTGTACAGACGCCTGCACTCTCTTCGATAGAAGTAGAATACGTAGCGCATTCTTCTAAGCGATTGACTAACGCCCACCTTTGTTCTTTATTTATCGTTTAGTTCAAACAACAGGTGTTTGTGTTGTTGTAGACAGCAGGGCAGTGGACCTTCTAGCTTCATTCTAATAGTTGTTCTTCTAGGGCCGTATTCATGAACGTGGCCGGAGGTAAATCCTACCACCATTTACCTCGATGGCCACTTACCCGCCATTTCCCCTAAACTTACCTCTGTTTCTGATTCATGACGGCCAAAGCAAGGGTTTTGCTCCACTGCCTATTTCTGACACAATGCACCCCTCCGCTGGCCCGTTGCCAGCTCTGAGCTGGTGGCCAGGAGGAATGCATTGGGTCAGAAATTAGCAGTGGAGCAAAACCCTCGCCTTGAAGGTAAATGTTCCCCTACGCGCTGACGAGGTAGCATTCACCTCGACACTTACCTCGGGTTTTTCCCGCCGCACGTTTATGAATCGCGCGTAAGTGGAGAGTGGAGGTAAATCTTGCACTTACCCGCAGGTAAGTCGTTCATGAATCCGACTCTTGGAACTAGAAAGCGGCCAAGATCAAAGCAGCGCTGGCTTGATACGCCGCATCAGGACTTGAAGATGGCTGCACCCTGATCAGGCATTTGATCGGGAAAAGTGGCGCCAGTATTCCAGGAAAGCGGACCCTGCAACAAAGCGGGGCAAACGCTGAAGATGAGGAAGATTCTCCCGGTACTTGTCGTTAATATGGAAATAAATGCATGGCGCATACTAGGGGTCGATGTCTCATTAGCGCGTGCCCTCATATATGTACTAATCAACGATTCTCTATACTGGTAGGTCGAATTTAACTTGTTGGCCTAGGCCACGCTTCAAGCGATCGATGGAAGCAATTCGAAACACTACACCTGCAAATCCTAGTCGGGCGGGGGAGGGGGCACTATTGTCTTCTAATGAATTTATTTATTTATTTATTTATTTATTTATTTATTTATTTTAGCAGCTATAGGAGGAATTGGTTTCGCTTCAATTGCCGTTAAAAGGAATTATCAAAATCGTAAAAGCATCTGAAGCAGGGACGTCAAAATAGAGTGCGCCATGCTTAACTGCGACGAATCCATGCATTTCCAATCACTTCAAAGGCGTCTCTAATGCTCACAGTGACCCAGTGCCGCTACGAAGCTCCTCAGCTTGTCGACCAAACATCGTCAGAACAACCGGCGTACGAGAGAGAACGAGTCGTCCTGTTCAATTACCAACACGTCCACAAGCTGCAAGTGACGTTTGGAAAGTGGACAGCGGAGATAAAAAGGCACATGCTTGGGATTCATCCAAAGAAGAAGCAAGCCTTCAATTTAGAAGAGTAGGGAAACAACTTGAAATGGAACACCTCAAGGAGAACTACTTAAACGCTGGCGCGCCCCGCTGCCAATTGCGCTAGCGCTGACCTGTAGCAGGTCAGCGCTTTCTCACGTCTGTCTTCGATACCTTTGCTTTTCTTAGACTTAATAAGGCTTGAGAGAAGTCAGAGCATTCAGAGCCGCTCCACAGAAGCTCTTGCGCATTCACCTTTTTCTAACCGCCAAATAAATTGCGCATAATATTAGGAAGTGCCTTAGGCTTTCGTGGAAGCTGTAGAAGCTGTAGGCTAGTACTTTCTATTGGATTCCTCCTTCAGAAACCCTGCACAGAAGTGAGCAACTCCCAGAAGTCGTGGTAACCACTTAAAGGAGTAACGGCAGAAATGCTCCTCCCTGCTCGCCATGCGGCTCTTCCTACATTGAGCCCTACTATTCCCCCCTCCGAACCATGTGGGTCTTCATGCGATACCAATTATTAAGTTGTCGAATTATCTTCAAAAAGAAGCTTTGCTACAAGAAAAGAATGACCATACCTTAATAGAAAGGCTAATCTCCGTGATTATCAATGACATCTCGCCAACGTACCCGCGAAGAATGGACGCCTTTCTTGAAGAACTCCGGAGGCTGCGACTCGAATTAGTTGGACACTCCCAAATTCCGAATTCGTCACGGTTCTTGCATTTTTTCTCCGAAAGGATGGTAGTCTGATGGCGCAGTGTGTGGACTATAAGGCGGGTGAGGCAGAAGTTCCCAGGCGAACTCCTCAATTTTTGCAGCGTGATATTTGCGGCGGCGGTCGGGCGTGTCATGGAGGACTTTCACAACTGCTGAAGTCGTACAGCAGGCAAGCCCGCACTCGGTACTTTTGCCCGATCATCGTTAATTCGATTTTTTTTTAAAGGGCAAGGAATCGAAACGAAACTTTGGCAAAAGATGCCTTCGCAATCTCTTGTTAAACACGTAAAGTTGCATGATCCAAGAAATAACAATATCAAAGAAATGGCAAGTCGAGAGCAGTCGACATTTATAATCCGACAACCTAATAGCTCCCTGAGCGCCTCTACATCCCTGTGCCGCTCCTCCGCACATCTCTGCGCCTTCATAGTACGGTTGCGAATTAGAACACAGGTTGAATACACACTTCCCCGCGTGTCACATCTGCTCGGTGTAGCCGAATACACATTCGTTCGCGTGCTACATCTGCTCGGTGTAAAGTGAATGTTTGGCTAGTGCGTTTTCGCCTTCCGATTTAGGCCACATTGACGACACAGTTCCTGAAGAGCTGATTACTACTGATTATGCTTAAAAGTGACCCAAACTAGTTCCTTCTAGGTGAGCCATAAATACCAGAGAAAATTCAGTGCTAGTCGTTAATGTGACCTACATGAGGAGGTGGGAATGGCTGAGCCAATTGCAACCAATAAGAGCACGTTTGGGCGGTATGTTCCGCTTGATGCGACGTGACTGGTATGTTATCTTTCCTATTAGGCCTGATTAAACACTCGCATTGAAATATCATTAGGGTGAGGCAATTAAAATGCTTTTTGCAGTCACTTAGAGCAAAAATACAATACCAGACGTACCAGAGCTCTGTGGAGTATTCATTCCCTCTCCGCTCAAGAATGGCGAAGAGCAGAACGGGAGGGGGACGTTCTGCCTGAAAGCGGCGCGGGCAAAGACGCTGGACAGTGCCTGCGGCGCCAATTGGCGTCGACTCGCGCCGTGACACCCGCCGCTTCGCGCTCAGCCAGGCAGCACTCGCCGCGGAGGCGATGCTGACCCAGCCAACCACGGGAGCCTGTAGGTCGACCAGATTTGGTGTGATTACAGTCGATAGAGGGATAGGAGGCTCAGACGGCTTGCATTTGCAGTCCAGAAATTGGGATTGATCTGAACCCTGCCATCTCCCACATTAGAAATTCGAGCTCTGTCGAATGAGCCAGGAAAGAATCTTGCCTCAATAACCCCTACAGCAATTTTTTTCAGGCGCTGTTTAATTTTCGTTAAGTATCAGTTTTTATTTATATCAGAACTAACTACGAGGCATGCTTCCAGGCTACTGATGTGAACTCCACCATCTCCTGTATAGAATTTCGATCTCTATCGAATGAGCCAGAAATTATCCTGACTAAAGAACCATTAAGGCGACTTTTTAGGCGTTGTTTATTTTCGTTAAATATCAGTTTTTACCTATATCAGAATTAATCGCGAGGCATGCTTCTAGGCTGAAATTGCGCGAGGAATGTAATTAGATAGACGAGAGACCTCTTAAAAGCACTCAAGTGCTCAACCTCTTTGAAAACGACATTATGATCCTTCAGTGCGTAGAGCATGTTCACAGTCTGAAACTGCCCGACGAGTTCGATTTGATAGTCGCTGGACCTCCTAAGAACGCCGATGTATTCCAGTTTTCTCAAAGTATTTCATTAGTATTTCCTAGCTCGTTAATTGGTGGTGACATTGGCTATGCAGGTACATTGCTTGTGGGACGCAAGTTCAAAATAGTACTAGAATCCCCAAATGTCTGAACGAGCAATTTGAAGTATTGTGTGGTGAAGTTTATTCCCGGTGAACATTAGGTTTGATGAACCACCTATCCAGTCTTGTTCTCGATATATATGACGTATGCATTAAAAAGTTCCATGGGAAAATCATTTACGAAATGCTAAAAAGATGTCATGTTGAAACTAACGCGACTTCTGTTAAAAGATGTCTCGTCTATCTAATTGGAATCCTCGTGCAATTCTAGCCTGGAAGCATACCTCACATTCAATTCTCATATATGTGAATAAAAACCGTTACTTGGCGAAAAATGAACAGCGCTTGAAAAAAATCGCTTTAAGGGTTAGTGAGGCAGGATTCTTTTCTGGCTCATTCGATAGAGATCGAAATTCTAGTACATGAGATATTAGGGTTCACATCAGTAGCCTGGAAGCATGTCTCGTAGTTAATTCTGATATAAATAAAAACCGATATTTAGCGAAAAATAAACGGCGCTTAAAAAATTCGCTTCAATGGATATCGATTCAAGTGTCTTTCCTGGCTCATTCGACAGAGCTCGAAATTCTAATGTGGGAGATGGTAAGGTTCTAATCAATCCCAGTTTCTGGACTGTCAATGCAAGCCGTCTGAGCGTCCTATCCCTCTATCGATTGTAGTCACACCAAATCTGGTCGACCTACAGGCTCCCGTGCCTGTGTAGCCGGGTCAGCATCGCCTCCGCGGCGAGTGCTGACTGGCTGAACGCGAACCGGCGGGTGTCACGGCACGAGTCGACGCTAATTGGCTCTGCGGGCACTGTCCCGCGTCTTTGGCCGCGCCGCTTTCAGGCAGAACGTCCCTCACCCGAGCAGAACGTAGGCGGAGACTAGGATGTAGGCCCCATTAACGACTAGTACAGAAGGGCGTCCCTAAAAACTTTATGCAACTTTCGTGAACCTGGGAAAAGACGGAGATAGCGTTCCACAGATGAGTTCTTCGTCTCCAGAAGTCGACGCCAACTTTGGATTCTGAACTGCCAAGGTTGTTCTCTGCGCTCCTGTCAAGCACAGAATATTTCAGTGAAAACACTGGGAGGGCGGGAATTTGAGGCATCATCACCTTAACGACCGTGTGCTCCTCTTTCGCGGCTTCCCAGCGAAAAACCGCTGGAATTGTAGGAATTCTGGCTTTTTCCTGGCTGAGCCACACGCTCGCGTGTGAGCTTGTGCGCAGCGTGTAGACGACGTCCGGTGACGACGACAAGTCACGAATCGGCGATCTGCAAACGACGACAAGTTTTTCGACGTCGTCATCGGCAGAACATTCTTGCAGAAACTCGGAGAATCGGTCGCCGTTGCAGCTCGCGCTGCAGTCCAGGAATCATTGTAATTGCTGATGAAGTTCTTAGAGGCCTTACGTAAGGGATGCCATTCTCTACACAGCTACTCTAGTGGCAGAACGGTCTCTGGTGTCTCCGGTTTGTGTCCTGTTCGAGGACAGTCCTTGATGTCTCTAGAAGTCATCTGGAGGGCAACGTTCGTCTTGTTCTCCAGATGGATTCTTGCTGCGAAATTACTGATCCTTTTATCGTCTTTTTTCTAATTTTGCTCTCAGGTATCTGAATGTCGTCCTCGGAGCCCAAGTTTGATGTCCCTTGGACTGCGGCATAAGTTCTAATCTATCTAGAAGATACTCAACTGGAAATCTACGAAGCCAAAGTAGGCCTTGTTCCGTTCTGGGCACTACTTGCAAAAATAGTGGCCGTTCTGCCATAGTTTTTTCGTACTGCTCATCATTAGCGTGTTTTTACTCTATTCAACTTGAAGGAAGCTTTGATGTTGACCAATGTCTTTTTCAAATTCATCAGGGCCAAAAATCGGCTACCTTTTTTCGTGCAAGAAACGTTGTTGAGGTCAGATGAGCTTAGACTTTAGCCATTCAAGAACAAAAAGCATCTGTTGTGGAACCAACCCCTTCTTCTCCTCGTTCCGAGGCTTTCTCATGTGTTTTTAGGAGAAGCTCGGGATTAGTGACTAAGATGAGCTGCGTGATGTCTAGGCGGAACCACCACATATACTATTAGGTTGGAAACTTGGAAGCTGAAAACTTCCCGCCGTTTTTTTACATCTCATTCTAAATTGCGCTGCGAGTCTTTTGCACAATGCCATAGTGTGTTCGGGTTTTGTCGTGATTTCTTCAACTTCAGGGCTTTAAAGTGGAGTGTCTAGAGAATGTGAGTTTTATTCTACGAACAGCTCCCACTCTTTGCGTATTTGTTTTTGGAAAGTGTTGTTTGGCTTTCCACGGCCTAGATGGCTTGAGTGCGGAACCGATCTTTAATCCTGTTGTACGCACAAATGGAGCCTTCATTCGTGGCTTCAAACTATGTGTTGTGGCCGTGAGGAGCCCAGATGCATTAGGCCTCAACGACCAGCAACGAAATGGCCCTATGATTTCGCAAAACGAGGAGAAACGCGACCTATGAGATGAGCGATGGGCCCATAAATGGAATGTGCATCTTCAGACTCATATTACTCGTCTCGGTTGGCAAGTGTTTTATGGTTATGGTTTGGTCAGGACGTCAGCTAGATTTCGGCATTCATGAGGATAATGGAGGTTTCGAAGTGGAATCCTAGTGAAGGTGCATGTCGCAAAGACGCACCGCTGGGGTGCGAGAGCGCGCCGTAGCTCCTACCGCAGTTGCGACAGCTGCGACAGACATCATATGCCCTGCGACTGAGCCGATGTCTGATTGGCTGCCGCGATTACGGCAACGGCTCGTTCCCACACCCATGTGGTGTGCCTTCGCGACCTGGGGCCGGATTCATCAACCACTCACCAGCTGTAAGTGGCGCAGCTAACCACGAAACCCGCCAATCGGCCGATTCATCAAAACGTGGTTAGTTAAATCCGGCCTCAGAACCGGCGTATCCGTTACTAGGCTGGAGTGCCCGGTAACCGCTACCGGGGTGCAGCGGTTGCGCTCCACGGCCAAACGGTGACCCAGTCGCAACGAATTGCCATCACTTACTGCGAATTTGGTGAATCGCAACTCGCGGTTAGTGAGCCGCTGACGGATAGTAACGGTAACGGGTGATAAGATTTACCTCCGTTCTCGTTGGTGAATCCGGCCCCTGTTCCCCTGCAAAGCGATTCACCGATTGATTGGGCTTAATGCAGGACGACAGTCGCTTCCAGAGCCATAATTCAGGGACACAATACAACCAGGAAGTAGCTCCAATGAAGGTAATTTTGCAGCAGAGTCAGTACGGCGTTTGCCCACATCGAGTGCCTTTTCAAAACATTTTCGCTATGCCGCCATGAAGTACATGGAGTGCGTGGCGCATCCGAGTAGGATTGCTTGACTCCTACTGCATTGAGTACGGCTTCTATTCTTTGCCAGAATCATCTGACGTCAAAGCGGTTCAGAGGCTTGGCTCGTGTGATAGGTGAGATTTTGACACCCTGGATCGAGGAGATAAGCCGTAACGCCCCCGTCGTTAAGCCTTGTCTTCAGGCAATACATCATTCTATCTACGACCACTCACTGTGGGAGTATGTGTCCAGGGGTGTCACTGCAAGATCGTCGCTAAGTCTGAGAAAATCTTGCACGCCTTCTGTGCAGTTTCAAGACTAACCGCTTAGTTCAATGCATTCATGTTCAAGGACACTCTTAGAAGGAACTACATGGCGAAGAGAGTTCCTTACATTCAAGGAAGGTAATGGAATCGCATTTCGACCATTCTTAGTTCACTGCAGTTGCACGTGTGTTGTGCCTTGCGGCTACCTCAAACTTGGGTAATTAAACCGTTATTTTACTGCACAATTTTCACGTCAAACCGGACACTTCGAATCGAAACGAACACTTTTCACGTCAAATTGAGCACCCTTCTGAACAATAGTGATGTTTCAGAAACCAAATTGAACGCCCTTCAGATCGAATCGAGCTTCTCATAGGTAAATTATAAACTATGATTATTTGTAGACTCAATAATGCAGTTAGATTAATTTTTTGTTCGAGAAAAATTTGGTATAACTTTCTTAGAAATTTTTTTCTTCAGCTGCCCGAGTGACATAGTTTTATAAACTTTTGTTTTCTGAGAAAAATAAACTAAGTTTTGTTTTAAAGCCCAGAACAAAACAGCAATGATCAAGACGAGATCGCGCCATGCACGTGAAAAGCCCGTCGCAGTTTTTGCATGATTGGTAATGAAAACCCTTCATACGTGAAGCATCAAAATTAGGATATGTGTGTTCTTTGCAATGTGTTCGTTGTATCATTTACAGGTGTGAAACTCCTTTTTTCAGAAATTTTTCAATCAATCGAATAAAAATCGCGCCATCTTGAACGTGGGCTTGGCGCAGTCTCCTATTTTGGCACTAAAAATTGCCTTCCTGCCTTTTATAACTAGCTTTAAGCTAATATCTGTCCTCAAAGGTGAGAATTTTATAAAATTTCAAACAATATGTTCACATATAGGGTAGGTGAATGTAACAGTTATATAGGAGCTCATACAAAACTTACCTTGGACAAAGTTAGTTTGGTTCAAAAAGCGTTAGGTTTCTTTAGAAGAGTACTAATCTGATATGAAAATGATGTATTTACAATATTTACATAAATTCTAAAAATACATACATGAGGAATACATGAGGTAGAAATTAGAAGGCAAATATAACGGTTGTTAATGGAATGTTGATCATTCCTCTTTTATACTACTGTAAGTTCCGCTTCATCTTACGTGTCTCAGATCCGCTGCAGGATAAGCTGAAAAATTAATTCATCAGCGTCGTAGCAGTGCAAGCTGACATTTCTTCTCTAGACGCTCCATGTGATTACCGTGCAGATAGAGATGCCTCCTGTTAAACTGTCACGCTTCAAGAATTGTTATCAAACCCTCTTCAACGGATAGAGTGAAATGCGTGGCGCATCTTGAAGGCTGGCTGCTCTTTTTGCACTGACACTGCCTGCTGGCGGCAGCGCACTGAGCCTTCTATGTAGAGTGCTGGCTCGCTTCCGCCAATTGGTTTCACATCGACGACTTGACCTTTTAAGTAGCCCCTCGCGACAGCCAATAAAGTTTGTTTCGGCAGTCGATAGCGAGTCATTATTCCCTAGAAGTCATTGACTAGTCGAGTGGGAGGAATGCTCAACAAGAGAGTCAAATTTCAGGTCGTTTCTGACCTTTTTCCTGGGGCAGCAGCGCCTTTATTTGCCCTAGTCGCGGGCCAGAGTGTTCCACCGCACCGTGCTTATTCGGTTGTGCCGACCTGGTCCTTACGGCTCTCGTCCAGGGACTGGATTCCTCAACGCTTATAACCGCGGGTGTAGTGGTGTAGGAGTAGACGTGCCCAAGATAAGACCTTCATGATAAACCTACTCGCCACATCGTGGGTATATCAGCAGTGGGTCGAGGATACTCAATGCTCGTCGTGGGTATATCCGCATACCCGCGAAGATTCCGCGCCCTATTAACAAAAAGGCGCTTCAGTGAGATCAGCTGTTCTCCCAAGAGGCTTAGTTCTACCGTTCCCTTGGTTCCTTTCATGAACACGGATCGTACGCGCCACCCACTGCTGGTAGTGAGTGTAGTGAGTAAGATTCCCTCATTGTATCCCTACCTATACTGCTTGTTGAATCTGGTCCTAGATGAGGTGGTGTAGCTGATCCACCTATTTTTCGACAGTATAATCAGTCCAATGACTGTATCCCTGGTGCTCGAATGTTGACGAAAGCGTTTCGCAAAACTCTTCAGAAAGGCTGTTTTCGACCTTTTTAGAACAGCAGCTTCTCCATTAGCCAGGTCGTGTGCCACAGTGGCCCAGTGAGGTACAGGACATCAGACGCCCTCGCTTTCTTCCGTATAGCTACCGAATTCAGATGACCATCGGCTTTCAAGCAGCCGGTGTCATAAGAATAGGGATGAATAGGGAACAATAGGGCTACCGTAATTCTAGGCCTGAAATGTGTGCTCCTTGGTGCGGTCACTGAGGCGGTGAGCTAGAATCGAAGCGTAGTGCTCAACTTTGCTCACTGACGATGCAGTTCCTTTTTTCTCCAATTTTACATTTGTTTATTTTTTACTTTTTAAGCACACATGCGCGGAAGAGTCCCACCCAAGAGGTCTTTCGTTGAATTGAAACTCTTTCTGCTCCAAAGAGGGTTGTTCTTACAGACATGGTAATGTACAACGTATTCGTTGCTGGACTGCGTTATCGCCACGTGTGTGCGTGTGCAAAATTTAGCGTTAGGCGTCATTTTAGGCGCAGCACCTTAGTGAGCGTAGAGCGATGCCCAGATTTCACGCTATGAATTACGGTATCCTTAGGTCAACCATTTCTGTACAGGTGTCACGCGTGTGGCCCACCTAATTTTCGACGTTTTTAGCCCTCGAACGTCAGTAGAAGGCGTTCCCTGAGCCGCCAGCGGCGCGTTCACTGAAGCAAATCCGCCGAAAGAACCACGTCACCTGTGATTAATGCGTGATTTTTGTGACAAGACGCAAATTGAACGCCGGGCAACCGATGCGTGCTGGGCTGGAATTCGATGTGTGGACCTAATTTCCGGTGTGACTGGATATGGCCGATGGCGGCTGGAGCAGCGGCACCGCCGCTCCTGCTGCTGCTCGAATTTTAATGCCGTCCGCTTTTTCCGCTGGCAGAGCTAGTGAAGCGTCATTGTCTCTCACGTCGCTGTTTGGCGTCTTATAGGTGACGTGGTTTTCGGAGCATCTTCTTTGCTTCGCGTCAAGGACAATCTACACATTCTCGTCAGAGGGAGAAGAGTAGAAATTAGAGTTGAAATTCCGTCTGGGATGCGCCACGAACTCTGCCATTTCTACGTAAAACGGTGAAGCTTGCCTGTTTGCACCTTTCGCCCATTTAGATATGTTTTCTTGAAGCTGACGATTGGCATTTTCGGACAGTTTGATGAGGCGCTTACTGGGTTTCTGACAAATACACTGTTTGTTATGGGCCTATGGTTGACTACTCAGTGGCAGTAGGGATCCAAAGGCATTCCGAAACTTGCCCTTAGAAAGTTGAATATGCGGTGCAAACCAGTCCACGAGTAGCGGCATATCGTTCGCTCAGGGCCTTTCGGCGATATGAAGTGGCACGGAATATCATATTTCTCGCGAAGGTGGATGAGGGTTCCACATTAGGCACTCAGCTGTAAGCTCGTTTTGTCCTGAAGCACGTGCTTCTGAAGTCGACGACACTGGACAGAGAAACATCTGTTACGAAAAAACCACCACGTCCGTCACAGAATGACCGTAGAGTGCATATGAACTCCGGGTGAGGTTATGCAGCAGCTCTGGCGGAAAATTCAAATTTTCCCTCGGCTTGAGATTCGGAGGAAGTGGTGGGTCTAACCCAAGTCTCTCCTCTCGTCTGCGACTTGCCCCGTGCTTCCGCATTGGTGTTTGTTGAAGTGGAAAATGTTGGGAGCTCCGTGAGTTTTGCGTAGGGTTCCGGAAAATCTACGACTCAGTCATTTGCTAAAAATAAGTTTTTAATATGAGTTTTTGCCTTTTCCAAAAGATTTGTTGATACTAGTGTGGGCTACATGCGAGAAGAACGAATCAGGTTGCGTGAGGAGAAAGCCTTTTTCTATGGAAGACTATTCCCATCTTCCGTCCTCCTTCAAATTGACGAAGGTTGAATAAACCTTCTGTGGATGCCTTCCGGTACATAGTAGTCGTTAATATGGTCTATGTGGGGTGAGGAGAGCGTGTCAAGCCAATTATTGTGCAGCATACAGTAGTGCCATCTAAAGGGGGTGTGTTCCTTCAGCGCCCTGATTGGCAGGTTCGTGTTCGACCAACTGTCTTGCGGTCAAGCGATCGTCGAAGGCCTATGATTGGCTGTTGCATCCTTGGCGTCCACCTAGGGATGAAACCCACATAGTATCGATTTTTTCCGGAGGAGGTTGGCTTAAGGGGATAGAGTATCCTCCATCCCTCTATGTATTTTGTTTTAGGGAATTTTTGAACTCAATTTTTCAATTACGGCTCAGCGACATGTTGTTAGCAGAGCGTTTCGTTCATGTTCAGTGCAAACCAAGAGAAACAGGCATACCAACTCCATCTGGGTGCTGTGGGCTTACTACCGTATCTGGCAATAGAGCAGGATACGGTACTTTGTGAAAATCACCGAATCAGAATGCGCGGCCAGCTCTCCTTCAACTTCCTCGTTATCCCCACCCCTCCGCCACTGATAGGAGAACGTGTTCGCCATCCATTCGCAGACGAACATAGCTGGTGCCATCTGGAGTCGGCGTTGTCGTCCCCATCGGCGACTAATTCGATTCACGCCCCACCCCCATCTCGCGTCGGTGTTGTTTATCCGCTCACAATGTCTAATCAGCATTCCATCATATCCTTGGGATTAGGCCAGAACAAGCAAATCCCCCGCCGATTTCGCTCGCGAGATCCGGCGTTTTTCAGATGATGAATTCCCATGGCTGTTCCTTTCCTGGTCATTTCAGTCGCCTTTGCTTCTGCTAGTAGCGGAAGTAGATCCCTATCCAGAATTCTCGCAAATATTTTGCGAAGTTCGCAGCCAATGTTAGATGCACGGCGTACTCCAGTGTAATTGCAGGTTGCGTTGCTGCGACCTTCACTAGGAGTACTATAGATAGCTGAAGCTATAGCGCAAGTGGAATTTCAATGGATTGGAAGGGCTTTTGATCATCCTTTGGATCCTTTGGTTCTCATCACTTTCCTGCTTCTACCCTAGCATTCAGGTTATTCTTCCTCTTCCACACATTCTTCTATAGTCACCTACTTCTTGCGGTAAAGTATCCTGGTCCCTTCTTGGTCCCTTTGGCGTTCTAAACGGCCTCTACCGAGCTCCAAATTACTCTGGAGCGCTGTTCTCCATAAATTGCTAGAAGATGCTACGTGGCGTCACCTGTGTGCACAATGTAACGGTTTCTTCCCGATGGCGTTTGCTCATACTAGCTTCCTGGTTCGGATTTCGCGCACGTACCAACCAAGCGTTCCATTCCTCCGTGGTTGGTAAACAGGTAGCAGACTTGCCTGGGAAGGAAAAAACGCTGATTTCTATCGGCTGGCTACTGCAAGTCATTGTATGGCTAAATACGCATTCAAATCGCCCCCACGACATCTCGTATAAGTAGAATGCGTGGCGCATCCCAAAGGGGTTGACTAACGCCGTTCTTTCTGACGTATCTTTACTGCTACCTAAAGTCTCACAAAGCATGCTCCTGCGATAGCTGAACAATCCCGAATGTTCCTCAGTGTACTGTTGCAGCTATTCCTCAGGAGCATATTCACGACCCTTCCCGGTGTCTTCAACTTCCAGTAGTAGTCGTTAATGAGGCCTACATGAGGCGGAGTGACACATTAGGTCAACCACGCTATCTAAATGGTGCGCTCTGATTGGCTGGCGCGTGTTTGATCGGCGATCTGATAGGCTGTGATTGGCTGGCGCGTTTCCGCCCCCAGGCGAGGCAAATTAATGACTTTTATCGATTTCTCGCTGCTATGCGTTGGCTAGCACAGTCTTATGAACCCGGGTGCCAGGTGCCCTATGTCTAAGCCAAATATCTCTATCTACCTATAGATATTATGCATGGATTTTCTTCGTAAATTGTCATAATTAAAATAGAACAAAGTAAAGCAAGGTGAGACAATAAAAAACAACTTAAACCACTTTTGTGAGACGTGAGTTATCCAAAAAATCAAGAAGGTTCGTTTCGCCGTTTCCCCCATACGAACCTTTTTTCATGCCACAATAAATTACTATCTTTAAAACGACATTTAATCAAATAACTCACATTTCAAACCTTCACGTCACACCGCACAAAGGAAACGAATGCTAAGAATAGTTACTACACTGCTCAATGTAACATTGTCAAAATTGACAATCTCGGTCATATTAGGTTGGCTGGAAAGTTCTGACGGTTTTGCTTTTTTAAGAAGAATTTTAGTGATCGAGAACCTATACTGTAAACCTAATCAAAAGTATGCTAAAATATAAAAAAACGCACGAACAGATAAAAGAACAAAAACAAAAACTGTAGGAGTCGCTAATGTGGCCTACCTGAACGGACGTGAACGCGCCAGCCAATCAGGCAACCGACTTTGCACGCCCTTTCCTGCTAACGCACCCAGTTGATGCGGTGTTATTCGTCCGTTACGCCCCTCCTCTCCAAGTAGGCCAGCTGATGGACAAGTCAGTGTTTCATCCTTCTCAGGCAAGTCTGGAACCAATTCGCGAGCTGACCTCGCAGAACTAAGCGTGGATCCGAACCAGGAACCTTGAATTGAAGGGCACGCGACAGCCAGCGCCTCTTCCGACTATGCTACCACCCGCCTGTGTTTTGCCTTCACGACATCTGAGAAGGAAGAAGAACCATGTTGCGTATAGCGCAAATGAATTGACTGAAGCCGAGCTTTATTCCTTCTTGCGCATTTCTCAACACAGACTTCGAAGATTACAGTCTCAGCTAATGATCGTAGACCAAGTCAAGTCGTTCGGAAGCTCCAAATGACGATGTCATTCGGTTGAGTTTCCGAATGACTTGACAGCGGGACCTGCATGTCTTCTTCGTCCACCTCCAATGCGCGTACCGAGCCGTGGAATAATTTGCCATCGCAAAATGCAAACAGGTCACAGACGTCTAGGGTTTCAGCGACGAACATGATACGGGCTGGCCCTCCGCCTCATCTGCCATGCACCCATCATTCGTGTCTTCCACCCCTGCATTGTTTCTCTGCTCTTGGTGGTCCTTGTCCCCAACTCACATATGGGTTAGGCTGCTCCTGCTTCAGTGTTCTAACGCCATCTGAACCGGGATGTCTTCTATAGCCTTTTATGCAAACATGCCCTCGAAAATTGCGAGGAGGCATGCTTTGAGGAACTGTGTATCTACATATAATACCATTTTCACGAGCAATTGAGCACTTTTCAAACCAAATTGGGCACACTTCTAAGTCAGCTCGACGCTTTTGAAATCGACCTCACCTTAATTAGAAACTCTACGAGACAGTTAGAATAAGTTGGTGGACAAGGAAGACTCAATATGACTTTCCTTGACATTTTTTGTTCAGCTGCCCCAATAAGTGAACGCCCTGTTTGTGGTTTAACAGAAGGAGTGTAAAACAAAGTTCGTCTCAAGAAAGGGGCGAAACGACCTTCCCCCTGCCTGCACGAGCTTGTGAATTTGCCTCTCTTTTCGTATTTCCTCTTGTCTACGCTCTTCTCTTGTTTCATACAATTATTTCTTTGTTTCCTATCTTTTTTATTTTAATTTATAAAAATGCTGTTTTTAATAGAACGATAAATTTAAGTTTATATCAAAGCGCAGCAATCAGCACATTAGATTGCAACTTACCTGTGATGAAAGAGGAGGTCGCGCCATGCACTCGACTAGATGGTTGCGATTGATAGTACAGCTTGAAACAGCGATGTGAGGAGATATGTTTTTATAACTGTTCTAGCACAATGCCTGATCTCTTCTCAAGCAAAGTTTAAATCATCGCCTTTTCCTGAAGAAAAAATAAAATTTCAGTAAATTTTTAAACAGTGCGTTCACTTGTTGGAGCAGCTGTACTAAAAATGTTAAAAGGTTATACAAAATTTGTCTTGAATAAAAAACTATTATTGCCTCCTTTAACAACGGGCGCTAGTTTAAACTGGAAGACGTCGGTTTTGATATGAAAAATGTTCAGTTTGATTTCGAAAGCGTCGTGCGTGCTTAGCAGGGCGTCAAATTTGAAGTGAAAATGGTATGAAGTGTCTTATTTAAACAGTGTTCAAACCCCATGCATTGAGAATCAAATTTAATACTTTCATTGCATCAGGCTTCGGAGAATCCAAACCAGAGAATCTCCTAGACGAGTCTCCTCGTGTTGGATGTCATCTTCAGATTTCAGCATTTCTTGCAATGTCTGAGAAACTAAAATATTTTTCTAGACATTGCAAAAAAGTAAAAAAAAATCCGTCAGTAATTTCGGAGCAGGCTAGTGGTAGTGCAGATGGAGAAGGCGGCGGCTGTCACGTGCACCCGATTCCATGCCCCTGGTTCGGATTTCCCGACCTGGTCAGCTAAGCTTCCTATACCTCTGGGATCGGTGAATCGGTACCAGACTCATCTATGAATTTTGAAACTGACTTATTCATCGACTGGCCACCGCAAGTCATTGTATATGCCAAATACGCATTCAAATCGTCTTCACGACATCCCTTAGGAGTAGAATGCGTGGTGCATCCCGAAAAGGATTGATTAACGTCGTCTTTCGTTGTTTTCCTTGATTCCGAGACAACCTAAGAATTCCATCCATCTAACCAATCAATGGCTTCGGCGACTTCGCGCCACCGCTGCTGCTCCTCATTTTTGACAACATATCCACCTTTTGTGGCGTTATTCTCACGTTTTGTGAAGCCGCGCCCGGCGCAATTGGCAGAAAGGCTGTCCCCTAGCATCTCTCGTCTTGGGTTCAAATCGCGCGCGCAAGCCATCATAGAAAGTCTTCAATATTTTATTTGTCTTCAGTATGTTCCTATATTGCCCAAATAAATAAAAATTAATTTAACTAATTGTGTTCACTTCCTTCCCTGTTGTTATTTTTTGTTTCTTTGTTTCTGTTTTTCTTGCTGAAGCTGTTTTTATTCACCGTTATTGGCTTTTTGTATTCAGTGCCGTAGAGAATTTTCCCCTGTAGTCGACTGTCTAGTGGTGCAAGCCGTCAAGCAGCGTAGTAAATAAAAGGATAAAGGATAAAGGATGGCGTTACTCAATCCCTTCTGGGATGCGCCAGCGCATCCTACTTCGGGATGTCGTGGAGGCCACATGAATGCGTATTTGGCCATACAATGACTTGCGGTGGCCAGCCGATGAACAAGTCAGTGCTCTATCCTTCCCAGACGAGTCTGGTACCAATTCACCGACCCCGGAGGGATGGAAGGCTTGGTTGGCTTGGGCGGGAAATCCGAACCAGGAACCTGGTATCGGGTGCACGCGACAGTCGCGCCTCCTCCGACTGCGCTACGCACGCCCTGCGTAGTAAATAAATAAATAAATAATCCATGTATGGGATGCGCCGTGCGCTCCACTTTTACTGGATATCGTGGAGGTAATTTGGTCTGTACAAAGACGATTTGCGGTGGTAAGCCTATGAACAAGTTAGTGTTTTATCCTTCCCAAGCAGTCTGATAGAATTCACCGACAGCGCAGACATGGAAGGCTTGGCTTGCGTTGGATTCGAACCATGAATTTGAGTCGAAATGCACGCGGTGAGCGGCTCCTCCACCATCTGCGCTAATATGCGCTTAGACGAGCTACACAATCAGAATGCCTCCACGATGTACACAGAGCTGAAGTGCGTGGCGAATCCCAAACGATATTCTTTGAAGCGGTGCTACCGCTTGTCTTCTGGAGGGGATGCTTTTCTGATGCAGCACTATCTCGTAAGGCAGCCACAGGACTCTCGAGCAAGCCCAGGGGTTGGGGTGGGTGGGCCAGGGGGACGAGGGGTAGAACGCTCGTCCCCCGTCACTCTACCACTACACTTGCGACTAGGATAGCTCGGACTACTCTTCCAGGTCTTCTAGGAATCAGTAAAGCCTGATATCTCATGGATTCTGCCCTATGCTCCACTCTTTCTAGCCCTAGGAGCCATTAGCTGTTCAACGACAACTCGTTATAGCGCAGTGTAGAGCGACGGAGAGCTTCCGCGCGCCGCTGTCGTCAAGCGGAAGGATTTTTATGCATAAATGGAGATGGCGTTTCAACACAACAACACATCCCGGCCCGGAAACGACGCGCGCCCATTAGCCGACCGGACCGACCTGAAGCCTGGCTGGAGCGCCGGCTGCTGAGCGTGAAGTTCGTCGTGGGTAAATAAGCGTAGCGTCCAACAGAGCTGATGCTCACCGCTGGTGACAAGTGACTTCCTTCTTGCTCTGCGCTGTTGGCTGAGGCACAGCGGCTTTTTGGCCAGGTTCTGCTGGCGTCTTTGGGCTGCTCTTTGTTGAATTCAACGTCTTGTTGGTGGCTTCTTCTTGCTCAAGGAAAGCGCGATAAATCGGGATCTGTCCTAGTCTGAGGGGGGGGGGGCGGCACGCGGTATTTGGCCCGCATCTCCGACTGCTCCCTTGAATTTGTCCATGTGGTTTAAATACTGCCAGATGATACGATGGAGGTTATGCGGACTCAGGGACTGTGGTTTCGTGTCGTGGGATGCTCGACTTATCTGTCACCTCAGCACATCTCCCGACTCGGATAGGTCCAAAAATCGATGTATAATATTCTTGGAATACGCCATGAAGGCCACTTTTTAGCAGTTTTTCATTTGAATCTGGAAAAGTTTTAACGTCCTTTGTAGAAGCCTAATGGAGCATGTTTATTTATTTATTTATTTATTTATTTATTTATGAATACGTCAAAGGACGAGCCACATAAGGGAAAAACAGAAACAACAGCAGAAAGCAGACGAACGATCACAGCTAATCTTGGTGGATTTTCCATGGAAACAAGCGTCGTCCACCTATCAGTAGGTAAACACTGACAACAAGAACTCCAGAAAAACGAGAAAAAGGGGAGGTGCTTAGTGCGGAAGAAAGGGTAGGAAGGTAAAAAAAATATAAGCGCCTGATTTTTAAAGACCTGAGCGGAGTTTAAGGCCTTCGTTAGAAGTTGGTACATAGGCAGCCGGTTTAAATAAATTAGATAAACCGGCCGTTGACGGGCAGTGCGTATATCGGCGAGGGCCAACGAAGAGCATGTCCCTAGACAGCCTATAAAGTAGGCTTTCAATAGTATGTGAGCAATTCCAAGCGGACCATTGTATATATTGGAACATGACACCTGTGGCCCTACGGCCCTATGTTCTTGTTTTTAATCAAGAAAAGGCATTTTCAATATTCTATCTGATACGCCGTGCATAGAGCCTGTGAGCAGTTTGTCCTCTCTTATTCCGACTGGCTTCTCATGAAAAATGCTCGTTCTCGTTGGTCTGAGTAGAGAATCGAACCTGATAGGCACTTATGTACGAGAACCACCATTTTGTCATCACATGGAGTGGTTTTTACTGAAATACAGGACCGGTTCTTTCTTCCGTTCAAGGGATGCGCCGTGCATTGAAATTTTGGCCACTTGAAAATGCTTCTGATAACGCACTATTTCTAAGCCTTCTGTTATGTTTTTACATGCCATCAGCATATAAATACATTCACACAGGACATTTGTGGAATTAGGTATGTTGCTTTATATCTAAATCGTTACTTTATATTTATATTTTTGAAAAAATGAATATTTAGTGTCTTAAATTTGGTGAGTGGCGCTGTCGGAGGAGGTGCCTATCGCACCCGATACTACGTTCTGGTTTCCTATTTCCCGCCCAGGCCAACCAAACTTTCCATATCCGGGATCAGTCATTTGATCTACCAGACTTGTCGAAGAATAAAGCACTGATTTGTTCGTCGGCTGACCAGGGAAAGTCATGGCATGGCTAAATGCGCATTCAAATCACGTCCACGACATCCCGTAGAAGTAGACTGCGCGGCGCGTCCCAAAAGGGATTGAGTAACACCGTCCTTTATCCTTTATCTTAAATTTTAAAATGTTCGTGGTTCAAGTTTTTCAATTATGAACTGAATTACTTCTTTTGGTGTATTTCTTTGTTTATTTAACTATTTGTTTTATGGGATCGGTTGCATGGTAGCGCGATCGGATGAGACGTTGCCTATCGCGTGTGCTTTGATTCAACGTTCTTGGTACGATTCCTGCCCAGGCGAACCAAGTTTTCCATCTCTCCAGGGTTTGTGAATTGGTGCCAGACTTGTCTGGGAAGGATAAAACATTGACCTGTCCATCGCCTGGCCATCGCTGGCCAGGTACACATTCAAACGATCTCCACAACATCCCGTAGAAGTCGAAAGCGTGGCGCTTTCCACATACGGATTGACTACGCTGTCACTTAACTTGATATTTATCGCATATTGGCACCGCTTGCAAATAGAGCACATTTCAAAAACAACGGAGATGCAATTACATGTCTTCTGTTCGGTTAACGAATACGCCGTGTACTCAACCTTCTTTTTTGTAAAAGCTCCTTCATTATGTCATTCTTTTAAGGCCAGCTGTTATTCCTTAGCTTATAAACGGCTTCAATATGGAGATCTCCGGAATTTCATTTGTTTATCCATTTCTCTGTTTTTATTTAATCAGGAATTTAATTTTTTCATTCGTTTTTGTTTCTTTCACACATTTAGTTTCTGTGTAGTTTTTTCTTTCCAAAGTTTTGTATTTTAAAGAGCAAGGCGAGTTAAGGATGACCTTAATCAACTGCCTGGGAATGCGCCATGCACTTGATTTCTACACTATTGACCATAGTACGTCTAGTGCGTCTTCGGTGAATAGGATGACGTACATATATAGTGAGGATGAAGAATCGCATTTTGTTGTTCCGCGGCAGATCTGTTACTAACTTTCTGACACCACATGTAACTGCAAGGAGGTCGCTCTGATTTGAGCCTTGAATCGAACGATGAAGCGACAGCGACGATTTGTTGACAACTCCGGGGACGTTTTTAGGCATCTTTGCAGCAAATAGACTGCGCCAAGAATCCTGATGGTGCAGTTGCAGTTAGGCTAAAGTTAGTTCTACGTCCAACTTTATTATCACAATGGAGATATTGTAGGATCTATCCTAATCGGTGGGGAGACACTTGAGTGGAAGCATATCATCTGAATCTGTGTAGAACCGCTCGCATCGCACGGCACCCTCTCGGATAAATTTAAATGAGGTATTAATGGAAAGGTAGAACACCATATGCCCTTTTTCCTCCCTCTCCGACTAAGAAAGATCCATATTTTATGAGAAGAGGTTTCGTCTGGAGGCGAGTAGGGGAACGAATCAATTTCTCTTTATAATTTTTTATTTAATTTAGTTTATTAGAAGAATGAAGGAGTCATTTTGTGAGCGAGAGCCATTTCATCTTTAACATAGTCTCCGTAGTGTTAACTTCTCCTTTGAATTCATGCATGGATGTCGTAGTGGCAGTAGGCGCGTTCGCCGCACATCAATCGATCGCGTTCGATTCCTCACCTGGTCCCAAATGACCATCATTGGCAAAACAATGCCAAATCGAGTGCGAGTGGTTTTATGAGTCGACTGGATAAATTAGAGCCAGCGTCTGGTTCTAATTTTTTCCAGTTGAATCTCCTATACTTGAATTGCCCGGACGTGATATCAACAAGAAATAGGATGTGTCCTCTGCACTATCTCAGTTGCTTTAGGCTGACTGCTATCCTTTGGTACCCTTGTAGCTGTCATATGTAAGTGGGCTGAGCACGAATGACGTCTCCTCGTGCATAGATTCCTCATCGGAAGGACGAAATTCCCACGGTCGATCACTGCTGCGTGGGTGTCCCACGTACTCTTCCCCGCTTAATCACCCGCAGAGAATGACGCGCATCTGTGGTCTAGGAATTCTGCTACGGGTAAGCCATATACATACCTTTAGGATCAGCTAGCCACTTGGGTTAACCCAGATCGCGTTGTCCGGGACTGTTGACTGTCTATTTATTCGTTTATATATTACTACTTCCGCCATACTGTCTGCATCTCTTCGTTTTTGGCTAGAAACTATACCTATAGCCATCCGGTCCACCATTCTGCAGCTTCGAAGTGTTGAAATCGTTACCAGGCAGCCATGTGCCACGCTCTGGGATGCTTTGCGTCCATATTTTGAGCTCCTTTTTCCTCTGTAATCTCCCATGAGTATTCAACTTTCTGCACGTATTCTGAGTCCTCCCGCAAAGTAGACGCGCTCGCCAACGTCACGGAGTTCGACCTGTTGCTGAGGTGGTCTTCTCCACGTCAGTTTGCTGAGCAACACTTCGAGTGGTCCATGTCGCGAGAGTGGGCAGCATTGCGAGATGGGAGCGCCTCAACCAATGGCAGCCTAGCAGAGCACTGACCAAGCACACACCATCCAATCAGGGTGTCGGCTGCACAGGACCTCTCTTAATGGCACACCCATTCAATGCCGCCTGGTTGGTTTTCCGCCCCTAACGCTGTTCACATTTGCCAGACGTAGTCATACTGTTGCTGCTCTGCAACTAACTGGATTGGAAATTGTCCCGGAAGTCGATAATATCGATCGATATCTTTTGGTCAAACGATGCCGTTTATGCCGTTGACATGCTGTGAAGCATGCCCATCGGCTAACATTTTCACGTGATCCGCTCTTCAGATGGGCACACTAAACGGTGATCGATACTATCGATCGATACTGGCTGGCCGATTGCACTGTCCACTCGCTGTGAAGGCTGTCCACCTCAGGGGTGTGCGTTAAGTTGTTTTCGGTAAATTTTTAACGACCATTTTTAACGAAAAATTCTTGCGTAAAAATCGGTAAATTCGGTAAACACGTTAAATAACATGTATCTTAACTGCAGTCGTTTGGCTGTATTTTAGTATGTAAAAAGCCAAAACTTTTTCTTCGTTGATTTTTTCGAATCCATCTACACGGTAATTACATGAATACGTCTTCATCTTCACAACAAATAACAACAGTCCATCTGTCATCAACAAAATTGCTAAACGAGAAAAATTATTTAAAACCCGACGAACAACAAACTTCTAAAATGAGAAACTTTCTACTATTCCAGTTCGTTTAGCTGGTGGAAAGTCATTCAGCTTCTAGGAAGATCCAAAGTGCTATGCACCATAGCATTTCGGCTCAACTTTTTTGAGAGTAGGCTTTACAGGCCACGTATCAATCAATATTCTTTCATACTGCCATAATTGGTTTTGAAAACTACAGAATGTCTTAATGAAGAATTCAGGTCTGGCAGTAATCACAGCGATTTCTTTGGTACAGTCTGTTTTTGGAAGATATTTACGAAGCTCGCAGATCTACCTATTTCACGGAATAATTCCTTTTGTTCCAACCGAACTTGTTGTTACTGCAGACGACAGCAGAGAATCAAATCAACAGCCACGGACGGTTGGCCAAGTTTTAATCGAATGGAATTTACAGGATTAAGTAATTTGCTTTGTCACCCAAGTGACGTAGATTTTGATTGCTAAGCTATTTCTCCTTTGTATTTCAAGTAAATGCATAACGGAACGAGTATTTAAAAGTGCTTTTCTCATCCTATACTAAAAGTAGGCTTTATCTTTCCTAATTTCTCCATATAGACTTCACCTACGTCTGTCACTCTTTTACGACTTCCCAATAATTCACCACTCTATTTTCTTCTTGAGGCACATGGTACCATATTGGACAGCACTTTTGCTTTATATTCGAATGTGTTTTGGGTTTCTCAATTTTTCCTCTTTTTGTGGAGCACGTTCTGGATGGATGATGGTATTATATTATGGTAAGCTTCGCAAATTAGACAAAAAATTTCAGAGGCATAAAGGAAATTTCTTGCTGGAGCCGGACCTCCACCTTCAAAGATATTCCTTTTTCGTAGAATTTTCTTAAAATCTTCGTGAAATAGACTGCATGTAAAGCATTAGTTTTTATATTATACTAACCTTCTATATGATGTCTGACGAAAAGTGGCCATCGAGTTCTTATCGTTTTTTAATTTTATTGCCTTCATGTACATTTTTCACTGTTTCACGTGTATACTGACCGTGCTTCTCCCAAGAAAACTGCCAGGAGAGCCCTCGAAGAAAAAGAATATGTTAAGCAAAATCGTTGACATACATACCACGAAATTCAATAAAAGCGAAGCATTGACAGTACATACCAGCAGCCAAGCTCTATCAGTTGAGCGGACTCAACGTTGCCTGACGTATTCCTACAATCATCGGCTGATGTTGCACTAAAAATTCCTCCAACTTTTCAGAAAACTTGTCAAGAAGAGGGAAAGAGTCTTTCTCTTCTCTTTCTTCGTTTCATTTCCTTGCTTTCGCGCATTATTTGTGTTTCGTAGCGTTTTATTCTCATTTTCTATGCCTTATTAGGTGTTTTATGAAACAAATATCCCAAAAAAACTGTGAAAAAACTGACAGACTGGTAAGTATGTAGAACTAATATGTAGCATCAAATGCGAGAAATGCCCTAGGAAGTCCAAAAACGCGAAACTACGGCAGAAAAAAGTGGGGGCGTATGTAAATAAATTGATGAAGAGGCAAGAAGAATGCTAACAATTTTCGAAACACAAAAACGATATCGATTGCCTAACTGATTCAAGTAGGAAGAAGTTTTCCTAGGTATCGCAACGATACTGCAACAGCTCATCCAAAAAAACCGTCCAAAATGCATTTACATGAAGAAGAAGAAGAAGAAGAAGTAACATTTCAAAAATGGTGCATAAAATGCCATTAATGCAATTTAACGGAATTTTTCGCCATTAAAAATCGTTATAAATATTTAACGAAAAATACCGGTGATTCCGGTAAATCGGTAGATCATTAATCGTTGAACGCACACCCCTGGTCCACCTGCCACCATGTCCGCGCAAAGGTCATCTCAAACGTTTACCCCTGGGCAGCGATCAATAATATCGATTGAGTGGTGAAACCCTTTGAGCAGCAATTAATTATGGGTGGTCAGACTGACAGACATAAGCCGTATCGGACCACATCTTTTACATAAAACTTCCAGTAGGGCCGCTGTTTGAAGCGAGACTGCCGGCTGACATTTTCAGTTGATTCCTCACTCTCCAAATGGCGCTTTCCCAACAAGAAGAGTTATAATCGATCGATACTGATTGGTCGATCGATATCTTTTACCATCATTCATTGCAACCGCATGCTGAACACCTCAAACACCTCAACACCTTTACAGTGGATCCGAATGTCGGTTAAATAATTGTGAACGCCTTCACCCCGCAGCTAATTTTCCGTGGACGGACGAACGGACAGACTGACTGACGAATTCATTCTGTTGTATACAACCAGCCATGCACACAGACTAACACCGGCTGGCGTGATTCCCTCTTCATTTGTGGACAAGGTCGATTTTATCAATCGATATTGACTGGTCAATCAATAATATTTACCTCCTGTAAACGCTGTTCACCGGCCATCTCATTCGGTTGCAGTCCACGTCGAGCGAATGAGATGAAAATGAAATGAAGAAATGAAAAATGAACGAATCAATGCCGTCTAATGAGTGAGTGATGGTGAAATCATTGAGCCGCAACTAATTTCGCGTGGACGCAAGGACAAAAAAGGTGTCTGGTTAACTTGTTCGTATAAAACCAGCGTAAGCCGGCTGTTGTTAGATATGCAAAGGATTCGGCAACACTTCCTTTTCCAAATCGTTGTGAGCAAAGATGTGATATTATTGATCGATATTGATTCACCAATAGATAAAGTTTACACTCTCGGATGTCCTTCCCAGTATATGTTCATTCCTGAACATGTCTGGAAGGATAAAGCGCTGACTTGTTCATCGGCTGGCCACCGCAAGTCATTGTATGGCCAAATACGCATTCATGTCGCCTCCACGACATCCCGTAGAAGTAGAATACGCTGGCGCATCCCAGAAGGGATTGAGTAACGCCGTCCTTTATCCTTATCCTTATCCTAACCTAGGCAGCTAATTTACTTCTAGCTGTATTTCTTCTTGTAAGCAAGCTATCACAAGCAGGCAAGCGTAGATCCGATCATTAGCGACGCATCGTCGGTCTTCATCTCCGTAGACTTAGTAGGCGTTCTCGTCTCCAAACTGCCACCCTGTTTCACGAATATTTTATGGTCCCGAACGGAATATTTCAGTGCTCGCCAGCCATCCATTGTGGCGTTTTCAGGAAGAGCAACGACCACTGTTTACGATCGCTGTACTTGTGTCGGGGGTGGTCGGCGGTTTGGCCGTCGTCATTGCCGTCGTCTATCTGTATCGCTTCTGTCTGAAGAAACGACCACCGGTCACCACGTGAGTTATCGTACCTCGCATTACCGTAGTTGCGCGTTTTTTCTTACCGTAGCTGAATGATAACAAGCATTGTACTTACCACAGGAGTGAGCCGTGAGTTCAGCTCCTAGGAGATTTGTGACTCGACTGAGTTTATGGCCAGAGACGAGACTGATTGTGCCTTCTAGGCCGCTAGGGTTGTTTTGAAATTTGCAGTTCTTTACTAGGGCAATAGAACTACTCCACGCTACAATAAGGGTAATTTAATGTGCAGAGGCTCGATAGGTCAGCCTAACGTCAGGCAGACCATACGGGTCATTCTGGCACACAACAGGATCGCAACGATCAGACTCTACTGCAATTGAAATCTCTAGAACATACGCGGCTCCCAACCCCCGTTCTTCGTTATTTTTGTGCATTTTTTGTATATTTCATATGCTTGTCCAAAAAATGCTCCAATTTCAGCACGACAGTACCGGATGCGAAACGCGAACAGATACGCAGCAATGCGACCAGCCAGAGCCGACCACTCCCTTTGCCGTTATCGGCCGATCCGAGCACACCGTTCATCACCCGCAGTCCCTCGAAGGAGTACACGTGAGTTCGGATTCAGAATACATGGTTGTTGTGGACATAATTGGTCGCTTGGTCCTTGAAATGTGTCTCTTGACCGAAGGCCAAGCGGGAAAAGGCGCGAATAGGAATCCAATGGGTTCGATTTCGCAGCCAGGCCAATCAATTTCTATGACGAGAGAAGGTGCGCCAAACTTGTCAACGAAGGCTAATCCAAAGATCTGGTCGGGGATGTTCGCCAAAAGTCTTTCTAGGCGTCGAAAGGTCACACAGAGGTGGAATACCATGGCGTATACCGAATGGCCACACGATCTATCTCTTCCATACTGAAAGCTCGGCCCAACAGCGTCAAAACCTGGCCTCATGTTTCGGTACTAATCAATCAGTATTGATTGCCAGATCATATTTAAGAATTTGTTTTTACTATGCAATTTTTAAGCTCATACAACGGCCGAATTTTTCCAAAACGTTAAATCGGAATGATTCATAACTGTCTTATTAGCCATTGATTGATCGATATTTTCACTACTTTACTAGCATAGCCAACGGCTACCATATTCGCGTGATTCCCCAGCTCAAATGGTCAAATCTGGCCAATATTGATTCATAGATCGATTTTGACAGGAAGATCGTACTTACTATGGTATATTCACTAATTCATTCTTATAACTGCTTTATTTACTGAAATTTGAATCGAATCTTGCAAGGGATACATTGATACCGTCAGCAACCAAAAGATGAGGGAAATTTTATCTGTTTGTTTGTTTATTTTTGGCATTTTTTATTATGTTTATTATTATTATTTTACTATTATTATTAATATATTACACATATTGACCGTGTCTATCCTGCAGTCACATTTTTCAAATAGCCAAATCTTAGCCAAAATCTCCCACGAGCATCGTACTCGTATGACTTCCTCCTCATGCTGTTAAATTTGGGCATAAATTAGTCAACCGATCATTGAGATACCGATCGCACTTATTTATTTTCTATATTTGTTTGTTTTCAACCTCGTCCAGAAGCCATGTTAATAATCCGCACGGTGAAGTCTGGACAAAATCGATTACAATTCGATTGTGTTTGATGGATACTTTCTTTATTCTAAGGGTGGTTATGTTCTCAACAGTGAACATCTCACAAGGAAAAGTTCCCGACTCAAGGTGAGCTTTTGCGATGTTGTTTTGATAGGATGTTGGGCCGTATGAGCGTAGTCCAGAGCTACAGTTAGTTTTTGCTGAACGCTTTTTTAAAGACCGGAAAACGAGGCGATAAAACGTGTGCGTAACACTCAGCAACCCTATGACACCCCACGAGATCTGCCCAGTGGCGCAATCCGTAGGAGTGCCGCCTCATAGGAGCACACCGGCGAGCTTTTGAATTCGAGTCCCTATACTGTCAGTAATTTTGCACATACTAGTTTGCTGTTATTGCGCTTTCTCATGATCGCAGGAGTCAATTTTAGATCATCATTGCTTACAACAAACCAAGACTGTCTATTTGCGCCTTCAAATGTGCTAGTTTTTTTTTCATGGATGGCAGTTGGTTACGTCAATGTTCAGCCAGGTCCCTTCCCTATACCCACGGATTCAGCATTCAACGAAGAAGTAGACATTCCTTGCAGGGGAAGATTGTTCCTCACTGCCTTCCGCAAGATGTTGCTGGTGTGACACGCGCTTGTGTCTCACTCGTATCGTTTATAGTATTGTACCATAGCTGTTGACTAGAAGGGAAGAGCAATAAGAACTTTCATTTCCGGGAAATGATATGGTGCAGATACGTATCGTTGAAAACTAACACATATGAAGGCGTAAATAGACAGCCTTTGTTGAAGTATTGATGGTTTAAAATTGACTCCTGTGATCATGAGAAAGCGAAATAACAACAGATATTCCGTATGTTGCTCTCAGCTGTAGAACAAGATTGGTATCAGAGGTGTGCATTAAATTTTATTTCGGTAAATTTTTAACGACCACTTTTTAACGAAAAAAAATTTTGCGTTAAAATCGGTAATTTCGTTAAATGAGATTTCCCATAACTGCAGTTAGTTTCGCTGTATTTTTTTTTGTATTTATTTATTATTTATTTTATTTATTTTTGTATTCGTTTTTGTATTTATTTTTTTTTCGTCTCCATCTACATGGCAATTATACGACTACAGGGCGATGTTTTCATCTTCGCAATAAATAACAAGAGTCCATCTACCGTCAACAAAATTGCTAAACAGGAAAAACATAAAGATTCTAGAACCAAACAGTAACAACAAGACTTCTAAACAACAAATTTCTTACTATGTCTAGTTCGTTTAGCTTGTGAAAAGTCGTCCAGCTTCTGCGAAGGTCTAATGTTCAATGTACCATAGTGCGGCCCAACGTTTTTGCGCTCATTAAGTAGACTTTTGAAGCTCAACATCCTTCTATAGCACCATAATTGTGTCAGCAAACTACAGAATGTTTTAGTAGAGAATTCAGTCAGGCAGTGACCACAGCGAATTCTTTGGTACAGTTCGTCCTTGGAGGATATTTACGAAGCCCTTTTGTCCCACAAGGTCCTGTTCTTATTGCAGACGAAGCAGAGAATCAAATAGCCGCGAACCGTTGAGAAATTTTTAATGGAATCGAATTTTTCCGCATTGAGTATTTTTGTATCTGCCACCCAAGTAACATAGATTTAAATTGCGAACGTCTTTCTCTTCTGTGTTGCAAGGAAATGCATAAGGGAGATGCATATTCAAAAGTGCATTTCCCGTCCTACATTAACAATGGTCCATATTCATGCTTCCTAACACATCCATGCAGAATTTGCCACTGTCTGTCACTCTTTTACGACTTTTCGGCAATTGACTACTCCCATTTTCTTCTTGAAGCACATGGTAGCATACTCTACAGCACATTTGCTTGAGATTCGAGTGTGTTTTGGGTTTCTCAGTTTCCTCCTATTTTTGTAGAGTACATTTTGGATTCGGGCGCGTGGAGCGCAGTCGGAGGAAGCGCCGCCTGTCGCCTGCACCCGATCCCAGGTTCCCGATTTGGATTTGCCGTCCAGGCCAACAAAGCCTTACATCCCTCCGGGGTCGGTGAATTGGTAACAGACTTGTCTGGGAAGGATAAAGCACTGACTTGTACATCGGCTGGCCACCGCAATTCATTGTATGACCAAATACGCATTCAACACGCCTCCACGACATCCCGTAGAAGTAGAATGCGTGGCGCATCCCAAAAAGGATTGAATAACGCCTTCCTTTATCCTTTATCCTTACCCTACATTTTGGATTGATGAACGAGATTATAGTAAGATTCACAAATTATACGGAACAATCCACTGACAAAGGAAATTTGCTGCACCAGCAGTCACTCTCCATCAGTTAGGCGGGCTCAACGTTGCCTTAGCGTAATCCTACAATCATCACCTGATGCTGCACAGAGAACCTGTCCTACTTTCCGCAAAACTTTCGGAGAAGAGGGAGGGAGTCTTTCTTCCCTGGTTTCCTTTCTTACACTTATTTTTTCGCATTATGTGTGTTTCGTATGGGCGCGTGTAGCGCAGTCGGAGGAGGCGCGACTGTCGCGTGCACCCGATACCAGGTTCCTGGTTCGGATTTCCCGCCCAGGCCAACCAAGCCTTCCATCCCTCCGGGGTCGGTGAATTGGTACCAGACTTGTCTGGGAAGGATAAAGCGCTGACTTGTTCATCGGCTGGCCACCGCAAGTCATTGTATGGCCAAATACGCATTCATGTCGCCTCCACGACATCCCGTAGAAGTAGAATGCGCTGGCGCATCCCAAAAAGGGGATTGAGTAACGCCGTCCTTTATCCTTTATCCTTTATGTGTGTTTCGTCGCGTCTTCTTCACGTTTGTATGCCTTTCTAACCCTACTTATGAAGCAAATATCACAAAAAATGAAAAAAAAACTGACTGATTGGTAAATATGAAGAGATAACATAAAGCAATCAAACGCGAGAAACAGCCTGGGAGGTGAAAGCGGGAGACTACGATAGAAAAAAAAGTAAAAAAATCAAAAGCGCGCGCAAATAAATTGGTAAAGGAAATGGAACAAATTGGTAAAATAAGAAAAATAAAAAATACCAACAGTTCTCGAAATACACGGGCGATATCGGCTGCCTATTTCCACTGATTTAAGCAAGTGGAGGGTTTACTGGAAAGCTCATCCAAAATTTTCCTCCGAACTGCATTTACATGAAGAAGAAGTAAAATTTCTAAAGTGTCGCGTAAAATATCGTTAATGCAATTTAACGGAAATTTTCGTCGTTAAAGTTCGTTAAAAGTTTTTAACGAAAAATGCCGGTAAATCCGGTAAATGGGTAAATCGTTAATCGTTAAACGCACACGCCTGATTGGTACCGACCTTTTATTAGGCTTTCGTTTCGGCGATGTCGCCTTCGTCAGAGCCTGGAAAAGTCAAGTCCATTTGAAAAACTACCCGTCCAAACGCCATTTCGTCCTACAGGAGTGAATTCCGAGGCAGACAAGGAGTCAGGAAGCAATGTCGTAAAGCATAGTAACGCTAACCGCAGTGGTGGGGTCGAAGTGATTCACCAGTCACCCGTAGCTGGAGGTGTGCTAACTAGGATAGGTTTGCGAGCTTCGACTGACCACCCGCCCCAGGGACCCCCTTGAGCACGACCACGTAGGTGAAACCCGCAGAGGTCGACGTAGGGCGCCAGCTCTTACATCACCCGATGCATTCCTCCCTGCGGTTGATTTTTTATTTCTGGCCGCGATCCAAAACGCCTCGAGAGTTCTGCGTGCCGTGACGTCGTGACCGTCACCTCAACCATTGCGCCATGGTGGCGCCGGACCCTTTTTCCCCAACGGAGTAGACACATTAGACCTTCTTAACCTATCCAAGTGCTCCTTAACTCTGGTGCAAAGCTATCTCCCCGGCTCCCCTATATACTCATCCCCGCATTGACTGCATATACTGAGGTACACCACCCCCGATGTCATGCAGTAAGTCACCTGCACATCCAAACGGGCGGACAACACAGGATGGCGTAGTCAACAGACAGACACAGGATGGTGTAGTGTAGCACTTCGTGTCGTATAGGCGGTTCCGAACCAATTGTCACTTCAAGTTTCCGGGAAGGATCTCAACCACTCTCACCAGGTACTGTAAACCTGCTTTACGGAGGCATGTGCGAATAGACGCACTGGTTTCGTCTGATAAAAAAGGGATGCAGAAGGGCATCTTTCCTTCTTCTTGAGCTTGAGCTGCTGTCACCGCAGCTCGCCTCCTTCGTATTCCGTGGAACGCTTCCGTGGGATACCCGTTGGTTCTTGCAATGTGATCTGCCAAATCCCTTGAGATGGCTTTCTGTTCGGCATCAGACGAAATTTTAGCCGCCGTTTGGTACATATTTATTTATTTATCAACGTCAAGACGACGTACATAACATGTGGGCAATAGGAAAGAAACAGCAACAACCGTGGTAGAAAAAATATAAACTTAACAAATCATCAAAATAGAAGGCTAGCAAGCGGCAGCGACATCCGTTGGCAGCGTAAAAAAGAAATATGTAGATTTGCTTTAGTCCGCAGTTTAGCGATAGATATTAGCTCAATTTGCAAGAGGGCATATTTCGCACTATTCCCCTTTTAGTACTACTTGGAGGGATGACCGGAAGTGGACAATGGTATTGCTGCTTATTGCTCGGCTTACGGTACCACCTCGTCCTGAAAACTTCTTCCGAGAGACCAACCTGTATGTTCAGAAGTGGAAGCCAATTTTCTGAAGGCTCTTCCTTCGTGAGCTTCATGTGCTCAGACTGCTCATTTAAGAGGGCGAAACATGTGTCCATCTCGGATTGAGTGGAACACACTATGAAGCAGTCATCTATGTACCTACAGTATACGATAGGTTTGTGCTCTAACGATAAGAGAGGAGCTTACACTCTCGCCATGAACGCTACCGCAAGTACGGGAGCCAACCTTTGTCCCATTGCCAGTCCCCTCACCTGGCTGTAGTACTCCCCACACCACCTGAATATGTTGCACCTCAGACACTCATTAAGAAGTGTCATGACCTGCGCAGCAGTGAGGCCGTACAAGTTCAACCTTGCTTGGTGTTCGGCAATAATTTTCCGAGACGGCCTGTACAGCGTTTTCTCTGGAAACGTTTGCGCATAGTGGGGTTACATCAAGCGATTCCATTACATACCCATCTTCCGCCATTGCTGCGCTGAGCACTTGGAGGAAAGCGTGGACAGTACTACGTGATAACAACAGATTAATATGTGCAAAGGTAGTGGCAGTACGTGGACTCGACCTCAAAAGCCCGCTGGTGTGCTTCTATGAAGCGGCACTCTTACCGACTGCGACGCCGAGGCAGATCTCAAAGGGTGTCATAGGGGTTGAGTGTTGCGCACACGTATTCAGACCTCTTTTTCAGGTCTTTATAAAAGTGTTCAATAGAAACTGTAATTCTGGGCTCTCTCCACACGTCCCTACATCCTATTAAAATACCATCGCAAGAGCTCATCTTGATCCTTGTCAGACATAATTCGATTTTAGGGATCGATTTTAATTGGTGGGCCGATACCATTCGCTACTGCGAGCTTCGCCCGCATCATCCCCTATTCAGTTGATCGCATTGCGTGCAATTGTGGCAGATATAGATGCTATTGATCTATATTGATTAGTCGATCGGTACTACCTTATTGCTTTATAGGTCCACAATATTCGCATAACTCGCGCCAAACTGTTCATCCCCGCATACAATTGTTGATATCGATCGCTACCGTTTCCTTGATGTAAAGCACGAGCGCGGTTCATGTTGTTTGGGTTGATTTTTTTTTGATTGGGTGATTGGCTCTATTTGCGAGCTGCGAAACCTGTAGGACCGGTCGTCAATTTTGAATGGACGTGCAGTCATCCATTTAGTTTCTCGATCCTTACGATGTCTTCTGCGTTACCTACATGTCAAATGCGACTGGTAGGTAACGCAACTTCATCAGGTGCTGCCTTAGCTTGCATCCTCTGCATTGAGGTCAAAACTCTCCTATTCCTTGAACATTTAGCATCAAGCTCTTCTTTTACATGGCCCACATATGGGTCAGACTGTCACCATTGCGTCGCAGCGGTCATTTCAGTAAGGAAACGGTTGTCGAACGTGAGTCGACGTTTGGCTCGCCGACTCGGATCGCCCAGGTGTTCCCATTGATCCCGAAGGAACACGCCGTGCCGTACATCCAGCGATCTGTGCAGGACGTCTCTCAGAACAAGTGTGAGTGTTTTCCATCACGTACCTTTCGCTTAGTTTCTCTCAGAAAATCCGCATGTTTTCCATGTAAAGCGTCCGATTAAAATTCGATCATATAGATTGGACAGCAAACACATACAGTTGTATACCCGTTTTTTCTTCCGCACAAAATTAATAGCCGCTCAAAGGGCGCCACAGCATGCAGACAAAATCGAAGAAGAGGACGTTATCGATTCAAGGAACGATATTCGTATTCCATCTAAGTAGCGCGAATCGGCAATGATAGCTTGTAACGATTCTGTATGTATATTGTGACAGTGTCGTCCATCGACCATTAGTTTTGCGCCGACCAACAAAGGAACAGGTTAGCTACTTCCTAAGAGTTAAAGATCAATATAGTCGCGGGCAGTCCCGAATTTTTCCTTATATTTCTGTGTGCATCAGGGACTTCGCTCCTTCACTCCAAGTCAGTTCCATGTCCAGGCTAAAGATGCCTACATGCTCTTCTACCAGACCTGTTCGGAAAGCATAAAGCCCTGACGGGTACTAGTCTGCAATGTGGCCGGCATGAGAGGGCGGAGATGCGCAAGCCAATTAAAGCAACGACCATATACACCTCTTCTGTGCGTTCATCCTGGTTTGAAGCGGCCAACATCCACTGTGCTTGGCTTCCTCCTTCCTGTCTCGCCATGCTGGCTAAATTACTGACCCGATCCACCGATCCGACGAATCGCTTTATCGTTAGGCAGACACGCTTTCAAACTCCTCTAACACCTTCGCTTAGAAGTAGAATGCGTGGCGCATTCCCAGACAACGGTTTAATTCCACCCCACACGCTATTCCAGCTTTCCTATCGGTTGCGGATGCACCCCACCGGGCTCACTCGGTCGATCTACTCCAAGGCGACGTCTCCGACGACTTCAGACGAGCATCATTCGACGTACCGAGGGGTACTGGACGACAACTGCCCAGCACCGAAGGGCTTGAGGTGCGCTGACTTCTTCTGTTCTATTATAGAATACGATTTTCTGTTATTTTTACATCGGTGGTGCAGTTCTCAGTAGATTCTACTTGGCCTTCAATCACAATCGAAGGCTTTGTGTTACTTCGGAATTCGGTACGGTTTTCATAGTATGACATCATTTAAAACGTTCGTAAAAGCTGTTTTTGAAAAACTTTTTTTGTATTTTTCTTTTTTTTTTGCCATGCTATTTGTCGGTATTTGGCGAAGAATCCTAATGTAGTTTTATACTGCTTTGCGCACTACAAGAACTTTGTAACCCGTTTCATCTGTTTGTCTTTATTCATAGTTGTACATATATAGCTGCTGTGATGTTTGTCTCGGGCTTCTTGCGAAGATCCTGAGCACCGCCAGCCCTTTTCTAAGTGAAATATCGGTCGCATAGGCCGGGTTCTGTAACCGGCAACCGAATTCTAGTCAGATTAGCGCCATATTTATCAGTGCGAGACGAGTTGTTGCAGTGGAATGCCTTAAAGTCGATCAGATGGCGCAATCAGAGGCGTTCTGATGGCCTCCTGTCATCGCGAGGGCTTTTTCTGGGCACTTTGTGCCTCTTCCTTTATGACGTTAACCTGAAGATTGTCTCCTTCGAAGTAATTTTTGGTTTATTCATAGTTTAAATATATAGCTGCTGTGATTTTTGCAGAAATTAAAGCAAAACACCAAGTGATTACACTTTAAGCTTCAGAATCGTCTCGTCGTTTCCTGGATCTGAAGGCGCTAGATGGATCAGGGATCGGATTCGCCAACAATTAAACCCGGGGTCTGCTAGGTAAAGGGGAGAAGCATACCCAAAATGTATCATTCATCGTCTACGTTACCGACCCATATGCAGGTACCGTGCTGGGTTGAGGATGTGCCACTTAGGTTTCTCAGAATTTCATGCTTTCTTGTTTGTCCATGTTGGGAATGTGGGCAGTATTGGTAGGTGGAAGCGCGCCAGCCAATTTTAACGAATCAGAGTAGCGATCGAACGTACGTCAGCCAGTCGGAGATGCGACCGTGCATGCCCACTCTGATCTACGCGCCAATCCGTGTTCTATTGTGGTATGATTGGTTGACGCATTCCCACCACCCAATGCTGTCCACATTCGCGACTATGACCTTTTTCTAGATGGAGAGTGAAGAACAATATGATGCCATCATAATACATTCGCAATACATTCACCATACTAGGTTGGTCCATAAATAGCGCTGGTTTGAGTTGCCACATTCGAATTGAAACAACTCGGTTCCTAGGGCAGATTTTTAGCAAATGCGGAAACTGCCAGAAAATGCGTGTCCTGATAGCATGCTTAGTTTTCTTAACAGGGAACTAAGGCCTGAAGCGTATATCTCGTCGGTGGAGCAAATCGTACAAGAAGAACCTCAGTCCTTAGCGGCTTCGTGGCGCATTGGGCATTGCCGTCGTTTCACGAGCGAGACGTCGGGGGTTCGGTGTCCGCGAATGGTGTCGCTGTTGCATTTCACCATTCGACTGGTATTCGAACGCTCTCAAAAAGCGTATTCGAACGCTCTTAAAAGCATGTTTCTTGGGTAGAACACGTTGTGATCTACAAAATATGAGCTTATGCCCACTTGTTTATCGTTAACCCCTCCAGTCAATAACACTGTGAAACCACCTTCGATCTTCCAATAATATTATACGAACCCTCAAACGTGGCAATACACAAGTAGCGAGTGCTTGATTATACAACACTGAAAACGGGCTTTAATCTCTAGGGTGCTGATCACAGTTTTGATTGCCGTTTTGGTACTGTGGCTTCATTCACTTACCACTAGTGAACCATCACGTTTGATGGTTCATACTTTAATATGTCAAAGTGTTTTTGAGTCACGTAGACGAAAAAGGACAATTAATAAACAACTCGGCGTGAGGTCGTATTTCATAGCCTACAAACTGCCACACTCGAAACATGTGTAGAAGGGGTCGAACAGTGAAAAAAAGCGTCGCGGATACCGAACAGCTGCCGCCTTGTTCGGCAACAGGGGCACTACCCGCTGCGCCATCAGGGGCCGGATTCGTCAACGACTTACCAGCCGGCGGCGATGGAACTTACTGCGAAACTGCCACGTATCGCGATCCATCAACGTGTGGTGTGGTAGACCCCCGGTGAAGATCGTTGTAACAGAAACACCGCCAGACCGTCGTTTAAATGACACGGTGAAGAACCGATAGCGCTCCACTGCCAATGTGTGACCCACTGGCAACGGGCTCGTTGCGCGAGTAGTAGGACGCACGCGTAGAAGGGTTTTGTGAGATTTCGTTCTTTTTATCTCTTATCAGTTCCAGTTGTTAGTGGCCTGTATATTTGCTTACAAGGAAAGGTTCCCAACTCAAGATGAGCTTTTGCGATGCTATTTTGACAGGATGTAGGGCCGTTTGAGCGGAGTCCAGAATTACAGTTGGTTTTTGCTGAACGCTTTTTAAAGACCGGAAAAAGAGGTGTTAAAACGTGTGCGCAACAATCACCAGCACCTATGACACCCACGGGGATGTGCTTCGGTGATGCAGTCCGTAGGAGTACCTTCTCATAGGAGCACCTCGGCGGGGTTTTGAGTGCGAGTCCGCGTACTGCCAGTGTTCCTGCAAATATTAGTTTCTTGTTATTGCGCTTTCTCATGATCACAGAAGCCAATTTTAGGCCATCAATGGTTACAACTAACGAGGGATCTCTATTTGTGCCTTCGTATGTGCTAGTTTTTCAGCAGTGCGTATCTGCACCACTGCCATACCATACCGTATCATCAATAATACCGTAGCTGCACGCAAATACGCGCACCTTACGGCTGAATATTGTCCAGTACGCGAACTCGAACTCAAAATCTCGCTTGTGTGCTCCTATGAGGCGGCACTCCTACCGACTGCGCACCCGAGGTACATCTTGTGGGTGTCTAGGGGCCGATGATTGTTGCGCACACGTTTTCACACCTCTTTTTCAGGTCTTTGAAAAAGCGTTCAGCAAAAACTAACTGTAATTCTGGACTCCGTTCACACGGCCCTACACCACGTCAAAATAGTATCGCAAAAGCTCACCTTGAGTTGAGAACCTTTCTTGTTAGGCCTATTTGTCTATTACTGATTTCTATTACATTTGAGAAGATATCGGTCCTTGTTGTATAGTATAGTAACTCTACTACGACCTCAAAGATGTGTATTCTGCTAACATTTTCGAACAGACTAGGTTTGGTTCCTTGCCGAGATTGGGAAGTTTATTGAGAGCGAGTGCTGACGTCGGTATTGACATCATCATCATTTTTCTTTAGCTCCTTTCCCGCTTTGCAGCAGGGTCCGCTCTTCTGGGGTGGTGACGCCGATTCTCCCGATCAAATGCTTGATCAGGGCGCGCACCAGCTATCTTTCATTCAACGTGAACTTATCTAGCCAACGTTGCTTCGGGCGTCCTCTGGGCCACCTTCCAGGGACCTCAAGGTTCAGGCCAATCTTGCGGACGGTGTCGTCATTAGCGTGAAGGACGTGGCCGTACCATCGAAGACGAGCTTCGCGCAGCTTCTCGGCTATCGGGGCGACACCGACACCGCGACACCTCTGTCGTATGGTGTCGTTGCGAACGCGGTCCAAACGCGTAAGGCCCCTGTTATACTCCCGCGGGAGCTTCCGCGGATGGGCGGAAATCGCGTCGGGACCCCGCGCCGGGCCACTCGTCGCGGCCCGCCACGCCCGTCTCCGCCGTGCACCATTGGTCCGCGGACGTTCCGCGGATGCTCCCGCGGGAGTATATCAGAGGCCTAACTCCAACCATCCACCGTAGCATTTTCGTCTCCATTACACTGAGGCGGCTTTCAATTTCCTTCGTCACGGGCCAGCACTCAGCACCGTACGTCGCTACTGGGCAGACGACTGTTCTATAAACCTTCGATTTGAGGTGCCCAGGTATTGTATTGTCGCAAAGCACCACAGCCAGTGAGGACCATTTGGACCAGGCTGCACTCACGCGTGCGTTCACCTTCAACTTTAAGCTGCCATCGGACGTGACCATTGATCCAAGATACTTGAAAGATGTAACTCGTGAGAGCTCAGTACCATTGATCTTGATAGATCCGAGCTCATTCACATCCGTCGTCAAGTACTTCGTCTTTTTGACGTTTAACTTTAGTCCGAACAAAGCCAAGTGATCGCACCGCGCCTGTGCCTGCCGCTCGAGTTCGGTTTTATCTTCACATGCAAGCATGATGTCATCAGCATACAGCAGAGTCCAAGGTGCCGCCGTTTGGAGATCTCGTGAGATTGCATCCATGACGACCACGAAGAGCAGTGGGGATAGCGCAGATCCCTGGTGCACTCCTACAGAGATGGGAAATTCCATCGAGGTGGCCGTTGGCGCTCGCGCTCGACTCCTTGGGGAAGAGTACAGAATGCGCACCCAGTCAATAAGCTCTTCAGGGATACAATGTCCTCGCAACGCGCATCATATAACTTCTCGCGGAACGCGGTCGAAAGCCTTCTCCAAGTCCAGGAATGCAAAACGCACCGGTTGCTGTTTCTCGTGGAGCTTCTCTACCAGAATACGAACTGACGCTAACGTCGCCCTAGTGCTACGATTACAAGTGCGCTGCAGAAACGCTTGACGTAACAGACAAGGTGAGGGCAAGGTGACGGATGCGAAGCTGATCCTGTATTCATGCAAGACAAATCCACCGCTGAGGAACCAAACTCGTGACCCTTCCCTGATGGAGTACCTACCTACCTCACCCTCTGCGGCTAACCAGCTTGCTTGGGCCGTCGTTGGCTGTTGCATCTCGCAACGGGCCGCGGCTGCCGGTGTCGATAAGGCAATCTCCGGACTTTGGAATTTCGCCGAGAACTAATTTCATAGCTGCAGCTACGGCGTTTTAACCCCTAGTAGATCTAGTTTGAAGCATAGCTTTAAGTCAGAGTTGAATGTGAGCATTCCTTGAGCAATGCTCGTTTTGCTTTCCAGAGGACGAAAATTTCGAAATTGTGCACTGCGGCAGAACATCGTAGAATCGAGAGGCCTCGAAAGCCAAAACGAAATCTCGAATTGTCGCAGCACGCGGTGAAATATCGCTTTTGCGCGTATGGCGGCCGTTGCGCAGCAGCCCTCCAGTACCGGCACGCCATCGTTCCTGAGGTCGCAGTAGCAAGGACTGGTCGTGTAGTCCGGACGCGACCCAAAAAATGGAATTTGTTTGGTTTTGTTTTTTTTTTCGCAGGGGCCCTTAGACGAGAGCTTGACAGGTTCTCTCTCTTCTCTGTGCTCATCAGTAGGGTAGAGGGAGAAGCTTTGGGTAGTAGTAGAGATACAGCTGGCACACATCGACAGCGAAGCATCTCTTCTTCCAATGGACAACTTCACTTCAATACATCATTCTAGACGCTCGGAGAGCGAACACACCGCGAAGCGCGACACATATAACAGAAATAACCTCAACACGAACTCGATAAAATATGAAGGAACGTTAATACACTCGTCAAGATCGTCAGGAAATCGGGTGGCTCAGCGGCCACGAAAGCAACACGTGTGGGCTTCACATAGCTATATGCAGTGGTCCCAAATCAAACACATACACACACACAACACAACGTACACGAGAAAAACGAACGATTATCTGAGAGCGATCCCGTTTCGAAATCGACCCATGCTCGGTAAAGACGAACGAAGAAGATAATGATGACGATGAAGAAGATCTGCTGCTGTCCGGCAACAGCAGCAACAGTTCACAACGAAGCTCGGCAACAATCGTGATCAAAGCTGACTCTAAAGTAACTCGAATGGCGTTACCCGCTGTTTCACACATAAATCTGCTTTCAGAACACTACAACAACAACATTATATGGGTAAGTATTGCGCGGCACAACTGAGCAAGCATCTATAGCTTAAACCTATGCGGAAGAGTGACACCACGACGACACCCCTGACGGACACAGTACATGATGGTCGCTCCGCACATCTGCCTACGATCTGGCGTGATTGAGCGAGGCCCTACGACTTGCTGGTCGGCGTTTTCTCCACGTTCTCGGCGTCTGACGACTGGAGCACATGCGAGAAGCAGCGCTGTACGGTCCTGGCCAGCACGTCGGCCGCCGAGCAGACGTTGTAGTCGACCGTCAGCTTCGGGTCCAACGCGGTGTGCATACCGACCTGATGTTCCTCCTGCGCCTTTACATCCTCCGAAGTGAACTTGCACGCTTTGCACCTGGAATGATGAAGCCCATGAGTCATTCGTTCCATCCTCAAGAGATCAGTATCATTTCACTTCATAAGGCAAAGCGCGGTCCATGTCGTGAATGTGAGCAGCAATGAAACGCCAACCAATCGCAGTTAGAGCACTATACATGTCAGCCAATCAAGGTACCGAACGTACACCTTCCCTCTCACTAACACTTCCGTTCGATGCGATTTGATTGGCTGACACGCCCCACCTTCTAATGCTGCCCACATTCGCGACAAGGATCCAAAGCACAAACAACTGTACGGAGGAAACAGAAAAGATCGTACATGCGTTTCGTTTTTATTCTTAGTCATACGCTGGCAAAAATCTTACGATGTATGCCATTTTCACATCAAATTGGACAATTTTCAAATGCAGCTGAACACTCCTTCAAGCATGCTTGACGCCTTTGAAATCAAGCTGAACATCTTCTAAGTCAAAACAAGCTACCACATGAAAACCTCTTCGAGACTGTTAGAATAATTTTTCTTCAACAAAAATTAGATACGGTCCAAGTTTTTAAATTCACCTATCCCAATAAGTGGACAAATTTAAACTGTTGAAAATTTTATAAAAATGTTATGTTTCAAGGAAATATAATGCTTCAGAGCTTATTTTAGAGTGCAGAAAGGCAAAGATTTTGGGTGTATTAAATGAAGAGATCGCGTCATGCACCCGTCTATCTTGTCGCGATCTTCATTTGATTGATAGCGCAAACACCGCCTATTTGAAACAGCAAAGAGATCTATCCTAGTCTGAAGAGGGCAACGTTTGAAAAATGAAACAGGCACCAGCAAGGTGGCCTATCCCCTGTAGGAAATTGTACAGAAACGTCCTCCAGTACACCAGCTCAGTGGATAACTGCCATGGAATAGGTCAATTTTAATTTTACCGTGATGAAAATGACTGAGTGAATTGCTCTCCTCACCAGGATAGATCCCAGAGCGATATGTATTTTCTACAAATGCTTTTGTTGTTGTACCGCTTACAAGTGTCAAACTCCATGCAAACAACGTTTACCCACCAAAAAAAAAGAAAATCTCTCCATCCCGGACGAATGCATGGCGCAATCTCTCCTTTCAGCACAAGCTATTATAACCCACTATTTTTCCTTAAATAACGAAAACCATGTAAAATCTTTAACAGCTTGTTCAGTTACAGAGGTCGGTGAACTTAAAAAAAAAAACTCAAATAGAGTCATACCAAATTTTCCTTAAACAAAAAATCGTTCTATTCATGTCAGAGAGCCTTATTTCGATGTGTAAGACGACCATTTTGATTTGGTAGATGTTCAGTTTGATTACAACCGCGTACAGATTGCTTCGAAAAGCATCCAGCTGGGTTTGGCGTATCTAATATTGATTAAAAAGTGTTCAGTTTGATTGGAAAAGTGTCAAATTTGATGCGAAAACGATAAAAAGCGCTTTTTATTATATCAATTAACGATTTCTATTATATTGTGTTAATTATACTTTTATTATTATAATTGCAATATTTTTATATTACTGTTTATTATTATTGCTTTTATTATTAGTTATACTATTATATTAATCACTGTTATACTAATTATCAATTAATTATATCAATTATAGCAATTACTTGGGCGAAGCCCCACCCTGTAGTTAAACTGCCAGTTAGGCAAGCTGATCTCCCAGCTGTGAAAACAAGACTGAACTCCCCGACAATTCCAGGTGGAACCCTCCGCAAGACCAGGTAAACAAGAAGTCAGTTACCGACAATCGCGCCCAGCAACCCGTTAAAACGCGCCCCGATGAAAAAGCGCACGCGACGCAGACGCGACGCGCAGGGAAGGCGGCCGAATAGCGTCGTTTCACAACAGCTTTTTGGGAACTCATCTCACTTCCGGCGGAAATCATCCGCCATTATTCGCCTACCTAGCACCTGTTGATACCGCAACAGCCCTTACAGCGCGTCTGCCTGCCTTTGTAAAAGGTTGTTTATAGCGTGTGGACGCTGATTAATTCGCTCAAGCTACGCCACGCACTTTACCCCTGCAATGACATCATGTAGCCATCTAATCGCGGTATATTATGCCCCTGACAACTTTCTGGTAACGAAGTGAGCCCAGTTTGGGAGCGCAGCTCAACGCCAGATCCCAATACTTGCTGCCGGGGGCCTATAAATTCCAATAATCATAACTTCCGCTGGTAGTGGAAACCCCAACGAATAACCATCGCGAAAACGAGCTGAACAGCCGGTAAAAACCTGCAGACGTAATGAGCTCCAGCGAACGTCGTTGCAAAACCACCCAAAAAGTGGATTAGGTATGGAAGTGCGGTCCAAATCCGGTATCGAATCGCCACATTACTGCCATAGGGCTGCAATACTTGCTTGTTTGAAGGGTGCTGCAACACAATTACTTTTTATGGATGGAATGTGAGAGCACGTAATCTTTTTGATCACTGAATAATACGGTGGAGCTGAAGTTAAACGTCAAGCATGAACTAGAAAAACGTCTATAGTACATAAGACGAGATTTATACTTCAAACGCCGCGCTACCGGTGGCGCGGCGATAGGCCCCGTTTATACTTTCGATGCCGAGCAACGCGATGACATGTAAAGTGGCCAAATTGATCGATCGCGTCGCTCAATCAATACACCTACATACGTGGCGTCGCGCCGCTCGGCGTCAAGTATAAAAGGCGCCTTACGAATGCTATTAGTATGGATCGTTTGCGCTGTCGAATCGATAATAGCAGCTTTCATAAGGCCGGGCATGCGGTAACTGCAGTACAAATCGTGACTATCGAACCAGACCGTCTATTTGGCCCCGTTTATACTTCGACGCCGAGCGACGCGACGCCACGTATACTGCCCATTGATTTTATTGATTGATCGACGCGATCGATCAATTTGGTCACTTTACATGTCGTCGCGTCGCTCGGCGTCGGAAGTATAAACGGGGCCTCTGTCCTTGTGCCTTTCCGCGCAAAATTAGCGGCCGCTAGATCGACCTCTCGTATGTGGGCGTCAAACACATATCATTTCTGCGATGCCTATGTAGCAGCAGTTAATTTTTGCACATGTAGACACGGGGACAAACGGACAGATTTCTAATCCAGTCGCCGTTTACACAGCATTATGAGCTATCCGTACCGATTACCAGCGTTGTATAATTGATACTGACAGCTTTCGTAACGTCGCACCCGAGTCGTCGACTGAACCATAAACCCCGCTTAGCGGAGTCTAACTGTCCGTTTCTCCCCGTGTCTCTCCACGCAAAAATAGCTGCCGTATCTATGATTTCCGTGATGCCTATCCAACGACAGCCAATTTTGCACGGAAAGACACTGGGACAAACGGACGGCTTGACTCCGCTAAAATGGATTTATACTTCATTCACCTCGTGGCGCCGGATTGTAAAAGTTATTAATATCATTTAGGCGGCGTTGGCGATCGGTGATACGTGGGCACGCTTTATCAGACCATTCGTATGTCTCCACGATTACTTATTTTATTTATTCTTGCGTTTCTGAGGTTGAATACGCGAAACGATGCAAATGTGAAATCATCTCTTAATGGGCTTCCCAGCAAGCAATTTTTATCATGCTAGCTATCACTGTCGACCGATAATATCGATTTTTCCAAGTAAGAGATCACGACTGAAACGAAATTAATTGCCGACATTATGCGTGCCTACCTGTAGACGGGATGTTGATGGGCATGCTTCGTCATCGCCGCTTTCGTCGGCTTCACCGGTGTATCGCATCTGGCGCACTTCACCTCCGTCAGGCACTTCTCTTCGATCGTTCTGCAATGCACTTTATGAAATGACGTCGGCAAATGGACAGCTTCTGTTCGACGCCATCCCAATTAGGGTGGACCAGTTGCGTGGCCCCAAGCAACTGGGGCAACGCTAAACTCGCGCCAACGCGGAGCCTTCGTCAGAAACCATTCAAGAAAGGTTAAAGGATCACAAGCACACCTGATGATGTTGTCAAACTCGCGGCCGTTCTCCTTCTTGAAGCGGGCACAGACCCGCGGAAAGCACTCCTGTATGACAGCGCACAGCTTCACGATGTCCCTCCGGTCTTCGAACAGCTCCATCTGAACATCCAACGAATAGACATCGGATTTGTTGACAGAATCCGAATTCTCCGGGCAACCTACGTTATTCGGATGGTTCACCCGCATGTGCTCATAGATCCTGTACTTGTCGATCTCGCTCAGTCCGCACAGCTTACACCAGAATCCGCCGGCGTCGGCGTGGTGATTCACGTGCGTGTGGATCGCGTTGTCGTTGCTGAGCACTTGACAGTCACACAGCGCACAGTTCAACAGCTGACCGCGTTCCCTGAAAAGCAGAGCACGGTCATTATGAAGCTCTCTGAACGTCCACTTGGCTAACGAACCGACTTCCATGAAAGTGGTAATTGTCCAGTTTACTATGGATCGGACACCAATTCGCATAATTCGGATCCGTCATCTTTATTTATCTTTCAAACCCCGGATAAATGAATTATGCGGGAAGCGTGTTTTTGAAAATTCCTTATCTCCAACTGACTCAGAGGACAGGGTAAGGTAAAGTCCTCAAGACGGTTGACGTGAGGCTCGTCCACTGTTTGGCGCATTCCTGCAATTCCCACTCCGAAGGGCCTAATCTGCGGAAAATTTGACACATTTGAGATTTTCTTCGGTTGGCCCACACAGCTGAGCTCATATTGGAGTAATTCCGGCGAGCGTTAGTAATTCTTTCGAGGAAATGGTCTTGTGACTCCCACTCCAATTGATCAAATCTGAGCGAAAAACGGCAACTCCGGTCGAAAAATCGATGCCAGCGATCGATATTGGTCGCCCGATCAAACCCTTCAACCTGCTGTGAAGCCGATTCATCGGCCATCACAACTGTGTGACTCCCACTCCTGTCGAACAAATCTCGGCGAAAGCTGATTACTCCGGCGGAAATCGATCGATATTGGTCGTCAGATCGAATCCCTCACTCTTTTTTTTGAATCTGACAACCATTTTCCGCCAATTTTCGTGCCGTGTTCCTCTCCATCAAACAACTCCGGTGTGGCGTAATAGCATCCCTGCAGGGAAAGCAGAAGGTGCTAGTTCGAGTCCGGCCTGGCGCAAGAGTTTTGATCGCAACCAAACATATTTCTAACAGTTTTCGTCCTCTACAGCAGCCGCTCCGGGCTCAAGCAAAATCTCGAAGGTCTTAGGAGACCTGATGGGATATTCCCATAAGAGCTCCTTAGCTCTGCAGCGAGCCTCTATTGGACAACGCCTTTTCTCGCAAAGCTTTGGCGAGACATTCTGATTCCTCGATCAAGGAGACCAGAGACATTACAGTTTTTCTCTCTCTCTCTCTCTCTGGCAGACTGCAGAGGTTCGCAGGAGACCTTGACGTCGGCAGATGTGATGATTGATATGCCATCAACAGTAGTTCCGGGTCCGGTTGGGGTCCTGATGAGAACGCTGGTGGACTTGGAACGTTACGGTATTGCCACAGTACGATTTGGCTGCAGCAGACGTAGTAAACGACTGTCTAGAACCTTCGGCAGCGTTGTAAGAGCACAGCGGATCCAACGCTACCGAAGATTGTCGGTTATGACGCCTGCTATAGCCGAATCGTACTGTGCCCCTACCGTATCTTACCAGGACTACTAACTACACCAATAACCGGTTCGCAGTAATTCTTACGCTCATCGTAACTTTTTTGCAGCCGCCGCCCATACATCTGTCGCAGATGCATCATTTACACGACGCGGACCACCCACAGTTTAAAACGTTTCGCTCCTCAACAACGAACGTTTCGTACATCACAGACGTCAAAACAGACGTCAATTACTAGTGCGGCCCGTCGGCAAACAACTGCGTGTGTCACCATTCATCACTCCACTCACCTCTGCCGTGCACTTTTCACTTTGCGGTAGAAGTCGATGTATGCCTTGCGACGATCGCGACCTTCGGGACGATTGTCAACGGACTCGATGTCGATGAAGAGTTCGGGCTCATCGTCTTCTTTCGCCGAGTTCGTCGTCGCCGTCGTGTCGATCGACGTGCTCGGGGAGCACACCACCGCTTCAGATGACGAGGTTTCTGGAATGAGAACCAGTCCGATTCACCACTGCTTCAGAATTCTTCCCTTTCAACACATACACAGTGGCCTCAGGGAAATGTATGCATTCTCCGATTGAACATAAAACTCCTAACCTTTCAGCTAACGTAGGGTGGCGTACTAGTCTTTAATATGGCCTACATGGGCAGGAGGGCGCATCAGACCAATCAGATCGCATACATCAGGCGTGGCATCCAAAGCCGGCTTGATTGGTCCGTCCTCCGACAGCCAGTGATTGGTCTGGTGAGTTCGATCTCTCCATACAGGTCACACTAACGACTAGTCGTTGCCCAGCAGCCACTCGTATTAATAGTACACGAACGTTCGAATTCGACCTTGGTCCATTTTAGCTTGTAGTGGTAGCTAGACGCGGCGACTGCGCCTTGTTTACCCCTAGCGTGGAACTCTGGAGAACCTTCTAGAAGGTTCACTTGCCTGATATTGTAGCATTTCTAAGGAAAATTATAGAATTTTGAAAACTTTCGGACAGGAATTATTGGACGGCCTGGTATGTGCGATTCAGGTTCTGTGCTTGAAGAATTAAAGTTTATTCGATGTTCGAACAAACCTATCCGATTTTCGAATAATATCCGATTATAGCTCTCTTTTGATGTTTGATTTCGAAATGATCACGGTGATTTCGAAAGTGGTCAAACTTGCTTAGATGAGCGTCCAGTTTGACGTGAAAACTGCATACAATACTTTGAGACCCCCCCCCCCTGCTTTGAAAATCTATACAAAGCGCAAGGAAGTCATCGTCCCCGGGAACGACCCGCTGATCGGCGCCCTTTAGATGCCGCCGATCGGGGTTACTAGCGTCACGTGGCGGAGCAAGGCAGCGACCGATCTCCAGAACGCGATGCCCGCGACTGACCCCCAGACACCGCCCGAACCCGATTCAAGGTCGCCGCGCCTCGTGCGCGCTCCGCATCCTCGGGCGCGGGCTTGTATTTGCAGTCTGGGAACACCGCGTAAGCGGTCGTCGTACTTGGCGACAACTTACCGACAGCAGGTGACGTCGGATGCGACGAGGTCGGCGTGAACGCCGACGGAAGCCCGCGAGCACTCGCACGTGGTGGCTCTGCCTGCGCGGCTTGCGTCGGCTCGGAGGCGACCTGAGGCTGCTGCTCCAGAATGCGCTTCTGATCGTCGACGCTGATCGTCGGCAGCACCAGACGTGCGCGCTTCGGTACTGGAGCCACCAGTCCAGTGGTGTCGGCCGGACGACATGCGTAGGAGTTTGTCGTAGGAGTCTGCTGAAATAGGGAGGCGTTAAGAGAACAAAGGGTCTTTGTCCTTCCCATGTAGGCCTTATTAGCGACTAGTACCAAATAATGCAGGTTTTGATTGACAGCGATTTTGATGTTGATTTCCCCAATACCAGGTTCCTAGTTCGAATTTCCGTGCAGTCCAACCAAGCCTTCCATACCTCCGTTGTCGGTGATTGGGAACCGGACATGTTTGGGAAGCATAAACCGATGACTTGTTCATCAGCTGGCCACCTCAAGTCATTGTATGCCCGAATACGCATTCAAATCGCTTCCACGACACACCGTTCAAGTAGAACGCGTGGCGCATCCCAAAAGGGCTTGAGTAACGGCGTCCTTTATGCTTTTTATTGATCGATACTGCCCGGTCAGGCGCGATTACCGCCGTTAAAGGGTTAAATATGGAGGGATATAGTAAAAAGGATAAAGGACGGCGTTACTCAATCCCCTCTGGGATGCGCCAGCGCATTCTACTTCTACGGGATGTCGTGGAGGCGACATGAATGCGTATTTGGCCATACAATGGCTTGCGGTGGCCAGCCGATGAACAAGTCAGCGCTCTATCCTTCCCAGACATGTCTGGTACCAATTCACCGACCCCGGAGGGATGGAAGGCTTGGTTGGCCTGGGCGGGAAATCCGAACCAGGAACCTGGTATCGGGTGCACGCGACAGTCGCGCCTCCCCCGACTGCGCTACACACGCCCAGGGATATAGTACTAGTCGTTAATATGGCTTACATGGAGGGGCGGGAACCCACCAGATCAATTACGACACGTCAGCCATTCTGATCTGACGCTTATTCAATGTGACTTGATTGGTCTGGTGCGTCTCACCTCTCCGTGCCCCATCTAGGACTCATTAACTACCGGTACCAAATGCAGCTGGAATCGATCGATATTGATTATGCGCCAGGCCGACTGAGTTCTGGCTATCTTGAGCAGGAACTAGTTGGAAATTATACCCATGAACTATGCAACGACGCGTATATTTACTGACTACGTTAACCATTTTTTTAGTCCATGTAGCGAATATGAGCAGCATTGGGTTGCTTGAACGAGACAGTCAATTAGGTTGCATCGAATGGGCGCGCGCGATTCAGAGGGCGCGTGTATGGACAGTGACCTGATTGACTGTTCGGTCACTGCTCTGATTGGTTATGGCCGGTTGGCGCACTACCGTCTCTCAATGCTGCCCACATTCGCGACATGTGACCTATCATTTAAAACACTTGTCGTTGCATAGTTTGTGGGCATAATTTCCGACTTATTCATATTCTGGACGACCAGAACTCAGTCGGCCCAGCGCCTAATCAATATCGATCAATACCAGTTGTTTGCTACGATTGTAGTTAATGAGACCTGAGACCGTGGCCATCACTCGTGTGAGATTCTGATCCCAAAACGGTCATATTTTGGAGAAATCGATATCACCCATCGATGTCAACCCGTCGATACCGATCGATGTTCTTCTTGTGGAACTCATCTGGCAGCTATCATGCTCGCTTTCACTCCAAAGAAATTGACGATATCGATTGATTTGATGGATTTGTTTCCAAGTTAAGAAACTGTGACAAGTGGCCATCAATTTCGCGCCGACGCACGCAAGCATCAACGCACATACCAACTGCATGCTTCTTCAACTTTGTCTAGACGAAGCACCGCCAGACTCATATTTTTACTAAAAAGGCAGCTGTAAGTGGACGTTTACACTTGCTGAGCAGAAACGCCCCAAGGCAGTGCAAAGGTCACCGATATCGATCGCCCTCGCTGCCTAATCGATACTGGCGGCTTCTACACGGTCTTATCTCGGGCGACCTAAATACGCCATACTCTTGTTAAACGTTAACTGGACTTGTTATACGTAGCTTATACTCATGTCGCCATAGAACGAAACAGAATTAGCATCAGATCTTTCGTGCCGCCTAATCGATATCGATTATGAGGCGCAGAAAATCGATAAGAGCGGGCTTTCGCGTTGCAGCGCGGCAAGTCGGTTGAGGTATAAACCCCCGTGACAGCACATAAGCGATGTAGTCCAGGTTAGGGGAACAACCCTGTACGAGCTCAATCCACCCATCTTGATCTCTGTCCGGTCAACTTTGGCAAAACTTACAGTCACATCTAACGAAGGGAAGATGGTGTTCTCTTCGACCTTTGACGAGATGACCGATGTCGCCGGAGGTATTGTTGTAGGCAACGTGAGGCTTGATGGTAGGAGTATAGGAGCTGCTGAAAATAGCGAGCACATAGAGACGTGATCACCAAGGGTCTTCAGACATCTCAGAAGAAACGAAATTCTGTACTAGTCGTTGATGTGGCCTACATGGAAAGGAGACATCAAAGTAACCATGCCGCATCGTACGGCGCACCATTAACGACCAGTACAGAAATTTTTGTCACATGTCGCGAACCTGGACAGCAATGGACGGTAGAAGCGTGTCACCTAATCGCAACCAAGACCGCCAACCACACACGTGTTCTCTGACTCATTCCGTACGCTCATTCGATGCTGCCTGATTGGGCGGCGCGTTCCCACCTCTTAATACAGCCCACATTCGCGACTAGACCCGACTCTTCTTACATTCTTCAACTGACTGCCGAATTTAAATACATAAACCATTCCATACTGAAGTCCATGAGCATCCTTGCGAAGAGCCTAGAGTAGCTGAAATGGAGCCTTTGCGCCATGATACACGAGTCCTGGTACTGTAGATGAACACCATGAGCTATGAGGATGTACATAACCTCTTATATTCATTATTTTCTCGTTCACAGCCAGACCAGACTGCTGTTCTATTCCCAAGCCTCTTGAAATGGACAGAAAATCCTCATTTTCTCAATAATATTTACCATTGTTTACTAATCATTTCTCGTTCTTACTCAGGTGAAATACCGGCGTTCCGTTTACTCTCAATAGATGTCGCGAAAATGCGCTACAGGGGTGCGGGAACGTGCCGTGTTGCTCCTACCGTAACCGCGGCAGCCAATCAGGCATCGACTCAGCAGCGTAGGTAGCGCACATGGTTGGCTGCCGTGATTAGGAGAGAAGCAACGGCGCGAGCTCGCACTGCCTGTGGTGCTTGTTCGCGACATGTACCGGATTTTCTGTCCATTTCGTGGAGTTTTAAGATGTTACAGTAATCTGGTCTGAGCTATGAACGAGAAAATCCCGAAAATAATAACGGGATAGGCGCATCCTCATAGCTCGCAGAGTTCATCTACAGAACCTAAATCTCCAGTACCTTGAGGTAACGGCTCCATTTTAGCTACACTACTCGCTTCTGTGTGATGATCGTCGACTTCTGAAGGGCGTATCATCCATAAATTTCATGTAGCGTAGCCAAGACACCCTAAGACGCCTAAAACTCACTCTGACAGTTCTCCAGGTAATGCTGCAGAAAAAGCCGTTGATAGTACTGCTGTTGAAGCCACTGATTCTGGAGCACGGATGCCGGATTCAGTGTGAACGACTGAAAAAACGACAGCTGTTATAAGGTGCCGCTAAGCTATAAACAGCCGGCGCTGATTTAATGTCTCGCATTAAAACCACAGCCGGCCTCTAAGAGCTCAGCCGCCCTTCTGACGACGTGCATGTGTTTTACACTGAATTTCATGGTTCTAGAGTGAATCTTGGGCGCAAAATGCATATAAATGGCCATTTTAGTTCCCGGTACAGCTGCCTTTTGGAGCTTGCCCACATGAATCTCTACCACTTTCCGGTCAAATTCGATACTTTTCGAACCAAATTGGACTCTCTTCTAAACAATTTAACACTTTTGAAATCAGATAGAACATCTTCAAAATCAAAATGAGCGTCTTCGACATGAAACCAGGGACTATACCTAGACGACTAGAACAACTTTCGTTATTTTTCATTTGTTTTTGTTATTATACTATTTTTATTTTTATATTATTTTATTATTTTCTACTTTTATACAAGAAAAATTTCGAATGACATCCTTTGAAATGTATATTTTAAATTCCATCCCACAATAAGTGAACACACTGTTTAAAATTTGCAAAAATTTAATTTTAAGAAAAAATAATGAACTATTATAATATTTGTTTTAAAGCGCAGGTGTGGATGTGTTTTTATAACTGTTTTTGTGTACTGCTTACATCTGTGTCACTCCACGCGAAGAGAATGTTACCATCAATCAAATGAAAATTGCAACAATCTAGTCGATGACATGGCGCAATCTTTTTCAAATGCACTACTTGACTGTTGATATTCTGCGCTTTAAAACAAAATCTAACTCATCTATTCTTTTCCTTAAAGAACTACATTTTCATGAAACTTCGGTGTGTTTACCTACTTGGGGCAGGTGAACTAAAACAAATTTCAAAGAAAGTTATATTGACTTTTCCGTGAGCAAAAACCTACTAGGATCTATTCCAGTCCGGGGGGGGGGGGGGGGTAGGGACTTAAAAGTTATGCAACAAGTTGATTTGGCATTCATGGAGCGGCTTCTGGAGGACAAAATAGGTCCGAAGCTGACAAAATTCACAAAAAAACAACAAAAACAAAAAATGTCGCCACGGTTGTGAAACTATATCCGTCCCTCACCATGAGAGATCCTGGTTATAACATGTCAGGCGGCGGTCAGCTGTGTTTGAAGGCGGTTTGCCCGCCGAGACGCCTTTAGAATAGCGGTTATTTTTTTGCTTGTTTGTTCACTTTGCTCTTTGTTTTTAGGTCTTATTTTGTTCTCTTCATTCCGTTCTGTGAGTGTCAGCTCAATTTGTTACATAATTTTTAATTCTGTGCCCCCGGACTAGGATAGATCCAATTATCCTAACATTGCCGGACAGTTTCTAGTTTAATCTGGAAGAGCTCATTTTGATTTAGAAGATGTTAAGTGTGATTTTTAAGGCATCAGGTTCGCATAGAAGGGTGTTCAATTTAATTCGAAGTGACCAATTTAGCTTGAAATTTGTTCAATTTTGTCTGAAAAATCTCCATGAGCCGGACTCAACGACTTACAGGAAGTTAACGGAGAAAATACAGCCGAAATTCTTGATAACGCAACTTATCAACAAGCGATATGGTGGAATGTTAGCGCTATCAGGAACTTCGGCTGTATTTTCTCCGTTAAATTGCTGTAAGTCGTTGATGAATCCGGCCTCAGCTTGATTTGAGAGCTTTGACGTGGAAATGGTGAATACAAGTTCACCTCATCCAACTTGATCTACACATTGTGCCATATCCTATAGAGCCTTTCGTGCACGAAAAGTTCCCCAGTTAGGATCGGGCACGACCAAGGATGTCGTAACTCTCAGCCGAATTAGGCGACGTGAATATCCCTCGATGACGTGCGAAGAGCGACCTAACCTGGCCGACTGAGTCACCTCGCGGAGTCATTAGACACCCAGTGCCATGCCTCAGGACACCGCGTCCGTAATTTATGTGACCGCGGGAACGACCCGACTACAATAAACGATCATAAAACTCCGTCAAACGGGGGACCTTGGGATAAACGTCGTGAAGTGTCGTCCCTGGGGTATGGATTCGGAAGGTCTTCAAGCCTAGATGGCTATTAGGAGCAGAAGACCGAACTTGGAAAGTGCAGGACATTTAAAGGAAATCCTCAGACTCAGTTCAATCTATTCATTTTCAAAATTTCTGCCTTAATCTATTCTACTCTCTACGCTCAGATCCCGGAGGTATTGAAACCACAAATACCGATCAAGTGCCGCGTCGGCCCGATCAATCGATATACACCATTCACTCCCTAGCTGGGCAGTTCTCAATTTGAAACTGGACCCCCATAAAAACAAAATGAACATTTTGCAAGCCAAATCGGACGTATGTATCCAAAGTTTAAATAGACATTGCCTAACCCATGCCTAATTTATGAAATACTCGTTTCGCTTCTTAACTTAAGGCGAGTATTTTATAACGAAGCCGAGCCTCAAGTTGAAATTCTTTTTTTTAAGAAAATTTGGCACTATTGTATTTTCTTGACTCCAGAGGTCGAGGAGAGGTCGAATTTTTTCTCATGAATCTGACATCCGTTCTTGAAGTTTCGGCCGATTACGGTAGGTTACGGTAGGTACGGATGGCTAAGGTAGTGGTAGGTAGTGGTCATAATCGTCGATTTCACCCGAACTTCGCCCAGGAGGGTTATTTGGGGTGTTAATCACGAATCTGACATCCGTTTTTCGTAGTGCGCTGGAGTACGGTAGGTTGCGGTAGCTAACTAAGCTCATGGTCACCGATTTCGCCCATTTTATTAAAGAGCCACCTTTGCAGGATGAATTTAGAAAAAAAGACTACTCTCTTTTAGCAAACGCAGAATTTCTGACATTTGGGTTCCAATGATATTTCTAGGCTTATTCTAGCGTGCTGGAGATCAGTGCATTTGCTGGTGTCTTACCAGAGACCGCGTCGTGTACCCGTTCTATACATCGACTTTCTATTGGAATGATAGTGTAATTGCTGTTTACATGCGAACAAAACTAGAAACAGCAAAAGCGATCACAATAGAGGAAACATACCGCCATTATCCACTGTATAACTTCAGGTTAACAGTGTCCACACTATCAATCAAATGAACATTACAGTGTTTGGACACGTGCACGGCACAATCTCACGGCAACGATTCTTTCTATCGGAGCACTTTTCTGTGCACCTAACAAGGCACTGTTTCGGCTGAATGAATAGAAATTCGGTGCTCATTCAAAAAGCTTGCAAATCCTTCTTAAGACACGTACATTGTACAATATTTTTTGGATCTATCCTAGTCGGGAGGGGCAAGCGTTAGGTGTCAGTTTTGTATGTCATTCCATGTCACACAACCCTATTCCCTCAATTTAAATGAAGACGCTCGCATTATGGGACAATAGCTGAAACTCTCGGTAGAAACTCAAGAGCAAACGATTGGAGACGTGAATCGCCATGTGCTTTCCTCCGATAAGGATACTTTTTTAAGGAAAATTGTCTAAACTGTTTGTTTAGATTTTAAAAACGTTTATTTTTGCTTGAAAAGTGTTCAGTTTAGAACGAAGAGACTAGTCGAAAGTGAAAAAGGTATAAATATGTGGCGTATTCTAAAGACCATTGAGCCATTGTTATCCGGTGGTCTGGTTAGACACCGAGTAAGCAACCGTCTTCAATTTTCGTGAAAAGCTACTTTTTTCCAATTACCTGTCGGCTTTATTTTAAAAGTTTCGAAGTGCATCAAGTGTTCTATTGGTATGGGTTTATTTCCCTAATTTTCCCGGAATTGGCAATTATTTCCAAAAAAAATGTCATGTTCGACTTTTGATGTTTATCTTTGCTTGAAATGTGTTCGGTTTAAAATGAAAAGTATGTAGTCTAAAGTGAAAATGGGATACACACAGAGGAGTCGCTAATCTTCGAATATTCCTCATTATCCATATTCCACGTCGAGTATGACAAAATCTTTTCGATCTATTCTAGTAGGTGGGGAAGAACTAGAAAGGCGATTTCGCATAAAAAGTGTGGCCTATACCCCGTGAAAAATTGCATAGAAAGTGCACTTCGGTTCGAATGCTTTCCATTCGAATTTGAATATTCGAAAAATCGCGTTTTTCGAATAAATATTTCTGAGCATTCGAAACCACTTCGAAAGTTTCGAGTGCACAACTATCATCGGTATTCGAAGCCATTTCAAATATCTGCTAGAGCGCAAGTATAATGGAAAGGTCTTCATACAGGCTGGTTGAGGATGTAGCCCTCTGTGAAGCAGTGTATTTTCGACTTTACCATCGTTGTAAAAAGAGCTAGGTGAAGTGCCCCCGCTAGGATAGGTCCATTCATGATTAGAATAGACGTTCGTGCAACAGTAACACCAAAAGCCAAATAAGGTTCGATTCGCCCCAGTTGGTGAGGGATTCCGTTGCAAACACCGCGAGAAATCTGATACCCCTGCATTCGACGCTGCAGCAATGTCAATCTGTTTGCACTGTGAGTGTTTACAGAACAAACAAACGGTCTTCTACTTGTAAACACGCCTGGCGGCATTAGGAATGCGATATTCACATCGTTTACATCAACGATGATGACGACCACGACGATGAACAACGGCGTCGGAATTCGTCGGGTCGTTTATCAGAGGATCTCGTCGTCGTCGTGTGCCCACACACACACTCACCATCAGTTCCGCAGCGGCGAATTTCGCAAGCTGGCGCTTTTTCGAACTCGGCTGACTCAGAGATTTCAGCGATAAGACGGCCGAGAAGGTGGCGAAACCCATAAACCGTGGGCGGAGATCAGATGAACTTGAATTCAAAGCCGATTGGCGCTGATTAATGCGGCAAAGACGATGCATTCCCGGTGCCCTCATGCAGAAGCAAAATGCATGGCGCATCCCGGTGGCGTATTGATGCCGACCACTTTTTCTAAATACCTCGTGTGTCCAGCGATGTTGGGCCAATAGCATTTAATATGGTGAATGAAATGAAATAAAATTGAGTGGGGGAATCGATCGTTGTGCTATGGATGCGCCACGCATTCCACTTCTGTCGCATAACCGACAGAAGTGGTATGTTAAGAACAAAAAACAAAAAGCTCACTATTTACTGCTTCCCAAGGAAAATTCTTGCACCAACTCTAAGGTGATTCAACACGAAATCGAACGAAAGTGATCGATTACCGGACCCAGGCAGCGCACCCTTCCGACCGCTTCCAGGCATGGTCACCATGGTCAATCCTCAAGCAACTTCACTTCATACCAAATTTCGTTGCTTGAAGTCTCCTGATTTTTAACCTCTAAGGCACCGTTTATACTTAACATTACGACAACGAGCCACGCGTGGTGACCATATTGATTGATCGATCGATGTCGTTCGATCAGTTTGGGCACTAGACATAGCACCGCGTCTCTTGACGTCGAAGTATAGAGGCCGCAGAGGTTTCCTGATTGGGTGGGGCCAGCTGGAACGTGTGCAATATCGGCAACATTCCTCCGCATGTTGAGCGGGACCGGCCTGCATGAACCTGTACTGCTCTAATAGATCACCCTGACACTGGTTCAGATCTGTCTGACCTGCTATCATCGACATTTTTATCGATATGTCCGCTCATGCAATCAGGTCCAATTTAAGCTATGAAATTTTACGGAAGTGAAAAAAAAACAGATGTACTGAAATTCTACCAAAAGTCATAATTCTCCAGTTAAAGAGTTATGTTGCACTTATTTCCAATGAATTACACATCCGGTCATCAAAACAGTCGCTATAGAATAACTACCCAATTATTTAATGGCTATAGATAGCAAACAAGTCAATTCATTAACTGTACAAAAATAATTTTGTAGAAAACCTTCAATCAGCAATCGCAGTAAACAGGCAAATCTAAAAACCGATTAGGGTTTGTAGAAGAAAAACAACCTAAATTTGGAAAGCAATAGCAAAAAATCAAGGAAATAACCTATAATGTACACCTTTTTCGATTAGGCAGCGCAAAGATAATCGATATTGGCAGCTTTCATAACGTATAATTAGACAGACAAATCTAAGCAACTAATAGGATTTGCTAGAGAAAACAATTGAAAGTTACAAGGCAGTATAAAAAAGAAATGATCGAGAAAATACCGTATAATATTCACAAGTGTTAGGGAAGATTCATACTTCTGTCGCTGGACGGGAGGCGCAGCGTCTCAGAGCCATCAATATCGATTAGGCGGCGCGAAGAGAATAGATATTGCTAGCTTGAATAACGCAACAGCAAGACGAAGAAGTATAAACCCCGCGACATGATGCGCAACCGCTGTTATATAAAATTGGCCGCAGCTTAAGGTAGGTGGTTCATAAAGCTTGGCCCCACCTAACTTTAATCGCAACTACACATCGACCCGTCATCAAAGTGACCGAAAATCACCTGTTGTCCGCCGCCGATGGAAGCAGCTGCCGATGACACGACGACGGATGGTGACGACGTTGGAATGCCAGCTGCGGCGGCAAGAAGTTGCATGTAGTGGAAGTCCATAGTAATTGCTATTGAAGTTCAAATTTCATCTGAAACAGAGACACTGATGGTATGCGAGACCGTTATCGAGACTACAGAGCGTTAAGACGAGCGAGTTATCAAGAAAATGCGAAAATGCTAGCTACACATAGACGAAAGTTGGTGATTACAGTACTTCAACGCTCGTGTGAGGACCCATGCCAGGCTAAATCGTCGTGACTTGACGTGTTTATCGTTAAAGGATCCGCCCTGATTGCCTCGCCAATTACGGTAGAGCCGTCCAGCCCTTTTTGCCGCCCTATTTATAGCCGCCGCTGAGGCGGCGACGTCATCGAACATGTGAACTCTGACATGTCGAACGTGTCAGAGTTCACATGTTGTGGAAACGGTTCTACTCTGACTCCTGTCTGTCGTTGACAGACAGGAGTCAGAGTAGACACCGTTTCCACTTCAAATTGGACACTTTTCGAATAAAATTATTCTTCCTGCATTGCAAATAAGTATTAAAACAAAAAACGCAAAACAAGTTTCAAATAAATATTTTCAAACAAAGAAGATTAAAAAATTAAAAACATTTTTAAAGTAAATAATAGATTGGAATTTAAAATTTCGATGGGGTATGCTGACTTTTTGGAGCAGGTAAGCTGAAAAAATTCAATGAAAGTTGTACTACATTGATTGAAACTTATTTTTTACTATTTTATACATAATTTTCATATCGAGTTGAACACTTCAAATCAAATCGAATTGGACACCCTTCTAAGCTGGCCTAAGACTTTTAAAATCAAAGCGAATTTCCAAATTGAGAAGAGCTTTTTCTAGATTGAAATGGAGACTCTTCAAAAAGGTTAGAATAACTTTTTGTCCAAGAAAAATTTTACTACAATTTTCTTCAAAGTATTAATTGAAAAGTGAACACATTCTTTGAAATTTTGTAAAATTTTCATTTTTTTAAGAAAAACAATGGTTTAAAGCTTGTTTTTAAGAGCGGGAAGGCAGCCATTTTTTAGCGTCAAAAAGGGATTGTGCCATGTCCTTGTGCAAGACGTCGCGATGTTTTTATTCGATTGATAGGAGAATTTCTATTTGTATAGAGCTTACAGCTGTTAACGATACAGCAAAAACAACTGTAAATCACACACACACACACACACATCCTCACTGATGGTTTATGTGGGTTGCATTTACACTATCAATCAACTAAAAGTTGCGGCGAAGTTTTAGAGTGCATGGCGTGATCTGATCTTTGTCTAAATGTTCGTTATGTGCGTGCAGTATTTGAATATTTCAAAGTGCTATGTGACTGCCTCTTTGCTGTCTAGGACACTTTAATTTTTTTTCTTATTTTTTAAAAATAAAATTATTACACGTATTGGCACAAGTGAACTAAAAAATTCAAAGAAAACTATACTAAATTTTCCATTAACAAAAAAAATTATTCTAACCATCTTAGTGAGTCTGCAGTTTCACCTGCCTGCAGGTCATTTCGATTTGGAAAAGTTCGCGCTGGTTTCAAAAGTCTTAGGTTAGCTTAGAAGAGTGTCCAATTTGATTTGGGAAACGTTTTTTATTTTCAACTTTTTTTGTTCGAAATAGTGATTTCAAGCTTGTTCTAAACTGTAGGCAGGTGGAATTTTCAAAGTCAAAAAATACTGCGCCATGCACCGGTCCAGGACGTCGCTGTTTTCCTTTGATTAATGGCTACAACTCTACTTACATGGAATTACACACTTTTCAACGGCACAACAAAAACATTTGAATAATAGAAAACACATATATTCACTTTGCCGCTTCAGGCAGGCACTGTCAATCAAATGAAAATCGCGACGGACAAGCCAAAAGCACGGCGTGATCTAATTTTTAATGCAGTGATTGCTGACTTCCTGCACCTTGAATCAAATCTGAAATAATAATCTTTTCTTGAAAAATAAAATACTTTATAAAAGTTAAAAGACAGTGTGTTTGTGTTCACGCATTGACGGTGAATTTTTAGAATTTTCAAAGAAAGTCATACTACATTTTCCTTGGACAAAAAATTACTCTAACTATCTCGGAGAGTGTCTAGTTTAATCCGAAAAACGCTTTTTTTGCTGGGAGATGCTCATCGTCAGTTTAATTTCAAAAGCGTCAAGCCCAAGAGCGTCCAATTTGGCTCGAAAAGTGCCCAATTTGACATGAAAATGGTATAAGCCGGTGCACCAAGTGGTCCCGCGAGGAAAACCCTGATAGAGTAAGCTGGGGTAGATCCCTCCACTGAAGCCAGGCATTCTAAGATGCGCCATGCATTGTGTCTTCCGTATAAAGTGTGCAGAGAGCTGCAGATGCAAAAGGTAACAAATTAATCCCAAACTTAAGTCGAGAAAATTTGCATAGAAAGGTTTTTGAGCAAAGATGCTAAGCAGGATACATATACACAGCAACTGTAGAAAGACATTCAAGTTTGTTGTGGCCACGAGAAAACTGCCAGGACGGACCCTTCCATGGAATGTTGGACTAGAAGGCGAATTGGATTTCATATTTGGTTAGTAGATTTTTTCTTAACCGGGGTGGCACACACCATGTCTTTAACCAAATAAGCAAAAACAGCAACAAAACAACAACGGGGGTAGCGGTGAGGTGGACGAGTTTTCCGCAGGCTGAGGTGGTCGTTGTACGGCCATTGGAATCCTCCGCCAAGGCTGACCGAGGTAAGCTCGCTTAATTATGACGCTGGCGTTATTGCTCGCCCAGCTTTCCTGGGCTTCGTCACGTCTCCTTCCGCTTTATGTTCGATTCAGCTGCGTGCGTGTTTTATCTGCACTTTTTATTCTTTATTGAGACATGTGCTGCAACACATGTGAGGCGATAAACGTGAGGGCGACTCACCATCGCGACCAAGAAACTAGATCCTAGCATTCTGTAGAGCCAGTAAAACGGAATATAGGGAATGATACAATAAAAAGTAAATGAGAACATAAAAGAGAAATTCATCAAAAGGAACAATGGAGCACAAGGGAACAACAGAAAAGGAGATGAAAAAATAAAAATAAAAGGAAGGAGAAGATCATTCATATTATGACAAGTACTAACCGCCTCGAAAGAAAGTCAGAAAACGCTTGAAACGTCTATAGAATTTTGTCAAGCATTCGTTTGAAAGATGAAATATTTGACGGTAAACTAACACGCTTACTTAGCCTGACATACTCACTACCAGCTCGACAGGTAAAGTAGCAGGACCGGACCGAGCACCTGGCCCGCGGGTAGCTTAGCTTGACTGCTGCACCCCTGGTACTCGAGATTCTGGTTGTGAAGAATCTGCACCCGCCCAGATGGATAGCGCCCTGGAGAATTTTATAACTTCTTCCCTCCCTTTGAACCGCTCCATTGTGTTTTCGTGTTTCTCCGCTGTTTTCCTCGCATTTGTTGACTGCTTTACAACACAAAAATGAACGAGAAACGTGAGTCGGCAAATAAAACCGTCAACCAGCTCGAGCAATGGGAAGCAAACAGAAACGATCGAGAAACACTAAAATTAGAATTAAATAATCTGTAATAGAAATGAAATGAAAAACTTAGATAAGAAGTCGAGACCCAAAAAAAGTAAAATCGCTGCTGTCATAAAAGCTTCCTCACAATACTTCCGCGCAATAGAAAACTCGTCCAATTTGGAGGACAACTCGGACAAACCATTGGAAATTTGGTGGCGGCTCCGTTTGATTACTTAAATGACTGGCAGAGTTGTCGAGTCTAGGCAGGTGGTCATGACAACCGGTGGGACGTCTACGGAGCCGTTTCTTACTGTGAAACTCCAGTAAGAATTGGTGGGCCCAGATTTACTTAGGCTATTTAATGAGTTCCAGAACCCAACCATAATCTCAGATAGGTGGGTCTTGTTAGCAAGAAAACGAACTGGCTTCTCAGATTTAAATGGCCGAGTTTCCCATTCACGATCTAACCTCCATGGATGGCTACGAGATGTCCGATGAAGTTGACATTTTTCGTACTGCCTCAGACAATCGTTGCAGGACCACGAGCACGTGTCCTGCTTATCTAAGGCCGCAGAGAATGACCATTGGGGAAGATTTTCTTTTTCCTTAAATACTCCACAATTTCTAGTAAAATCGATGCTGGATTTCCTACTCTTTTCCCCATTTCTCCTACAGTTGCCTACAGCTGTGATAGCTCAAAAAGAAAAACTGCATTAAACTAGGAGGGGGGGGGGTGGGTCCTAGGAAGAAAACGAGTCTACGTCCCCTTTAATTCCCGGCGAGACTCGTCCATTATCTTGGGTACCGCTATACTCTACATGACGCGCGGACTTCTAGATCGGCTACCGTTTCTCGTTCCTCGTCCCGGGACCACATTAACATACGCGAACGTCAAAACCGATCGCTAGAGCTCTTCTGGATGAGACAGATGTGGCAGATGTGGCACTCAGCCTCCGAAATAGGATAGAATTATCGAATTTATAGCCGACATCGGCGGACATGTGGTGGTGGATGTGTCCTGCATAATGACTGATCGCGAGGGAAACGTTGAACCAGATGTGTAAACGGAAAGCGATCGAATTCTGCGATAGATGGCGGGTTTTCCTCTTCTTCTCGGAATCACAGAAATATCGGGCCTCAACATACTTTCAAAGTCAGCTTCCATAAAAGACTCCTGTGGAGGAATCTGCCAGAGCATGGCTCCCGCGACGATAGCGGGATTGCGGTATGACGCCAGAGGTGTTGTGGCACGAGGACGGTAGCTTTAAGACTGCAGACAGTGCTCACTATCGGATTAGCAGTGGTAAGCTGCGGATAGAAATAGCGAAGAAATTAGTGATGACTACGATGACTACTGTGTGACATCTCTCGACGAACCACCCGCTTTTCTAATCAGAACCGAGAGGAAAACGGCTACTGTACAATGATGCTCTGAGCATGGAGTGGTAGGTGGATAGCTTGCAGCGGGTAATAATGGGTGCATTTATGGGTTGAGTGACGCCATCGCCAATGGCCGCCGTTACCCGCTTTTCTTCTGGGGACCTCGTGAGCTTAGCTGGCTATTTAGGATCTACGAACAATACATTCTGCTGAGAAAAGTTTAACAGTCAATGCTACGAGACTCGTGAGCATGAGATAACAGGTGTAAAACATTCAAATGCGTACGTTTCAATATGTAAATGCAACGAAATGAACATGGTCCCAGATGTAATGCATGATGACGGTAGAGAGGTGGTTCATGTGAGCCTGCGAATAAGCGAAAGGGAAACAGAAGCACTCTGCCGGCCATGTTCGAACTAGGAGCGAAGCGTGATCACTTCCCATCCAAAGAAGTTCAAAATGAGGCTTTAAGAAGCTCATAGAACACGCGAATTAGTAGTGACTGGCGCCGTTTAGTGTGCCAAATCGGAAGAAGAAAAGAGGGGAACGGAACAATGCCAATGAGATCAACCCGGTGTTGGCGGCTTGAAAATATCCCTGTTATTCAGTCCTTTTAAAGTAAAACATGAGAAAATGGCGAAGGAGCCAGTAATCAAACATAGAACGACGGCAACTTCAACTGCAGCTGTCACCCGGTTTTCTTCCCGGGACCACTTGGACATGAATTGTTGTTTAGAAGCGGTGTGCCTCAAAAAGGAATGATATAACAGCCTTACTATACCTAGGCGCTCAGGTTTGAACGCCTAAAAGCAAGCGAATGCGCATGGTCTCGAGCGGAATGCATGATTACGGCAGGAAGTGGGCAATGTCAGCGTGCAAATAGACGAGAGGGAAACTGAAGCGCTTCCCGACCAGACCATGAACGGATTAGGAACGAAACGCCATCAATTTATGTCCAAAGAAGTAGAAAATGGATCATAAAAAGCTCACAGAAAGCGCAAATTGACTGCTGACATCATTTAGCGTGCGAAATCGACTCCTAAGAAAAAATAGGGAACTGCACAGTGCCAATTAGATCAAAATGAGGTTAGGGGCTTTGAACTAACTCTGTCCTTTACTCAGATTAAAGTAAAACATGACTAAGGAGCCAATAATTAAACACAGAACGACGACAATTTCCACTGCAGTTGCTATCTGGTTTTCATCTCGGGACCAGGAACGTGGATGGTTGTTTAGGACAGATGAACGATGTGGTGCGCTTCAGAAAGAGATAGTTAACAGCCATATGATAACAAAATGAGCACATTTGGTTACGTAAAAGCTGCCGAATGTACGTGGTCCCGAGCGGAGAACATGATTATGGTATACGAGTAGGTCATGCGAGCGTACAAATAGACTGGAGGGGGAAACTGAAGCGCTTCCGATGTCACGAACGAACTAGAAACAAATTGGCCGAACAGTATGAGTTCTGAGCGCACAGAATAGGCGAATTGGGTACTGACACCGTTTGACGTACCAATCTGGCTTCTGTGAGGAAAAGAGGGACAAAACGTCAAAGGAGCCAATAGTTAAACACATATCCATGACCTTTTCAACTGCAGCTGTCATGTGGTCTTCTTCATAGGACTTCTTGAACATGAGGGTTTTTGAGACAGATGAACGAAATGGTTTGTCTTAAAAAGGATTGTTAACAGCATGGAGAAACAGAAGTACGCAGGTTTGAACATGACAAAGCAGCCAATGAGACTACGTGGTCCCGTGCGGGATGTGTGACTACGGTAGAGAAGTTGGTCATATGAGCGCACAAATAGGCGAGAGTGAAACGGATGCGCTTCCTCCGGCCACAGCGTCTGTTTTTATACGCGATGTACATGTGGACTGAGTCGGCAAATACCAATTAGATGCTAATTGGACACAGTGTCGAATAAATTGGAGACGATCAGAAGTCGAGCGGCAGGAATTCTTCGAGCGAGCGAATGACGAACCCACACCGGGGAAGAACTGAACCGGCGATGACCAACCGACCACAGCAGCCGACTTAGCGGGTAACGGTGCGGCGAAAATTCGGCGCTTATATAGGCGGCCACGGGGTCAGAGACGACGCCACGCGGTGAGACGCGCGCGCACGCTGCGGAGGGTGAGTGATTAGGCGGCGGCGCGGAGGGCGCAGTTCGCGGCGGTGCCGCCGCCGCCGCCGCAAAAACTCCGCGTCGAGCGCAGAGTGCACAGAGATGACCTTTGATGCCCTCGCGTCGCACTAAACGCACTCCAGTATCGCCCTGACCACATCACCGCTATTCGTGGCATCACCCCCCCCCCCCCCCCCCACCACCCTTGTCGCGGTAATTGGTATGGCCACGAGACGTGGGACGGGTTATGAGCTGAGGGAGGAGGAGGCGAGGGGCGGCGCTTTATCAGCGACAATGATACCTACCTCGTGGCATGAGTACAGTCCGAGTGAAGTTCTCAGATCGAATAAGTATGCTGTATGCTGAAGAGTCGGCAAGGTAGCATTGTATGTCGTCAGGTATAGTGTTCGGTGTGCGGACATCTCACTCACTCGACGGACTACACACTCTACGCCTCATTCTACGCCATCATTCTTAGTGACCGTCCAAGTTTCGTTTTCAACGTCAGCTGTGCCGCCTTTGCATCAATTAAGTCTTAACAAACAGACCCTGTGACGAATGTTGGCGATAACACGCTGTCGACAGGCATCAAGGATCTTGTTAGGAGTGTAATACATGGTTGGCGGATGAACGGCGTGCCATTCACCACCTCACTTTTAAGAATTCTGCCGTAGCGCTGGTATCTACCGTGTCTATTGCCGTAATATATATTGCTTGAACGTGAGCTTGGTGACTACGTAGCGCGCCACTCACTTGACGGCAGTTGCGAGTTTTTTGCAAGTAGACGCCATCACTGTCTGAATAACGACCTTCTACCCCATGCTACTGGCCTTACGACCTCGTAAAAAGCTGTTTTGCGTTTAGGACCTATAAATCAGGATCTGTTGCTTTCCTAGTCGGTGGGGAGGATGCATAAAGGGTAAAAATCTCGCAAAATTGTACTTAAGGCAGCTCCATGGTAGCAGCTCAAGGCTTCAAAATACTTCCTGCATTTACTGCCGTAAAATATATTTCCTAGACGTGACGCCGCACAATTACGTACCAGATCATACACGACGTCTGCGAATTTTCACTGTCTCACACCATCATTGCCTGATTAACAGATAATGAATCATATTGACGCCGACAAATCACGGTATGGCGCATTCCTAGATGGTGGGGTAAGTGATATTTGCAAAACCCGGGAGGATAGTTGGACAAAACACGTTTTCGGAGCTGTGTTTAGAATACGCAATTTCGCACACATTCAGACTACCCCACCAATTAGGAAAGCGCTTTGCTCGCACATCATCAGGCATAGTGAGAAATGCTCGTTACCTCTAAGCGATCGTTTAACATGCCTCCCATTCTCTTACAATACTTAGTTGGCTAACTGCATATCAGAACAGACACCAGCCTATCTCGTGCCGTAAAACAAAATTCATGAGTGTGGGCTGCGCACCTCACCACTTGCTTGTCGACTATGGTCACCGAGTGGATCACCGCAAAGCTCTCTCCATCCAGAATAAAGTGGGTCATGTGAGAAGCTTATGTGGAACATAAACGTAGGACCTCATCGTCCTGGAGAGACTATGACTCACACCTAGGACGTGTTTAGTATCCACAGAGTAAACACATAGAAGAGGTGAATCAAAGCGATCAAAATGCCATGTGTTCCGGAGCCCACGATGCGTCAGTATGAGTGGCACTACGTATCGCAGCCACTGCACTCTGAAAGAATGCTGTGGGGTTGCAGAATGGGCGTGGCATAGACCACGCCCGCTAGTACATAATGCGACAAATGCATTAGCAAACGTAGGGCGAGGCGAGTAGGACTTGAATATACAGGAGCTTAGACGCACCGCGTATGAGTATAAGTCGCGACATATTGATCGAGATGCGCTACGCGATTGATTCCATAAACGCGAGGTCGTCGAGAATCTATATCAAACTGTAGCGACAGCGCAGCTTGGCCAATACACGATCACCTCGCAGGAAGATCTGGAAGCGGAAAAAAACCTACTTTTATTAAAGAACTGGGCACTAGTTAAAAGTTCCGACTCCACCGACAAGACTTCGGTCGAAATTTTTTTTTTCGCTGAAACTTTGTCTAGGGGGGTTATTTGGGGTGCTGATCACGAATCTGACATCCGTTTTCAAAATTACGGCCGATTACGGTAGGTTACGGTAACGGTAAGTACGGGTGACTAACCATAAGGCTGCCAAGGTCATGATCGCCGATTTCGCCCAAACTTCGGCTAGAGGGGTTGTTTGAGGTGCTGATCACGAATCTGAGATCCGTTTTTCGTTTTACGCTGGAGTTTGGGCGCAATCGGTGACCATTACCTTACTCACCGGTACCCACCGTAACCTACCGTACTCCAGCGTAAAACGAAAAACGGATGTCATATTCGTGATCAGCACCCCAAATAACCCCCCTAGACAAAGTTTCAGCGAAATCGGTGACCCTGCCTGGACCACCCATGTTAACGGTATGGGTGGTCTCCAGCCGAATCGTGAAAAACGGATGTCAGATTCGTGATCAGCACCCCAAATAACCCCCCTAGACAAAGTTTCAGCGAAAAAAATTTTTTCGACCGAAGTCTTATCGGTGGAGTCGGAACTTTTAACTAGTGCCAAGAACTGGAACTCAGACCACGGAAATATAGCTACCGTATTTCTGACGTAAATCAAATAGCTTCTCGTGGATTAGACAGCTCACCACTAGTGACGGCAAATGATTGATCGCTTCTTTCGGAGAATTGCTTCGTATTTCCTTGCAAAAAGAAACTGTTTACGCTTCGGCAAGCACATACTAGCTGTTCAATCCGCTCTTCTCCCACGTGATAGCGCTGGGAGATTCTCCAATCTGACATGTCAAAATGCCATTATTTTGACATGACACATTGCACAGTGTTTACCAGGCACTTTATCGGTCGCCGCTGTCGGTGTAATTAATTTTGTCGCGATATCTAAGATTTATAGTGACTGAAGATGGAGAACAGGGCCTGTTGTTAATGAGGAGTTACGTAAAGCTGTAGGTTTTCCGATAAGCTGATCCCCCTCTCCACCTTGAACAAATAAAGTTCCAGTAACACCTAAACGGAGAAATCTCATTTAGCTGACGGAAATCGAACAGGAAAAAGAATACAGGATGAAATGATGAAATGCGAGAAACGTTTGATAGAAATTCCTTCCTTTGGCCTATGCGCAGGATGGCGGAGCTGGGCAGGGATACGGTTCCGCAGCGATTTGGAGGAGTTTGCACCGTGTAACTCGTCCGCCGTTGTGAATTGTTAGCGACTGTCGTCCCCGCCGAAGTCCCAACCCTTGCTGTTCACCTGGATTCGTCTGGGCATAGCCCATTGCACAGCAGTTGAGTCTCCCGCAGTGAACGCCCCGCCCATATTGGGCGAGTTGCGTCCATTCCTTCAGCAGGGTATTCCTGGTGCAACACTGCATAGATAGCTATAGATAGGCGTCAGTTTGCTTTCCAGCATTTTTACTTCTCACAATCGGTAAGATTATACAGAGTAATTACTAAGAAGGAGCCACTCCTACACCCACAGTATTCGCTCACTGTAGCGTCCAAAGGGGTGGATGAGTTGCTTGCGCTACAACTTATCCAGATCAGGCAATCGCTGCGGGACCACAACGTCATTGGGCCTCATCTGGGGCCGTATGCTCGTCTACCCTGAGTCTCCCCCAATGGGGGATTGGGGCGTGGTATAATATGCTGATATTGATTGATTCTCCCCCAACGGGGGAACACGAGCATACGGCCCTTGTGGAAAGAATTAGACGTGAGAATCGGTCTAGTCCGAACGCTACAGAATGAAAGGAGAAGAAAATAGAAGTTAGTGGGTGGAATAATGGAGTGATGATGTACAAGAAAAGTTGGACAAGGAACATGGCCCAGGAAAGCCTCCGAAGCAGACGTTTCGTGCGCTTGGCATATTGAACCACTACGAAGAGGTGTACGACGCATTACGACACGGTCCTGCAGCGATTTCCCGATCTGGACCAGTTTCTAAGCTAACATCTCGTCCACTGTTGTGAAAATATAACTAGTCCCGCGCACATTGGGTCGAGATATGTTGCTATCCTTTAGTAGTTGACCCCAACTGGTTTTGCATGGCGTAGACCTTTTGCGTTCGCGTGAAAACTCGTCCAGGTCACGCAGTCGCTTCGGGACCGCAAGCTCATTCCTCTTCATCGGCGGAAAAGGCAGTGAAAAAGCAACTGGCTGTCCCAAATGCGAGAATATTGTGGAAGAAAAGAAGCGAAGGACGACCTGAATAAAATGGAAATGGAAAAGTACAAGAAACATGGGAATTCGTGCACTTGGATTGCTACTCAGAGCAGCGGATGCGGAGAAAGTTCGCGCTCGCCGTTCCGCAGCGATAGTCTGATCTGGACGAGTTAGCACGCAAACAGCTCGATTGTGTTGTTCGTCGCTGTGGATATGTACAGGCCTCCACGTCTCCGCCCACAATGGGACGAGTTGTTCCACTTGCTTTCAGTAGATATCTTTAAGGCCGGAAGCAGAGTTTTGCGACATGCCATGCCGCGATGAACCTCGCGGCTTGTGACGCGGCGAGATGCCGCGAGGGATTACTGTACGCAATAGTGCGTACTATGGCGTTGTCTAGAGGGAACGCTTCATAAGGTGCAATGTTATCATCGTCGTCCACTTTTTCGTCAGCGACAAATAATAGCGCCCTAAAAGTTTCATCAAATGGAAAGTTGAATTTTCCAGTCCTACCCTGCAGCCGGGACGGTTTGAAGTCGACTACGCCCCTCAGCGAAGCGGCGTCGCAGTGCCTGGCACCTGCGGCAGAATGCCGTCAAGAACTGCGGCTGCACTCGCGGCACGTAGAGGTCGAGCGTTCTACCCCACGTCCCCCTGGCCCGCCCACCCTCAACCCCTTGGGCTTGCTCGAGAGTCCAGTGGCTGCCATGCGAAATAGTGGAGACGCAGACATTTGCCACACCTCTGTTTAAAGGGCGGGGGTAGAACGCCACTCCGCCGCGGCACGTCGCGGCATATGCAGCATCGCGACGACTCGCCCGCTGCGCAGCGCCCACCACGGGGGGAGGGGGCGTGGGTCCTACCATGATAGGACCGAAATGAACGAGGTTGCGGTGCGGTGCCGCAAGACTATTTCTGGCGTAGCTAGTTCACCACGCTATATAGCTAGATAGGACGAGCTTGAACCAGCAAGCAGCTATTCACTCCAACAATGTACCAGCACAAAACAGCTCTTTTTGTGTGTTCGAGATCACAACGGACGCCCGTTGTCCTTTTATTTATCCTCTGCGTGTCTGACCTGCACTTATGGGCAGCAGAGTCATCGAGAGAGGTGCTGCGCCCAACTGTAGAGCGCAGAAGGCGAGAATATTCGAAGCTATGGACCAATTTTTGAACACGGCCAAGCAGGGGTGAAATGCTGTGGTGTTTTTGCTCTCTGTGTGTACTTTACACTGATAAATAGCTGTTTTCACAATAGCACGCAAAGCAAGAATAGCGGCAGCGCTGATATCGCAACTTTCGCTTACTTTACAGTCCGATTTATAGAATAAAGAAAACTGACGACAAAATTAAGAGGAATTTTAGGTCACATGCATTATTACCGTAAAGGGAATGCTATACATATAGAATCCAGTTTATTAGCTAATATCAGTGCATCTTTAGAATATCGGGCCTTCGAAGCCGAATAGCGGCACTTACAGCTCGCGGCGCGCCTGGTCTGAAAATATCGATTGATATTGATCGTTCCCAGGGCGTCACGCGTCGCCGGGATCGTTATCAGGAAATGGGACGCTGATAAGGAGGTGGAGAGGCATAACAATCCGAAAAATGTTTGAACACCGTAACAGGAATTACATCTAAATCGTACATTGCCGCTGCTTTAGGTATTTTATTTTATTTATTTATGGCGTGAATTACAATCAATCACACGCGTGTAGGACACAAGCTCAAACAACAAATATAAAAATATGTAACTAAAACCATCTACAAAAAACCCTTTCTGGTTAAAACGTTCTTAAACTGACAGACAGACATGTTATGAAAACCTTCAGATTCGCCTATAAGCAGGTTGAGGTCCTTAAGGTTCCGATAAGTGAGGAAGTTAGACCTAACCTGTGACCTTGGCACTTGAGGTATGATGATACTTGTCGCTAATGTGGCCTACATGGGCAGGATGACTCATCGAACCAATCAGAGAATAGGCGTCCTATCCGGGGAGGGGGGGGGGGGGGGGGGAGAGGGCGTTCACGGTCGCGCTCTAAGGTGGCGGTTCAAGACTTAAGTCAGAGTTTGGAAGGGCGATGAGATAAGGGGGCGGGTAAAAACTACACCAAGATTTTGAAACGCAGGGACTGTGAGAGGGCGTTCCAGGGGACGAGGGGGAAGGACGCATACCCGGCAAACGGTGTGCCCATATTAAGGTATATCACTGTCCCTCGTGCCTTGATTGGCACGTCTCCTCCTCACCATGTAGGCCGAATTGACGACTAGCACCGGTGCGATTCCACTACTCTACCAGAACAGGAAAAAAGGTGGAAATGATATCCTCAGTATGAGCTACCAATGAGGTAGGTGTGGTCCACCTTTCTACAGGGGCACCAATATCTGACAGAAATATGCATAAGTATTCTAGAAGAAACAGCTGGCCAAGTACAAATGCGTAAGATCCGATTTAGATGCTAGCTGAAAGTTGGGCGGGTCATACCCTGTCTTACAAAACTGCGTATCGCCACAACCAAACAGTCGACGCATAGTGATTACCAAGTGCCTTCAAGTGTTCTTTTTCTTCTTTCGCGTTTGATACCACGTTGTTGTTTCTAGTCACGACGGAAATATAATGGCGCTGCGTTCGGTAATGTTGGCCAAGCCGTCTCGGTGGATCCCTATGGGATGATAGCCATTAGAACTAACCACTTGCTCCGCTGGCAATATGCCAGCTCCTGCTGGAGTACCACGCAAACTTGCACATCAATCCGTGCCGAGACTGCTTTCGTCGCTGAGGGGGACATCGGAGATGGGTTGTGCGCTCTTCGAGCGCACAACTCGGCTTGGGAAGGGACTCCGGGGTGTGGGCCATCCAGGCGGCTCGTGCCAAGAATGCTTTCGTCGCTGAGGGGGACATCGGAGATGGGTTGTGCGCTCTTCGAGCACACAACTCGGCTAGGGAAGGGACTCCGGGGTGTAGTGCGTCCAAGGTGCTCGTGCAGGAACTGCTCCCGTCTCCCAGTGCTCTCCTGTAGCGGCGGTGGAAGAGCCGCGATCCACCACCGACCGCTCAACGACCCTCCTCCATATCGACTGACCATGGTGTCGGTGGATATCGAAAATGGCCACGTCGATATGACGCGACATCAGGAGAATCTGGTTAGATCTAAGTAAGACCCTATGGGATGCGCCATGCATCCTACTTTTGTACGATATTATAGAAGCGGTTGAAACGCGGACAACAGTCAGTGAGGCCTACATGGGAAGGAGGATGCAACTGGCCAATCATAATGCAATGGGCGTGCCACCCAGAGCAGCATGTACGGTCAGTGCTCTGAGTGGCCGGCGCGTGTTTGGTCACTGTTCTGATTGGTTGTGATTAGCTAGCGGGCTCCCGCCCCCTTGTTGTGCAAATTAACCGCTAGAATCATTTTCCTTCAAACAATCACCAAAAATGTTAGAGTGACGGATAGCGGAGCATGTGCGGCATAACTGCGCGGCGCAACTGCCCGCACCAGCGATACTATTTCTCTGAAGTTCGGGGCTCTATTCCTGAATCCGGATCGATTTAAGTTTCGGCGCTAAACAACCAGAAAGCTGTGCCGAAAGCACGCACACCGTAACCGCGCTGCGTGGCCACACGCGTCAGCCACCGTACGTATTTAGTGGAGAGTCAAGAGAGAGTGAAACTCAGAAGCAGTTGAAAGGTAGCTTTAAACGCAGCGATTCAGCGTTCGACTCTTTAAATGTGGGGATTTGATTGCGAAAAGTGCATTAGGAAGCCTATTTCTATCCATACACAGCTTTGTATACCTGCATTGCTGGCTCACAATTTAATCAGCTGTCTACAGCGGGGATATCGATTTCTCGCCCCATCCTGCCGGGACGCCTTCGCGACCGCGACGCAGCCCACTGGTGCTGATTAGTGTGACGTGTACTAGCAGAAGGGTCGGTACTAAGCGGGCTGGTGCCCGCTCCATTATGAGACCATGGTGGTGGAACACTCAAATAAAACCGGTTTCTGTGATCTCCTCCGAGAACGCAGAACTAGGCAACGGAAGGAACTCCGGGGTGTGGCTGATCTACATTACCCGTTTTATGATACCTTGCCGGTGTGCAGCGAGCACCAGCCCGCTTAGTATCGAAGGGCCATCCGAAGGTGAAAATTGTAGCGAAACCCACAGTAACTGTCCAGAGACACGCGTCGGAGTGTTGACCGGTCGGTTATAACAGAGCTCTCGGCGGCTTATTAAGGCACAGCGGGGTCGCGTGAACAATAGCCGCTGAATAGGGCGGCGGTATTGTTGGCGAAAGCGCTGTCCGAACACAAAACGCGAACACACCTCATTGCCACCAAAGCCAGGAGATTGAAAAACTCCGAGCCGATCGAGAGGACAGATTACGCCCCCGTTTATGAGAGGATCTGAGCGGCCTATCCACGCCCAGGATGGCTATTGATCACTGAAAAGGACAGAAGCTATCGCAGATGTAGAGCTCGTGTGAGCCCGAGGACATCGCTCCAGAAGCTAATCAAATAGTAGCCGATGTGGGGTATGAATACACGGAAAGGGATATAAGCTGAGGACACATAATGCTGCTTTTATACTCCACACGCAACATGACGCGACGTTGCCACGCGCACCTTCCTGTGCTTGTATTCATGGAGCGGCGGGAGCGAAAAATTGCGCGAAATCTTTCCGCTTCCGACGTTTCTCGTTCCCGCCCTCCCGGTACGCGGTCGGTATTCATGAAACAACGAGAAGCCGGTGCGACCGCAGTGCGTGAGTTAGATTCGCAGCAGAGGCAGGAAATGCAAAAATTTAAACGTTAAGTTTGTGATGTGATGGCGTAACACACTCATTGTCGTATTATTTGTTGCTGAAGTCTGACTGTGATGTGTACTTTTAGCATCACACGCGTTCTCGCACGCAGCGCGACCGCTCGCGTCTGGCACGTAGCCGCCAAGCGGCTGTGCGGCGCGGATGCGACGCGTGTCTGTCGAACTGGTGGGGACTAAATCGAGGCCAATAACACGAAAAAGTTCCTTGCGGATGATATAGATGATTTGCGGAGTCGAAACCAGTATACGGTATTGATACCTCATGCAGCGGTCGGTCTGGGCGACCACAAACATCAGCACCACCACGTGTATGCATTGTTATGTCATAACAAAGTGCCCTTAGTGCCATCTAGCCGCCGGGAGTGACTTTTTGAAATTTTCGCGAGCCATAAATATGGAGGGAGGTAGCTTGGTTGACTTTACAACCATTCAGATTACTCCAGGAATAGCTGTAGAAATTTTTAAAACATTCCTTATTTAAAATCTATTGCGTGTAAACCGTACGGGACGATTTAGCTCTCAGGTAACCTGGAATGAGAGGGCAACGATCTATGGCAAACTGACGGGCTTTGAATCGCATTGCAATGCTGGCAATGCGCGCTCCGTGCGTGCGGTTGCGTCGCGACAGCGATATGTGACGCGTATGCTTAGCACAGTTAGTGTCAAACTCTATAATAACACACTAAGCGATCGATCGGCGCCGCCGCAGAAATTAGTCATAAAATAGGGGGAAATTTGGGGGAACAATAGGGGGGGGGGGGGGGGAATTCCGGCACGAAAATAGCGGAAAATACTTAAACGTCTTTTACCTGCTTGGAAACTTCAGCCTTGGGGTAAGCGCAGTCGCTGAACATGAATCTGAAGTTCGTTTTTGAAGTATCGATCGAAATCAATCGATATTAATCGAACTATCGATTTTTGTAGTCGTCCAGGCGGTACGAAACTTTAGTTCTTGGGGTAGTCGAGGTCGCTCAACACGAATCTGAAGTTCGTTTTTGAAGTATCGATCTATGGTGGACGTGTCGCAATCCGGATCTTTTGCTAACGTCCGTCTACCTAGTTCGTTGGCTCCATTTTTTTTGAATTTGTAAACTTCAAGGCACAAATCGGCCAGGTTACATTGGAAGGCGCTTAAAAAGCGGCATTTATCGATTTTTTCGGTCGCGCCGTGCACTCGATTTCTGCCTGCAATATGAATGCTCAGTTGAATTGTGTGGTAGTGGTGATGAACTAACAGGCGTTTCGTCTCGCCTTCAGATGGTGGCTGCGAGCAACGATACTCACTCGCAGAAACGCGTGCGGTCGCGGTGCGGCGCTGCAGCAAAGGGTTCCTGTAGTTATGAAGGGATGCGTACGAGTAGCACGATGCACCCACCTTCTTAAGCTAAGAAGTAAGAGCTTGCTGAGTACTCAGGAGTGGTATAAGTCCTAAACTACATGCGAGATCTAAAGAGGTGAAAAATACTTTTGGAGAGAAGAGAAGAGTGTCGTTTGTCCGCGTGGAGTCCAATTTCTGTGCGAAAAGCTTTTTTAGTCTGCCTACTCCACTACATTGTCTACTAATATTCGAGTGCTTTTACCGTCGTCAGATTCATTTTATTTGCATACTGCACGAATGAGCTTTCATGGGCTTTTGGTGTTTTCAAAATTCCGAAATCCTCCACAGATTGTTGTATTTAGTTTGCTATTTGGACCTCCATGTTTAACCTGCCAGTTTATCATCAGAAATCGCTAAATCGTGAAATAGTGTCAGGCTTAGAGCTATTGATTAACAGTTTTGTATGAATTTGTCATGCACTTTAAAGCTTTGAACCGGTGAGAAGAAGAGAGAGGTGCCAATAAGTTGTCGTGAATTAACAAAAGTTTTGAAGCTTTCACAAAAAGATTATTAAATTCAATTTTTATAGACTCACCAATTTTTATGCGCTCGGCCTCTGAATGCGCAATATGCCTTGCTGGTGTATGTGTATCCGCTGCAGAAAACACTCAAAACGTACTGCATCTACTCTTTAAATGAATAATCTAATCTAATAATTAAGCATTTTCCAATTTCTAACGCACAACTTCGAACTTAAGAACAGAGTTTTGACCCTCTAGAACCCCTTTCATTTTCCCATTACTAGATTTCGTCTTTAGATCTTCCTCTCCGTTTAACTTTCGCCAGGCTCCCCTCCTCCACTTATATCACGTGGCTTAATGCCACTCGATTAATGAACACTGTTACGCTCTCACATTATACCACTACATTTTGTCGTCCTGCCGTTTTCTATCCACGTTTTGACCATATCACTGCACCCGTCTGCACACATACTAGCGCTTCAGCTGGCCCAGGCTCGGAACGTCAGCGTAAAACTCGTCCTACAAGCAGGCAGAGCAGCGAGGACTCCGCCCAACCGACGCACGCGTCAAAATGAGTATCACTGCCGCTCCCCCCCCCCCCCTCCCTTCAGTGTTACAGACAGAGTAGCTTCGTTGGCTGGGTGCGGTACCGAACCTGAGCTGGCGACCCCTTCCCCTGCGCTACGTGTGCGTGCGCCTGTTCCATCAGAATCATGCAACAGCGAAGGTATGAGAAGGACGTGAGCGAGATTGATAATGTTGGCGGAGCACTTTTGACAGTGTAATGCGTACACTCACCGTCGAGCAGAGTTCGCTCACCAGGTAGGGGTGGTTTTTGCTCACTAAAGTACAGCACAGCAGTGGCACAAGGCCGTACAAACTCGACCCTTGAGAAGGAGGCGGAGAATCCAGGCTGAGAAATTAATGGCTGGCCTCTTCTTTGTCAAGAATGTGCAGAATGGGACAAACAGAGCCATGATGGGAGGTCACGTCTGCGCTACATGCCGGGCTACTGAATCCGAGCTGTCCATCGGTTGTCATGTCTAGCGAGCTGGCAGCTGGACCGACGGCGGCTTTTGATGAACGAGTAGGTCGTCGCTTAGGAACCACCGCTGGCGACAAAACACCATTCACGTTTTTGTCGGAAAGGGCGTTCAATTTAAACGGAGTGTCTGCAGAATTCCATAGAAATTTTGGTGGTCGTCGTTAATGTGGGCTACATGGGAGGTGGAAACTCGTCAGCCAATCGCAGCCAACTCAGTAGATGTAGAATGTGTGGAGTATCCCAGGTAGAACTTGGTTAACAATTACTTATCCCTTGAAAGAAGTGGTTAATCATAAAAGGATTTGTATGGCAATGTTGACCTTAGTTGCCCAGAAATCGATAATTATAGTATTGATTGATATTGATCCGTTGGCAATGTGGCCCATTTATCCACTTCGGCGCTATTCTATAATGGGACCTGCATGAGGGGGTGGGAAAGGGGCAGCCGATCGGGCTGCATCGAATGGGCGACATGAGCGAGGCTTATAAGAAAAATTTTCGGTGATAGTCGCTAATGTGGCCTACTTGGGGAGGCGGGAACTCGCCTGGCAATCACAGCCAACTCCATGACATCACGTGAAAATAAAATATGTGGCGCATCCCAGGACGAAATTGATTAACGATGAGTTATATTCTTTGAAAGAAGTGGAGAATCATGTAAGGAATACCATGGCATGTTGATCATAGTCACATAAAAGGTATTGATCAATATTGACCGATGGGCAATGTGGTCGAGGAGGGAGCGCAGCAGATAATCGAACCGCATCGAATGGAAGGCACAACCAAAAAGGCGGGCGAGGTCAAATTTCTGCGCTAGTCGTTAATCTCGCCTACATGGGTAGAAACGACGAAGCTATCCCATTCAGGCCACAACTCACAGGCCGGTGCCGTGATTGGCCGGCGTGCGCGTTTGTCAAATGATCTGATTGGTTGTGATTGGCTGACGCGTTCCCGCCACCTTACGTTGGTCATATTAACGCAAAAAACCGACCGATATTAGTACAAGTTTTTGACTATTTTCATTCGATTTTAAATATTCGAGTTCGAATGTTCAAAAAATCGCGTTTTTTGAATGCATTCGAATTCGAATATTCAAAAAACCGCCTTTTTCGAATCTATTCGAATTCGTACATTCGAAATCTGCGGGCATTCGAAACCATTCGAATATTCGAAAAAATCGAGATCACAACTGTACTGGCTAACAGTGGCATATAAGGGGGACGTCCATTAACTGGCGCAAAATTTTGAAGTGGTCAAAGATAAGCAGGTCAAGATAGTAGACCACCTGGTCGTTTCTGTTGAATATATAGGAGCCGAGCGACGAGAACAACATTCACCTCCAAACAACCGCCGAGGACAGGTGGAGGAGTCGCGCTTTTACGACGAATTCGAAAACAACAGCTGGTCAATCGTATAAAAGGACACCCCGAGGCCTCGCTGCACGACCCCTGTACAATCACGTTACTGCCGAACAGCAGCTATCGGATGAAAAAATGTCGCGAAAAAAAGCCACCGACGGGGATGGACATTTTTCCGCGACGATTGTACATATAGCGATTTTACATGGGATGAGAGGAGCTTCAACAACAAAATTGGTGAGATGTGAAGGGTAGCTGGAATGGACGTTTTTTGCTCTACACCTAGGGTTAAACGTAGCTACTAATAAGGGGAAAATGAGGCTTTTTTCATGTAGCTTCCTGGGGACAGACGTCCTCGATCTGTTTCCACCAATTCGGAATCAGGGGGTAATACGAAGCAGTTGGAGGAACTGGTTCAGAAGTAGTCCTAGAAGTACATAAGATCTTAGATCTCGTCATGATGTACAAAATACTTTCTATATTGGCCGTAGGTCTTGAACGGAACGATACAGTACACGTGCACTACGGCGCGATCTAGGGAGGAGGCGTGTCGCAATTGTGAATGACGGTCGAACGGCGGCACCTTTTAAATGGCGTTTTCGTACAACCCGGGCGATAACGGCGACGACGCGTACTAACACTATACCACCATATGACTGGCATCTGAATGCCGTCGAAAAATATAAACAAGCGCTCTGATGGAATATAAACATTCGTCGTCGCCGTACGGGGCACTTATGTTGATGATGATTTTGGTGCACGGCCAAGTTCCGGGCTGTAAAGTAGTGCAGCTGCACTTGCTCTAAATGAATTGTGAATGCCTAAGTAGAAATAAACCAGGACAAAAGGAGAGGAAAGAATAAAAAAGATGACTAGAGAACTGCTGAGAACTAATGGAAGCGGCACTAGGAATGAAGGGGACACGACAGGATAAAAGAGTTAGGTCACCAGCATGCTTTAAGAGTTTCAAATAGAAGGAAAAAGAGAAAGAGAACTTGTAGAAGCTCCAATTTCCAACATGAGTCTTTTTTCTACGAATACAACCCATCCCCATTGCTCACCCACACCCAACCCCTAGACTTCACCGAGAGTCTAACGGCTGCCTTACGAAACCTTTGACACGCAAAACAAAAGTTTCCAGTCCGCAGAATAGCGGCTGTATCTCCTGACGCCACGCCCCCAGCAGGGGCGCGTGTACCTCCTGTCGCGCTGCCAGGCATCGCGTTGCTAATCACTTCCCTTTACCTGGAAGCTTTATCCTGAACAGATTTCGTTCTTGAGATATTGTACACCATATTTGGAAGAAAGGACTTTTCAGCTTCTTTTCTCCGAGTCCCACCACATTGCTCAGTATTGAGGCGTCGTAGCGTTTTCCAAGGAGTATAGAAACATCTTAAAGAGATATGTCATGACAGCGACGCGATCATCCGCTAGAAATTTCTTCAATGTAAGGGGAATTGTTTGATTCTTTAAAATCCCCAGTCCTATCGGATGTTAGGTTTTTGGACGACGTCACACCACTTTACGAATCCGCAAACTGCGGCGCGGTTTTCGCGCGCAATATTTCGTTCAAATAGGGCGGCGCGGGCAGGGCGGATAGTGGACGGCGGGTGGGATCGTGTAGGAAATGCACGCCCTCGCCCTCAGTTTTCTGGGAAAATTTTCAAAATTTCCGCCAATCCCTGGGCTAGACGCTATTTTTGGAATGCTGTTGTTATACTTAGATAGCTGTCCACTTACTAGCCATTTCAATGTACTGCCTGCCTGCTAACTACGTGTAACGTTTGGTGAGTCGGCTTTATACTATATGAATAGTACATTAGTAATGTCAACAGTAGTGAAGATAGGGGAGGAGTTTATAGATTTTCCTAGAGGAGTAAAAAATGGGTAGGTGGTGCAGGAAAAGGAAATAATGTGGAGCAGAGGGCCAGTAGAGGCGGGAAATCTTCCCGTTCATGTAAAGAATTGAAATGCATGGCGCATACCCCATCTGTGGGAAGTACCGCGTCGATCGTTGTCGCTGCAATCCCCGATACAGCCAAGTACAATCCGCGTCGTGCGCGTTTCTTCTGCTCGAAACCGCGTCGGTCTGCCGACTGATCACTGCGGGATTACCGTTTATGGCCCTGTAGCCGGCGACGACACAGCGGCGCCAAGCGCGGCGCCAAAAAACGCGGCGTCTGGGGGGACTGGCGGCGGCACATCGTCGCTGCTGCAGGACCAGAGACACGGCTGGGCAAACAGAGCGAGCCGTACGTGATCGTGTAGAAGACAGCGGAATGCGGATAATATCCGTGGAAGGCGGATAGAGATGATGCCAGAGGCGGCTTCAACAGACGGCGGCGTGTGGACGAATTTAGCCATGCCACTTTGGACGGTACAAAAGTGTGAACCATGCATAGCGCAACTGATCAAGGTGCCGCCCGTGTATGCGCCGATCAATCAGGTTCAGTTTCGCACCTCGCCGCGGAAAATTCAGCCATTTGCCCTTGGACTTTGAGGTTACATTACATCCGAGTTCTGGATACAAAAGCGATTTTACATGCCAGATCCCTCAGGACTCGAGAAGTGGAGAGAGCCGCCTAGAAGCAAATCTTTCTCTCCCCTGGTTGAGCGAGTGAACAGGAAGTAGTGTTCCCTTAGGAGGCGCTGTTTTCTATGAAATTGCGCCATTCATAGATCAATGGCACGGCAAGACAAAGGGACATGGGCTGCAAGAAGTCGCCTTCGCCCAGCCTTATACCTATGTTCGTCGTTGTCGTCGTCGTCGTTGTGCCAAAAAAGTGCTGAAGTGCTTTTTTGACGCACAGCTCATTGTGGTGTGACAGAAATGGGCCAGTTGTCCGCCGATGACTTCCACGGAGAAGCGGAAAGAAGTGCGAGTGACGTAGGGAGTTGCGTGGGGCGGAGCTCGTTCCGGTGACGCCGTTCGTTGTGGAACCCCATCATATCAATGGCACTGCCTTCTAGTGTTAGGTATTCAGGGATCTGGAGATGAAGGAGAACTAGCGAGTAACGAGTTGATACTAATCAGAATCAGAATGCGTTGTCACTTCTGAATACATATGAAAAATTCCACGAGTGTCGCCAAAGTGGCGCGAGAATGACGGCTTTTCAGAGGCCAGCCGTCGAATATATTAGCGTCGAATACCGCAGATAGGCTTCATAAAGGCCACGAATGTCGCTCGAAGCGATACGACCACTTCGTGCATGGTTCATAACACTTCCAAAAACTCCACTTGGTCGAGATGCATGGCGTATACCGAGAAGAGGGAGCGAGATTCAGACGCGAAGCTTGGCAGGTTCTTGGGTGTTAAGCAGTGAACACTCCAAGCTTTCTAGAAAATCGTAGAGTAGTGAAAGCGATCTTGAAGACTGGGACTGTATATACCATTTTCACGTCGATTTGGACACTTTTCAAATCAATTCAATCAATCTTTCTAAATCTCTAGCCTAATGGGAGCTCGTTTTGTTTTGGAAGATTTTCATCTCTATTTTAGAAGCACCAGGTTTGTTAGAAGAGTGCACGTAAAAATGTTATAAATCATTTCTCATGCCGGTGTCGCGTGGAGCGTCGTAGTAATAAATTCATCCCTAAGGAAAACTACACGACTTTTCTTGAGCACACCTTTTCCTACTAAGCGGCAACGTTTTTGCTTTTACTACTGCTTAATTTTGACATTTTAGTTGGGTATTTAGGTATTCAACAAAATATGGTCGTTTTCTTATTTCTTCCAATTTTTTGCAGTTCGAATTCTGTGGTGATGATCAATTGTGCTGCAAAACAATAAAGAAAATCTTTGTAGTTTCTAAACCATCACAATTGGAAATGTTATTTGGAATGTCGTTGTGATAAATTTTTTAGTTATGGTTACATTCCTCTCACTTCTTTTTATCCTACAACGCGCCAGTTGACGTCATGCGATAGCGATGCGAATATAGGACCTAGCGGAACTCTTCAAAATCCAAATTTTCAGAGTTTCTTTGGAATTTAAAATTGAAAAATCAAATCAAATTTTTGCAGTACAGCGTGTAAAACTTGAACGACGTCTCTATTGCTTGAGAGTAAACAAAATATAAGACAAGTAATGAGTAATGACAAAGTTTCGTAAAGATCGAAGTCTTAGAATCGGATACGTCATCTGGAATGTCGTCAGGGTGAGTTTTGGAGTGAATTCTTCAGCTAGCATTACCCAAGCTGTATATTTCTTTCTTGCGGTACATCAGTTAACGATTAATACAGGAATGATATAGGACATAAGACCTAATCACAGAATTCTGGCATCAATGCCATATATTTAATTCTAAGATAAACATTTATTCTCTAAAACTCATATTTTTGGATCAGAATCTGTAAAGAAAACCCAAACGGACAAAATCTCATTTGTAAAAAATGAACAAAATAAAGGGCGAAAGCCACAAAATTTCGTAGTCTTTAAATTATAAAGCTTCGTAGAGCTCGAAGGATTAGAACTGAATACGCAATTTGGAGCTTTGTTGGAGTGAATTTTTCAACTCCACCTACACCAACCGCCTATTTGTTTCTTACGATACTCCAATTAAAGACTAATACAAAAGCGATGTCAACCTCTGACCAGATAACGAAACTCTTGTACTAGAGCCCTACATTTATTTGTTAAATAAAATTTTTTTCCAAAATTCATCTTTTTGAAACAGATTCTGTAAATAAAATTTAAAAGAACAAAATCTAATTTGTAAAAAAATGATCAGAATAAAAAGCGAAAACCATAAAATTTTGCAGTACCAGGTTGAGGTTGAGAAGTAATCTGGAGTGTCGTTCTAGTAGAATCGTTGCATGTCGGGTTGCAAAGGGGGTCAAAACAACAACTGCATCAGTGAACACAGTTGCGCTTTTGAGAAATTTTATCGAGCGAATGAATGAACGAATAGATTCGATATCGAAAATTTCCGAGCGAATAAATGGATGAATTTATTCGATGTCGAAAAATTTTGAGCGAAAGAACGAACGAATTTATTCGCTCGTCAATTTTTTCGAACGATCGAAAATCGAGTAAGCCTCATTTCTCGTTTATTCGAATATTTAAGTACTCGAATAAGTTATTCGACTCAGGTTATGTGCTTGAGGGTTATAGTTATTCGAATAAAATTATTCGATTTTTGAATAATTTTCGAACAAAGTTGAAATACTCGATTTTCGAATATTCGATAAACGAATAAAATTATTCGATTTTCGAATAAAGTTGAAATATTCGTTGTTCGAATAATATTCAAAAGTTTCGAAATGTCGAATACTCGACTATTCGAATAAATATTCGATGAAATTATTCGAATCTATTCGTTCGAGCACAACTATACGAGCGACTATTTTCTTCACTAATAACACGACCCTTTATCCGCTTCAGCATTCGCTTCATCTTTTGCTCCGGGATGTAATGCAAACCCCACCCGGGTAAACTTCCATTTTGTACTGTAAATCCTATGGCAGTCATTACAGTACCCGCCAAACTGTTTCCTACGACACGCCAAACAACGAGAGACGATAAGCGGTTCTAGCCTATGATTTGGTTCTGGATCGTAGAATTTTTTCGCTGAAACGGAAGTCCACATGAAGAGGGGATGAGCTACATGTTGAAAAAATGGCTAAAAATCAAACAGTTTTTTCAAGTTCTAAAAAATGAGGAGGACGAGTATCCATGGGGACCTGCTTTCCAGAACTGCAGGCAACGGTAGAAATAATGCCGGAGAGAGCGAATACAGTAGGAAGTCCGTCAGAAGACGCGTCCGCGGAACACGGTCGTCGTGGCACGCGCGGCGCCAGGCGCTGCTCGGCCAGGCAGCCGCCGAAGTCGGCAAAATTTCGGTATTTGTACTCTCGCGGCGGGCGCCGAACCGGTTCCGCAGCGCTGCGCCTCCCAGCTCCACATGCTGTCTGCCAACCGGCGCTCCATCTGCAGACCTCGACCCGGTTCACGCTCTCTGCGCGCATGACCGCTGTCGGCCGATGATGGGACCGATGAGGGTGGACACAAAATCGGCAGTTTGTCTTGTGAAAAAGGTCAAGTTCGTCGCCGCCGCGCGACAGATCGGGTGGCCGCTACGGCACGGTGATTTATGGCCGGATGGGTGCTGGTTCGCGGAAATCGGGCGGGCTATGTTGTGCTACGTGGAACTGACGGGAGAGGTTGCGAGCAGCTACTAGTAGAGAGTGGCGGAACGAGCGGCATGTGACCTATATCTGCTGGGGGAAGTCAGTAATGATTTCGATGGTTCAATTCGGCTTCAGATTCGGATTCGGTCATTTCTATAGAAAATGGGATACTAGTCGTTAATATGGCCTACGTGGGAAGGTGTGAACTCGCCAGCCGGTCGTAATCAATCGGAGCTCACCCAAACTCTTTGACTACCATCGCCGTTCGGAAGAAGCTCTAAGAAGACCACTTCTAGAAAAAATAGGGTACTAGTCGTCAATGTGACCTACATTAAAGACCAGACCGAATACGCGTCCCAATTGGTATCTCATGGGGATTATAAATGGGTAAAGGGTTATGACAACTTTAATTGTAAAAGTATGGGAATCAGGAAGTTAGTTTGGTTTGTAGAAAATGGGGTACTATTGTTAATATGGCTTACATGGGGAGGTTTGAGCTCGCCAGGCGATCATAACCAATCAGAGCGCCGCCCGAGCGCGCTCACACTCGCCGCCGGCTATCGGCATTTAGAAAACGTTCTGTAACGGTTATCGCTGGAGAAAATGAGAGAAAATGATGTACTAGTCGTTAATGTGGCCTACAGAGGGATGCAAGAGTGCGTCAGCTAATCACAACCGATAAGAGCACCGATCGATTGCGCGTCAGACGCACCGAACGGTATCCGATAGGAGGAGCCAGGAAGGATGTTTGGACTTTAGAATTCAATTCGGAATTTGAAAGAATTTCGGGAAAGGCTACTTCTATAGAAAGTTGGACACTTGTTGTTAATGTGGCCTACATCGGGATGCATGAACGCACCAGCTAATCGTAGCCGAAGAGAAGATCAATTGCGCCTCAGCAAACTAGGGCATCGACCTCGAATGCAGGTCCATTTGATGCGAGTTGTTTGTTTTGGTGCGTCCAACCCTACACATGTAGGCCACACTAACGACTACTTCAAAGGTACTTTATTTCTAACAACTTTCACCACTTGTTTTTTGCCCGGGTTTAAATTGCTTGTAAAGAGTGCAAAAAGGTCAAGGAAGGGCTAGTATTCTCAAAAATAGTCCGCTAAGCAACTCCAGACCTCTGCTACTATTAGGCTTAGCAACATCAAGAATCGGAACAGTAAACGCTAGAGGAGGATCCATTGAGCTACTTTGGCACGCCCCAGGGACTAATGAGAGGTCCAACCAGCTTGAAGACCACGGGGTGACAAGTGATATTGACTACATATGTGGGCTTCGTACTGGTTTCAGGCCATCTATGGAGAGATCTGAAGGCCTTTGATGTGTCATGTTCTAGTAATAATGCACTTCGGTAGTAGTCGCTAATGTGGCCTACATCGAGAGGCCGGAGCGAGAGAGCCGATCACAACTAATTAGAGAACCGAGAAAACGACAATGCACCGAACGCATGCACAAACCTCATCTGGGTCGCACGCCTTTTTGATACTACCCGACTGATCTGGCGCGCACCACACCCCCTACCCATGTAGGCCACAATAGCGACTAGTAGCGAAAGATTTCAGTTGCTGGTTTATCCGCTGTAGTCATCTTCGAAGCAAGACTCGATAATATCAATCGATAACGGACAACTGTCGGTAATATCGACGAAACTGCTGCAAGAGCCACCCATCTGAACTAATTTTGCGTGGAGTTAGCGCAGACTAATGAACCAGATCATTCTTATGTAGTCCAACTCAGATGATTTTTTTTTGTTGATATTTCTTGTAGGAAGCCGCCAGAAGTCGATATAGACGTGGTGGATCATGGGGCAAATCTCTAGCGTTGTGCCGCGTATTCAAATACTACACAATTTTGCAGAGGTTGAGTGTGTTTAGTACAGCCTGAGAAGCCATTCATGACATGCCGAAGAAGTAGAATGCATGGCGCATCCCAAAAATGGATTGACCGACGGCTCGTTTATTTTCTACATGTAGTGCCGTCTGTCCAATATCTCCCACGTTCAATATCCAGGAGTACGCTACATGAGTTCTGGCAGTCTGACGCCCTCAAGAAAGAAGGAGTGTATGTCTCTTCCTTTTCAAGGGTCTTTAGATGCTACCAAAACTTACTGTTCCAATCGGGACTCGAATCAATACGGGATGCTTACGCCTCTACGCCACCGGTACCGTTTGATACATGTCATACATCTGTGGCCTCTGCTTCACTCAAGCCGCTGAACCCTGCAAGTCTAGGCCTTGTCGTGAATGTGGGTAGCATTGGTAAATAGGAACGCACCAGCCATTCAGGGAGGGCGTATAGGATCGGTAATTTGAGGAGCTGGCGTGTGCCTGGTTAGGTTTCTGCTTAGTTATGATTGGCTGGCGCGTTCCCACCTCTCATTGTTGCCCACATTCGCGACATGGACTCGTCTCTGTTCACTAGTTGGAATCCTTTCTAAACCTCGACTACGTACCAATGGGGCTCGAGAGGTTGTCTATGGTCCGTCAGAAGTTGCTCCAATGGATTAACCTCAGCTGCTGGTGAACTTAGGGGCCGCTCCACTGCTCAGGAAAGACACTTGCAATCCAGGGTAAGGCGACCATGATCGTCGTCTCCAACCAGCCGGCGATTTTCCGACACTGGAAACACCGCGCTCGCAAGAACTGTATAGCTGCTGATCAATGTTACAATAGGTCTGCTGAGGCCGTGGCGATGGAATTCGGCATGCGATTTTCATGCAAATTGAGCAGACGGAGGGCACTAAGTCGGTCTACGGCGGTACTACACCACTCACTATACGACATGGTGGTGACTCAGCTCGGAATGCCGCTGCGGCCCGGTCTACCCAGGGTCGACAACAGAGCCGTCGTCTGTCCAAATCGACGACGGCGGCTGTCGCGGGGTGTCATGCTGGCGACGATCGAATCATCGCCTCTAATGCCAGGCGATGGCAGCATACGCTGGAGAAACTTGAATGATATGGCATCGTCGAAGGTGAACAGGTCGTCGACGAGCAGTCAACCGCAGTGGTCTGCATCGCGGCGGCTTCTGGCTGGTCAGAAGCACAGCAGGTGACGAGCAGGAGCGTGACAGGGTTAAATGTGTCCCGTCCCGTAATAGTGGCGCCTGCTGACCTACTTCCGCATTGTTCAGGCCATTCTTTTTGTCGTTTTAGGTCCGACATGCAGAAGAGGGTTAGCCTTCGGTGTCGTGAGAAGCGTTTGAGGTTGCCCAATACTCCAGTAATGCGCCAGGCACTCGACTACTGCGGCATGTGGTGAAGGAGCGCCCCATCTAGATGTTCTATCCTTCCCATAAGTCATCCACCATGTAAATGTTCATGTTAGTAAACATAACTTGATTGGTTTTGGCGCGGAATCGAACCGGATCGATCTGTACTGGCTTAAACAGCAAGTCGTGCCTTAGCACTATGCAAACGTGACCAAATACACTTATGTTAGTCCTCGAAACCAGCGAGGGAAGCGACTGGCTTACCCATGCAAAGCGTAGAGGATAAAGGATGACAGATGAGGGTAAATCAATCCCTTTTGGGACGCGCCATGAATTCTACTTCTACGGGATGTCTTGGAGGCACTTTGAATGCCATTTGCCTTACACAATGATTTGCAGGGGTGGGTGCTGACGGACCTCGAGGATATCGCGGATGTTACGTGCGGTCAAACAGCGCCGGTGGTGTAAGGCGAACATCGCTGGCCGGAAAGCAGAAGATGCGGGTTCGAGCTCCGCCTGGCGCAAGAGTTTTGATCGCAACAAAACATCCTGTAACAACAATGATTTGTGGTGGCCAGCCGATCGTTCCGAGACGAGTAGGGTTGCTACGCATCGACCCTGGAGGGATGGAAGACTGCGTTGGCCTGGGCAGAAAATCCGAACCACGAACCTTACTCGAGGTGCAGATGACTGTCGGTGCATCCAGCTGCACTACCACGTGTAATCTGGAAGGAAAGGGACATTAATATTCTCAAGGAGAAGGTTGCTGCGGCCTTTAAGAATTCTGCCTCTGTTGGTCAAAGTGAACCTTAAACGGTCTAACGGTCAATAGTGGGTACGTGGCAGCGCAGCCGTAGGAGGCGCCGACTGTTGCGGCTGTTCTTTGGCTCTGATTTTTCGCCCAGGCCAACGAAGCCTACCGTCCCTCCGGGATTGGTGAGTTCCTACCACACTTGGCTGTGAGGGGTAAAGTACTGCCTATACTTATGCTCTCGCAAAAATTTCGAATATTCGAATGGTTTCGAATACCGAAAATCTTCGAGCATTCGAATCCAAGTACATTCGAAAAACGCGATTTTTTGAATATTCGGATTCGAATGAAAATCATTCGAATAGCTATTCGAATGGGTCACTCGAGCATAAGAATAGTACTGACTTGTCCATCGTCAGGTCATTGTAGAAACCAATTACGCTTTCAAATTACATCCACTATGTCTCGCAGAAGTAGAGTGCATGAGATGGGATTGACTAACGTCGTCCTTTATTTAATCCTATTTATTCCGGAGAGCAGTACTGATCTTTTTTTTTCGAAATTTTAGATTGCATCAGTCTGTGCGTCCATTCGTGCCTCCATCGGAAATGAATTGCGACTCGAAGGTTTTCATAGAAACTATTGACTAGTACTCTCAGGGTTACCCATCTGACATTGTGATGTCTTGGCGCTTTGGCTTTAGCGCCTAACGTCTCCTTCTACTGTGCCATTAAGCCCAGGTCTGGGTAAAGATTTTTGAGAGTTTCGCCTCTGCTGAACGAACTGAACTTTAGAACGGCCAAAGGAAAGACGGTCAAGCGGTCGAGATCCATAATGTTCTACTCTTAGAAACTCGAGCGTAAATACTTTGATCTATAATGTTCTACTCTCTAATCATAAATACTTCATTTTAGGCCACATTCCTCAGAAATATAGTTACGCTCGTATGCCTCATTCGAATAAGTGTTCGAATGATTTTTTTTTCGAATTTGAACAATTTATTTCGAGTAAACAAAGCGTTTTTTCGAACATGGAACGTTCGAAAATCCCGATCATTTGAAAACATCCTAATATTTGGAAATTTTGTGAGAACATAACTGCACTCAGAAAGAACTAAAGCTTCAGCGACCGCCGGCGCGGTCGGAGGAGGACCAAGTTGTCGCGTGCATTCTAATTGAGATTTCTTGGTTCGAATTCCCGCTGAGGCAAATCAAGCCTTCCATTCGCGCTGGTCAGTGATTTGCAGAAGACCTTAAACCACTTATTGTCCATCGGCTAGCTACCTCAAGTAGTCATAGAATGCGTGGCGCATCCCGAAAGGGACTAATGCCGACCTATACCCGTTATGCTTATTCTTACCAAAGCTACCATATTTCATACTACAACTGTATTCGCCGTCCATTCAATTCGCGCTCATAGAGGCACTTGCCTACATATACATGCCAGTTACGTACTTTTCCTAGACGCGATCAAACAGTCTGATTCAACTGCAGCTCTAATCGACCATGGATATGCCTACGAATGTCAGCTGAGCAAAGGCAGATGGGAAACTTCTGTTGTGTTCTGACACTGGCATGGATAGGGCGCGAATTGGGAGTGCACTAGCGAACCCACACACACGTCACAGATTCTCTCTCAGGCGAACACATCATAGTGCAAGGGCGTTTGCAGGCGCGAACTTCGGATTCAGGAGAAGTGGTGCGGATCATTGGTGCCGTCGGTTGCCGCCCGCCAGCGATGTGTGACAACGATGTCGATTGTGCCGTTCAAAATTCGATGAATAATGGCGTTATTCGGAATAGTTTACCGAGAAGTGGAAAGTTCACGGAAGCCGATTGCGGTGGGGGTGTTGTCGAGGTCGTTGACTCCAGCCCTGACGGCACCAGACTTCAGCAACGGTTCGGAGGGAACCGAGGCCCTGTTTCCGGTTCAGTTCAGTATAGAACAGGAGCGGACAGGGACACTAACTAATCTTGAGAGTGAGCCATGTGCCAGTTCCTCTACTTGAAACCGTTGGAACATTTGAAGGTGCGATTCAGCCGCTTCAGCCAACTCAGTCGGTCCTCTGGGATCATCTTTCGGGGAAGTCCGGGAGTGACGATAGCGAATGAATCGGCAGTGCAAAACATGAGGATCTCAACATGAACATGAGGATTATTCAGCAAAAATCGATAAGCATCTTTTGTTCAACCAACCAGTTGTCCCTTGCTCTCCCGTCCCCTAGAAGCGTGACTGAGCCATTGCGTTTCCTTACACCCCTCAGAGCTCGACTACTGGCTGAAGTTCCACTCCAAAACACGATATTCTATATTGATTGACCGATCAATATTTGTTGTGAAGCACGTCATTCGTCCAAATTCCGACTTCAAATCGTCCGGATCATCAGCACTGGCATCCCTAAAAAGCATTCAATGATACCGACAAAGTTGTTGTAAGAAACTGAAGATTTGCAAACGGTAATTAATTTTGCACGGACGGACGAACGGAAGCATATGGAGGCCCAGTCATATAAGAAATCCTTTTACCGGAAACTAATTTTACGCGGGCGGACAGGCGGACAGACGCACAGGCGGGTGGTCTAGCTGTTTCATAAATTCCATATTTCTTACTACTATGTAGAAGAGCTAATCTTTGCGTCTGTCGGCATCCAGTTCTCTCCATCCGTCCAAGCAAATTTAATGGTCGTTCGCTCTTCTTCAAAGCTCAGTCGGCATTTTAAGTACACCTGCTCAGTGTCAAGCGAATGTGACGCCCAGTGTCAAGACTTAACAACAAATAGTGCCGAGCACCTAATCAATATTGATTGATATAAATGATTTTTGTCCGGAGTGAACCGTTTTAAGTGGGAGTCAAGCGAGTGTGAAGGCCATTGAGCACACATTGTAATGTTGAAACAATACAGGCAGACAATATCGATTTTATCGATCTTCTTGGAGCTCACCGTTTTAAATTGGTTTCAAGTTGCATAACTAGTTAATGGTAACGGCTACCCAATCAATATTGATTGGCATTATGGATTTTATCCAGCGTCAACCATTTGAAGTGGGATAAAGCGACTATGATGGGCGATGGACAGATTTCGTCACATAGAAACATCATCGGCTCGAAGGGCATTATCGATTGGTTTTTATCGATCTTTATCTGGAGTTTGCCGTTTATAGCGGGATTCAAGAGGATATAGTGGCCGATGTGCAGGCGTGACGGCAAGAAGACGTTATTGATCGGAAAGCTATCATCGATCGATGTTAACGTTTTTGCTCAGTTGCCGTTTGTGGGAGCCACGCGGAAATACTGGCCGATTCACAGAGTTCGTAGCAGGTAATGTGTATCGACCACGCGTTCAGTATTGATTGGTATTCCCGTTTTTGTAGAGCATTGAGTGTCTTAAGTGGGAATTAGGCGAGACTTATGCTTCATTTGCCGGGCGACGCGACATTTTTAAAGCTGCCGATATCGATTGCTCACGCGGCCTAATCGATAGCTGTAGCACCGCCCGTCGAGCGGACTATAAATTCGCTTCAAAAGAATATAACCATATCAGTCGACAAGCCATTGTTTACTTTTACTTTACTTTTTACTTTTTAAAAATCCTTATGTTGACCGTTTCCGAGGGAACCACGCGATTATAGTACCCGGCTACAGCCCCCACAAATGGATAAACCGCGCACTAATGATTTCTGGGGGAAGCTCCAGCTAATAGCAGCATGCGTAACGCATCCCAAACATCCTATTCTCCGATCCTATTCTTGCAAGGAAAGGTTTCCAACTCATGGTGAGCTTTTGCGACGCTGTTTTGACAGGATGTAGGGCCGTGTGAGCGAAGTCCAGAATTACTGTTAGTTTTTGCTGAACGCTTGTTGAAGCCCTGAAATGGAGGTGCAGAAACGCGTGCGGAACAATCATAATCAACTCCTATGATACCCTACAGATGCGTCTTGGTGGCGCAGTCGGCAGGAACGCCATTTCATAGGAGCACACCGGCGGGATTTTGAGTCCTAGTCCGCGTACTGCTAATATTCTTGCACATATTAGTTTCTTGGCTACTAAGCGGGCTAGTGCCCCACTATTATGAGACCATGGTTGTAGAACACTCAGAGATAAACACGGTTTCTGTGTTCTCCTTCGCGTGCGCGGAATACTATGAACCCGCGCCATATCGGTATACAAGTGTGCTAAAAATGTCGTTCTGTCCTGAAAGTGTTGTCGGCCGAGTGCTTTTCCACCTTTACACCGGAATTCGCTCCTCCTACAAGGAAAGACAGCCTTGATTTGCTGTAAGCATTGATGGTCTAAAATTGACTTACCTGACCATGAGAAGGCGTAATAACAACAAACTAATATATACAAAATATAGGCACTACGCGGACTCGAACTCAAAAGTCAGGCGATGTGCTCCTATTAATCGGCCCTCCTACCGACTGCACCACCGATGCACATCTAGTGGTGCATCATAGGGATTGATGATTGTTGACCACACGTCACACCTCTTTTTCCGGTCCTTAGAGTTGGGAACCTTTCCCTGTTAGTCGAGTAGTCACGTTCCGAGCGATGGGACGAGCAGGTCTTTTTGGCGAACCATCGACAAAAACGGCTCGGCAATCAGCAGGAATTTTATCTGACCACGAGTGAACGAGGCCGACGTGTGTGTCACCAGGGACTTTGGCCGACCATATATGGCTAGGGTACACCGCACTTCCTGATACACAAGACGGACAGCCGCACAGAACGATGAACATCTCCCGGTCTCGTAAATGTCAGTCAATATGTTCGCAGAGAACTTTGCACGAGGCGATAAGAGCGGGTCACAAGGGTGTCGCCTAAAAATGGGGAGAAATTGTGAAATTTAAGACCATCGGGCGTGGCCAAGGAACTTCAGAAAACCTTCAGGCTTGGACGACAGGCGCTTATAAGGCATTCTCGTTCTCCCGTGCCTGATCTTTTTATTGTCAAGAAACGATCAGCAATCTGAACGGGGCGGCGTTCGGTGGTTTTTTCCTACAGGCCCCTTTGGTCGTAACCGTTTATGGTCCGCCTTTATGGCAAAGCAACAAACAATTACCGCTAATGCCATTTTTAACGGCTGGGTTGAGTCTGGAGCCTAATGGCGCCAGACAGCAGCCGTTACCGATCGATATCCTCCATGGGTCCTGAAGAACGAATCACAGACCTGCCACCTGCCAGCGCTGTGATTGCTCCGAAACGCAATGACATGAGCTCTTTGAGAATGATGATGTCAAGCCGAAGAGAATGTTTCTGGAGAGGCAAGAGAATGCGGTCCATTTCGTGAAATTAATTTCCTGGCGCTTTTAAGTGAGTCCGCTTCGAAAACATATATCATCACTTACAAAGAAGGCGACTAGCCAGCCAGCATCATTAGCTGACGAATAGCTGGAAATGAACGGTCGAGAAGGGTGTGATACATTCCCCAACAACGCGGTTTCTTCGAGCTTTCACCCCATCGCCTGACAACCGTATTGGGCTGCTGCCGGCTGCTCTTATGTACCCACACAGGTCCATGTAGCGAATGTGGGCAGCACTGGGAGGTGGGAGAGCCCTAGTTAATCATAGCCAATCAGAGTATCGGGTGAACTTACGCCATCCAGCCAGGGTGTTGGCCGTACTCGCTCTCTGGATGGCAGACCCATTCGATGTCCCCTTATTGACTGGGGCGTTTTTACACCCAATGCTGTCCACATTCGCAACTAGGCTCCTTAAACAACCTCATTTGTCTGATAGTGTCTTAGGGATCGTTTAGTGTACACGCGACGCGCGATGCGATGGAATGGTGAGCACCCATATCGATTCATTGCGTGACACGATCGATATGGAAGCTTATCATCACATCTAGTCGCGCGTCGCCTGCACACTGAACGATCCCTTAGCTGTGAGCGGGCTGGTGAATATAGGAAATGTACCAGAAGAAGCTGAAGTTAGTTTCAGCACTGGCCACATCCGTGACGACGACGAGGTATTGATTACCACGCGTTCACGCTCTCATGCCTTTTTGACGGGCGTGGCGTACTAATCAATAACTGGCCGGCATAGCGCCTTGTCGACATTGTGTCCAGAGATGGTAACAATGGTGCCTACTGAATTGCAGGCTTCTTCCTCTCGAAACGCAGGGTCAATTCGGCTCGTTCTGTAGGCGTTGGTCTCGTGCAAGCAACAAATCAATCAATTTTAAACTTGCTCCGCCCAGGTCAGACAACCCTACATTCTCCCTTCGAGCTTAGTGGATTGGTGAAAGAGTTGCCCGGAAATGTTGAAGCACTAGCGCGTCCATAACTGGGTGCTTAAGCACGATAAAGGCCCTAGTGGTCAACTGCCGGTGAACTTTCGATGAATTACAAGGGCAATTACTCGTCCTATGAAATTCTTTGGTAGATGATCGGATTTTCGTCCACGTTTTTTCCAGTAGTTCAACAGGAATTTAAACAAGGCCACTTGGAGTTTCAGAGTCATCCGCGACACAGATGTGCTCCACCGTGCTATATAGTGGTCCATAATCGCACTAATCTAATTCTCTTTCAAAGCGGCCTGGAAGTGTAACGCATGACGCATCCTAGCGCAATTGACTAAGGCGACTGACTCTGATCAGGTTTTACCCCTTCAGTGGCAGGTAAAAACAGCTAAGGCAAGTAAAGGACCTCAGTGTATGTCGCAAAAGCAGAGCCAAGGTGAGTCCACTGAAGTGGAATGCGTGGCGTAAGCCGCAAGCTAAACAGCTTAGAGAAATTGCAGTTTACCTAAAGTTTGTGGTCTCCGCAAACTATGAGGATGAAGTATGGTTTGGACATCACTTACCAGAAAGCTGTGGCCTGTGGAGCAGTTGCACTAGGTGCGCTGTTCCAAGTGTAACAAGACCACAGTTCGTCTCCGGCGGAGTGGCATTCTACACCCTGTCCTTTAAACAGAGGCGTGGCAAATGTCTGCGCCTCCACCATGTCGTAAGGCAGCAGCTGGTCTCTCGAGTAAGCCCAGGGGTTGGGGGGGGGGGGTGTGGGCGGGCCAGGGGAAGAGGGGGAAGAACGCTCGACCCCCTTCGTATCCGCATCGAGGCAGTAGGTCACTAATTCTTAGCGCACGTCCTTAGTACGTTAGCGATGGAGTGGTCCTAAAGGGATAGAACGCCAAATGTATCAGTGGATGAACCATAAACCAGTCACATCGGTCAAATGCACATACAACCGCCTCCACGGAATCACGTGGAAGTAGAAGCATGGCGTATCTCAGTATATTTGCGAGCACATTGGTCAAGAGCGATTCTTAGACATTTGAGAATCAGGAATATTTAGCTATGCTTTCACTGCAATCGGAGGAGCAAAGAGAAAACCAGATGTTGTTTAGTTTCTACAGGATACGCCATGTATTCCACAATGGCTAGAAATGGTAGTTGTCATTTGATTGGCCGAGTGTGAGCTCCATGTCACACACTCGGCAGGAAAGTTCAAGAAGGACGAAGCGGTGGTGTAGTTGGAGCTAACGTAACGTCTGATGACAACGTTAGCTCACACGGTGTAAACAGTGGGACTGAATGATAAGCAGCGCTGGTGAAGCGCTAGCTCCAGAAGTGTCTCCAGCATGGCTAAAGGAGCTTATAAACAGGAGCGACGAACGTGAGCGATGTTCTGCGTGGAATATTTTTCCGTCACGCTTTTATAGGCGACAGTTGTGTCCACTGATTATGCATGCGAAGATGGAGATGTGACACTTTATGCTAAGTGCTTAAAAGTGGGAGCTATTCACGCCGTTCTAATGTCGCGCTCCTGACTATTATGCCACTGCAACAGCTCTCAAAAAGACTCTGCTGATTGTCGAAGCTCTGCAAGACTGCACGACATACTCTTCGCCTTTCGGTAGGGTAGTTCCATACACTCCGGCATAAATGTATTTGAATTTGACGACGGCTGGAACAAGCCCAAAGGAGCCTAGAAGACGGACACAGCAGTTAGTTCCGCATCCAGCCGTCGTCCAGCCTTCCTTAGTAGGCGTATATTTTACTAATGAATCTATTTTTATACTCTACAGGGTCAACCATAACTCCTGCAACAAGTTTCGTAGCTTCGTTATCAGGAAAGGTATCGATTTTCTGAACCAAGTAGCAACTAATCTTTAGTGCTCTAATAGTACAGAATCAGGTACAAATCTATACGTAACACATATGTAACATCTCATAATTCTTCAGCATCACAAAACTCAACGGCACAACGTAACCAAATGAGATTAACAACGAAAACACTGACAACTAACAACAATAATAAACATTTTCTTTTTCGCCTCTATTTTCCTACAGAACATGTTTAAAATTAGTTACCCCGAGGCTCTTCAGTGAAGAAGGTAACCAATTAGCTTAGTTGTTAGTACAGTTCAGGGTAATATATTATTGTATTCTAACCTATTATACTAAAACCATGTTTTACAATTGAAAACAAATACACTGAACACAATAACCATCTATTCATTTCTTATACATATTTTATTATTATTTATATTTCAGTTTTCCTCAAATTATTTTTATTTAATTATTTCTTATTTTTATCTTTTTGTTTTTATTTTTAATATATATGTTTTATATTTTTAAAACTTATTAATTTGTTTAAATTTACTTTTTTGTTTTTTACTTGAGAATATAATGCCTTGTATATTCATAAAACATACTTCTCCTTGCGGAAGGTTTCAATAAAATGAGAACATCTATGTTTGAGTTGAAGCTTATCACTATCATTATCATTATTAATCACATTATAATGACTCCTCCTCTCATACGGAGTTATGCTCGTAATTGATCTATAGACTAAGTGTTATTATTTCTGTATTTTATACCTTGTATTATAATCAAGTAAATTAGGAATGAAATGTGGAACATCATAGTGATCGTATGCATATAATAAATAGTTTGTTTCTATTCAAACATTTTAATATATTCTTTATAATTGTATCTACTGGATAGTCAATTTTAAAAAGTCTGGTAATCAACTTTACAAAGTTTTCAACAAAATCGTTAAAAACTGTGCAGCATCTAATTAATCTTAGTGTTTCTGTGAATGATTAATTTTTTAATCTCCATAGATATATAGTTGAAATGTGGGAATCTAGCAACATAAAATTTAAAATTATCTGCTTTATTGTTTAATTTTGTTACTAACTTGTTGTTAATAATTTTGATATTGAGTCGAGATAATTGCAATCGTAGTCGGACTCAAGAACTCTATTGTTTCAAACTGAAGAGAATTTAATAAGCCAACTGTCATCTGCTTCTTCTCATGCTCCCGAGAAGTTAGCTCTTCGGCGTGAGAAACGGTTCTTTTAAAGGTCTTCTATGCATGCCTTACAGATAGTACAGAAGAACTATGTATCGCGGGATACGGCTTAGTATTATAGTTGGAGGTCAGATAGGACGTGCAACACTAGGAACTGTTCACGTTCTCCTTTCAATAAATCTTGGAATGACGTAATGACTTTTTAGCAGATAAGCAGTGTCCAGTTGCCATTCATACCACCAAGGATATGTAAGCTTTCCAGCATCTAACGCTCATTGACGGATTGCCGTCGAGGACTTCTTATGCCCCAGAATTGGATTTCTAGCTTCCTCAGCTTTTCAGCGTCGAGTTGGGACGCCTTAGGAAGTCATCCAGGAAGTGGCGTGGGTTAGCAGAGAGATGCCGAGCTATGTGGTAGTGCTCTGGCCATTCGGTCGCATCGCTGATCAACAGGTAGTCTCTGCTCGCTGCCTATATTTCTCCCCCTACACATATTTGAATTTGAACATCGCGGAAACAGGCTCATAAAAGGCCGTGAAGACGATTACAGCGGTTGCTTTAACATCCATCTGTCACCTGATCTTCTCAACGCCTACCATGTCCACTGGTGTTATCGCATGCTTTGTTAGTAAACATGTTATCTACAGCTTCTGCTCACACTCGCGAAAATTTCGAGGCCTCCGCACACATTTGCGGCGGGCGGCAAAACTCGCGAAGATCGCTGTTCACGCACAGTCTTGTCGGCGGCAATAGTGATGTGAATGGTTATTGCCGGTTCCACAATTACGGTAATTAACTGTAAGCCTACTATTCTTTATACTTATGAGAACTCGTGCAAATCCTTTTCGAGAGAGAGAGAGCAGGAAGGAGCCATGACTCCATTCAGTGGTCCTCGGCAGCGGGACAAGAGGTACGCCCGCCCCCGCTGGGGGGGGGGGGGGGAGTTGTGGCGTCAGGAGGTACAGCTGCTGCTCCGCGGACCAGAAACTTTTGTTTTGCGTGCCAAATGTCCCGTAAGGCAGCCGTTAGACTCTCGGTGAAGCCTAGGGGGTTGGGGGTGGGTGAGCAAGGGGGATGAGAAGAAGATCGCACGCCCCCCCCCCCCCCCAGCAGGGGCGGGTGTACCTCCTGACTGTCCCCGTGGCCCTCCGAGGGAGGCCAGCACCGAGGGGAGGAGTATTTTCTGTTTGGTCTTCGAATAAGGGCCCCGCGAAACGACGCCGAAGCCTTACTTTTTCCTTTTTTAATATATCTCCTCGATCAGAAAGAAGGTGTGTCCTCAGGAATGCAACACCTGCGATCAGGAGTCGCACTCGTTGGTAGCTATAAACGCTTCCTCAATGATTCGAAAAGTAGAAGGTGTTGATGGCAGTCAGCAACTGCTGCTCTAAGGCCATGACCTGCCGCACGAGGGACAGAGGAGCGTGAAATTCGAAACAGGCCAAAAGGAAGCGATAGGACTGGTAAGGTGGTGGCGGTGGCGGTACGCTCTGTCAACAACGCGACGCTGCTTTTATAGCATCGCTCGCCTATCTTATCACCTTATCGGTCTATGTGAAACGTTTATAGCTATGCAGTGCAGTACAATCGACAACGAGGCGCTGGTCAATATATACTGTTCAAGGGACACGCTGCTGAGAACGACCATTTAGCACAGAACAGTGGATAAAGTGATTAAGAGATGGCGAAACAATGTCGTTATTCTTGAGAAGGTTTAAGGAATCTCTGAGCGACTCCGTTATCGGAGTAATTCGTAGAGTACACCATACAGGCGAGGCGAAGATATCAAGGTCAACAAGACAGAGACGGCAGTAATCCAGTTGAATTTAATAAAGCAGCACCAGTGGTAATATCCGCTTATTCTAAAAAGACCAGAGACTTATCTGAGAAAGTTAGCTGGACTTTGAGGAGACCAAAGAAAAAAGTGAGACGCCTCATCAAGAGAGATTTCCTAGAATACGGTGTTCTGACAGAAAACACTTTTAATAGGATGATACGGAGGCGGCTTAACAGTTGCCATTTCCCTACAGCTGTGTCGCACTGAGTGGTCAGAAGAAGAAGAAAGAACGAGGGAAAAGCAGGAGAAAATGTGGAGCAACATGTGAACATGCCCATTATGACTTTAATCATCATCAGAAATAACCTCTCAACGCCTTGGAGGCGTTTTTGGTCCAAGCCTAAGACCCCAAGCTAAGCCGGAAGGAAGAGTGCCTCTATATAACACGGGAGCTCAAGCCCTACATAAAGTTGGCATTCTTGGGGCGCCTGTGTCTTGAAAACGGCCCTGCTACTAGCGATAGTTCCTCCTGGCTCCCTGTAAGATGAGCGTCTCGATCTTTCTACTGACTATGTGATCGAAAGGCTATCTTGAATTTCTAAGGTTGAGGCGCCTTTGACGCGGTAGCCACATTTCGACTTTCCTTTCAGGCCCTCAAGAAGGCGATACCGCCGAAATCTTAGACAATAAGGATCTGTAAAAAGTCGTGTGGAGCTCAATCAAAACGCTCCTACAAGAAATAACCAATTTCGATACATGTCGAGTAGGTGAGCAGATGGTAGGTGGGAGCGATCCAGCCAATAATAACCAGCCCGAACTCATGCCAGCCCATCAGGGTTGCGACTGAATACGCTCTCTCCGAACGGCATGTCCATTCAATGCGGTCTGATTGGTTTAGGCGTTCCCACGTACCAGTGCTGCTCACCTACGCGACATATACCCCCATTTCGTTTCGCGGAGAATATGCAAAGCAACCAAGGGAGTTCAACTCTGTGGTGTGAACGCATTATGAGAAGACCAATAGGTGGGCATCTAAATAGATGAAGCTCTGAACATCCGACGATTTCCAAAGAAAAGTAGAGAAGGAAGTCGCTGCGACAGATCTAGCTGAAGCCACTGCTTCGGCTAGTGTCGTAGAAAGGATGAGATGGCAACGGAGTGAAGTGACTGTCTCTCCAGCTGTCTGCGCACGCAGCTGTGGAAAGCAAAAAAGAATCAGACTATGTCGTGCCGGACTCCACCGATCTGACAGTGGCGATTCTGCCATCCCTTTAACGACAAATTCTAGGAAGCGCAGCGAAGTAAACGGCTATCGTTCAGTTGTTGGTGGTGCTGATAGCCGCTACTCCAGAGTAATGAATGTGATCACGGCGGGCGAAGGCCAACTGGGCGGTTGTGTTGTATCCTCGAGGATACACTTAATTGCACCATTGAGGTCTCTTCTTATTGTTCTCTAAATCTCCAGGCATCCTTGCCTTTGCGTCTAAGAATCGGGGCTAGAATACAGTTCATTAGAGAGTAAGCCACGGACAATAGCGGTCAGGACCCACGCACGCGTAGTAGCGTGCGACTTTGAAGCGTATCGTGGCGAGATTTCTGATAAAAGCCGACTCTTGGAACTATGTCGTGCGCTCCAAAATAGCTGAAGCAACAGAAAAACCGTTTTCACTGACAGTATTAAAGTAGGGAAACGATGCCAACCTGACACTCAAAGAATGTGCGTACAGACGGCGCTGCTCAAAAACAGACACACTTATCGCATGCACTTTATTGTTTTGAATAATCACACTAGTTCTTGCACGACCCAGTAATCGTATTAGTAAAAGGAGATCGCTATCAGTGATTACTGGAAGTGCATGCGTTCCCGATTAGAAGGCCCCACCGGCGAAGAACGTGGCGATATAAGGGCTTCTTGACGACGAGGCGTTATCAGGCGGCCGCTGGAATTTCTAGCTGATCACGACTCCAGCAGTGATGACTTCTCGCTAGAGTCGAACTTCTGCTATCTGCGACGGCGGCGGCACATGTATGGTGAGGCACAATATGACGTGGCTGTTTAAGCAAGCGAGGCCTCTGCTCCATGACGTTCATGCTCGATGATCAGACGAGTGCACTGCGGAATTCTCTTGGGATTCCATCCATAGTGCTCCTCGGTTGAAACGAGAGAGAAAAAACGCAGACGGTAGGCAATGCCTCCGTGCTGCGCTACGCATCTAAGTTCCACATGACGTTGTATACCGTCTGGCTTAAAAAATGCAATTGGACGAGACATTCTAGCTTTGCCAAGCGCTAAATGGTAAGCGAGCACTATGCGGAATGACGACATTTATAACCAATTCAATGAAATGATCAAAATATATCATTTTCATGTCGAACTGGACACTTTTCAAATCAAAGTGGACACTCTTCTAAGCTCGCCTTTTGAAATCAAAGGGAACTTCTCCAAATTGAAATGAGCTTTTTCTACATTAAACTAGGGACGCTTCAAGAAAGCTAGAATGATTTTATTTAAAAGAAATTTTAGTATAACTTTCTTTGATGTTTTAATTCACCTATCCAAAAAGTGAACACATTGTTAGAAACTTTATTATTTCTTTTTTTGGTTCAAAGTTTGTCTTTAAAAGCAGAACGACGGTCATTTTTTAGTTAAAAAAAAAGAAATTACGCCATGCCCTCGTCCAAATCGTGGCGATTTTTATCCGATTGATAGCAGAATTTCTGTTTTCATGGAGTTTCACACTTGTAAACGATACAACAAAAAACAATTGTAAAGAACACACATATCCCCATTTAGGTACTTTACGTAAGCAGCATTTAGCAGCACTATGCGACGAGCTTTTCGAGCGCATGCCGCGATCTAATATTTTAATGTCTAAATTTTTGTTGTGTTTGCTGAGTGTTTAAATCTTTCAATGCATTATATGATTGCTTCTTTGCTGTGCTTTAAGATAAATTTTAATTTATTATTTTTTCTTAAAAAATGAAAATTTTATGAAATTATTACACTTATTCGGGGATGTTTCAACTAGAAAGAGTTCGCTTTAATTTCAAAAGTATTAAAGCCGGCTTAGAAGAGTGTCCAGTTTGATTTGAAAAGTGTTCAATTTAACATGAAAGTGGTTTATATTGAGAACGCAAATTACGATAAAGTAGACGGCGTTATTCGCCGACCTCAAAGGGATGGAGGGCTTCGTTGGCCTGGGCGGGAAGTCCAAACCAGGAACCTGGAATTGGGCGCATGCGACAGCCAGCGACTCCTCCGACTGTGCTTCCACACAGCCGAGCTACGCTGCGATCGGCCGAAAAGTCACCTATCCATCATAGATTGCGGCACCGAATATACGATCATGGAGACGAAGGCACAAATGAGTGACTTCTGCGAAGCTTTCTGGTACGCTAAATTGCGAGCCTGTTTAAGTCAAGAGACTCTTTTACGTAGTAATGAGAAAATAGAGAAGTACGAAGATGTTAGCCCACAGTAAGAATTACAATAAATAGATGTAATAAACACATGTGGCCTCCAATCCTGCAATTGACGTTAGCGCACTTGTTCTAGTAGGAACTTTCGAAATCATCCATAGGCGAAAAACTGGGTGACGAAGCAAATCATTGGAAGGCTAAGGCGCTAAAGTGGTGCACGTTCCACTACGAAATTTCATGTAAGCCCTACCTACCCTGTCAATCGAGTGGCCATTGCAAATCGCTGAACGAGTGCATGGCACAAACTTTGCCCTAGTTTTCAGTGTCTTTGTTACCTTGTTCAGTACTAGTCGGCAATGTGGCCCTCATGGATGGACGGGAATGCGACGGCCAATCATGGCACCGACCACACACTCGGACACACTTGGATTCTGTTCTATGTATTCTTCTTCAACACTCTTCCGCCAATCGAACAACTAATGGTTCACACGGATCGATAGCTCAGCCGTTTTTGCCGAGACAGGTTGCCACGGAAAGGAAGCGAGTCTGTCGGTGCTCTGATTGGCTGGCGCGTTTCCATCCGCACATGGTGGCCAGATTGTAGACTAGCATTTTTTCTTATCTAGAAGAGACCAGAGAACCTTAGCGTAAAAGTACTAGAATTCCATCAGCAATCATGAAATATAGAAACTCAGACTGAGACTCGCGGTACATACATGCGTTTCGAGAGTTAATGCAAGGTTTATCTTATAGCGCTCACTTTCCCACTTTCAGCTTTCGCGGAGCATGTGATAACTCATAGTATGTCCACGGTGCTACCCAGAAGTGGAAGGCGTGGCGCATACCAGAGCTATTGGGGTTAATCCCATTTATTTATTTATACATAGCGCAGGGGCGCGTGTAGCGCAGTCGGAGGAGGCGCGACTGTCGCGTGCACCCGATACCAGGTTCCTGGTTCGAATTTCCCGCCCAGGCCAACCAAGCCTTCCATCCCTCCGGGGTCGGTGAATTGGTACCAGACTTGTCTGGGAAGGATAAAGCGCTGACTTGTTCATCGGCTGGCCACCGCAAGTCATTGTATGGCCAAATACGCATTCATGTCGCCTCCACGACATCCCGTAGAAGTAGAATGCGCTGGCGCATCCCAGAAGGGATTGAGTAACGCCGTCCTTTATCCTTTATCCTTTATACATAGCGCAGGCGTGATACTGAAGCGTAAAATAAATGAGAAAAATGGAATAAGTTTATTTATTTATTTATTTCTAAGTTTCTTTCTAAAATTCTTGCAATGGGAATCTGATCGTTTACCGCGTTTGATTCCTAAGTTTCGACATGCTAAACTTGAGCTAAAAATGTCCTCAAAGATCGCTTTGGCTATTCTTTAGCAGATTTTGGATTACTACCTGGGCTAGTGTACTGAACGAGACGTTCACTTTCGGATTCTTATAGAAATGTGTCCAAATTTTCATAATCGGAATGGCTGGTGTGAGGTAGCCCATCGATATGCCGAATTACATGTGTGATTCAGTCTTTATGATGACAAACGAAGATTGTTTAGCCTTCTTGGACCCTTTTGACGCTTCCATTAATCGACTGCGAGTCCAGGTCACAGCGCCTGCTCCACATATGGGCCGGACCTTATGTCTGACCCATTATGGATTAAAGTGCTGCACTGTCATCTACGAACTACAACAATTCATCCTGATTGACACTCAGAACAGCACTTTATGTCCAGTTATTTTCAGAAGCAATACGCCGAACGAGCTCGTCGAATGAGCACCCTATCCAGAAGTGATGCGATCCATGGTGGCGGCGGCTATCAGCCCGTCAAGCAGGTTGGTCCAAAAGCCCGTAATTAGTGGCCGTTTTTACAGCTCAGATAACGATATTTAGACGTCGAACCCCCTTCCTGAGCATCCACGAATCTACGAGCGAAACCACGTGCATTCACGGTCGTGGAATGTCGAGACGGGACACTGTGACGAGCCATCGCCTCCGATGCAGCAGAACGACTACCAGTACTATCAGATGGTAAGCGCTCTCATGAGATGTGGCTGGCGCAGTTAGTAGTGGGCGTTGACCTGGTACAAACCACCTATCGATTTTTGGTTCGGTACGCGGGCCGTCACGGCAAGCTTTTGTGAATTAGTGCCAGAGAGTGAGAGCGACCAATTACCCTATAGTCATTTTCCCGAGTCGAATAAGGACAAACATGACCAAGGAGACGCTCAGAATCGATTGAAGGTTCGAGTCCTGCCAGAGCCAAACATCTATCCAGGTTTGATGAGTTCATGTCGCGAAGGTGGGTAGCATTGGGATATGTTGTTAGCACCCAATCACAACAAGCAGTACACCAGCCAATCAGGGTGCGGACTGTGCACGCCCTATCTGAATATCGCGCCCATTCGACGCGCTGGCGCGTCTCCACCTCCCAGTGGTGCCCACATTCGCGACATTGTCCGCAGCCGCAATGTTGCAAGGACACGCGATGTTGGTCGGTGAAGGACGCTCAGCGGAAAATTCGATGGGAGTCAGGTGCTGATAAAAATCACCCATAATACGTTTCTCACAGCTTGGTGCTGCCCACATTCGCGACATGGACTGAAGGTGCGAAAAGACGCACTCAGAAGTTGAAGTTGGGGGAAGAAACGGGTAAAGGATCTGGAAGGAGAATTCGATAGGGGTCAGATGCAATAAGAAGACCCATAAGACGTTTCTCACATCTAAATGCTGCCCACATTCGCGACATGGACTGAAAATGCGAAAAGACACAACTATAAGGTTCAGATGGGAGAAGAAACTGGCGTAAAATCCTGACAGCAGAATTCAATAGGGATTAGATGCTAATAAGAAGAGACTCGTAAGACACCTCTTCCCCCTCAATACTGCTCACCTTCGCGAAATATACAACCACAACTCATGGTATAGGCCACGTACAAGACCACAACAACTCATTGTACAGGGCAAGTACGCCTTTGGATAACCTTGACGGCATCGGGTGGAAGAGATAAAGAGTGCGTGACGTATCCTATGCTGTCAACTGCCATTTTCTTCACCTTTAAGGCTGCCTTTTTCCTTCTTACGCAACGATCTAACAACACAACGATAACACAGGCTGCATTAACTCCGTAAGGAGGCATAGGTGACGCAGTGCCTGTGGGTGCTAGTCACACGCGAGTGGGTGTAGAGATTCGAGTCTGCGCCGCACCACGTTCGTGAGAAACAGGTGCTTCTAAGCTAGCGGATTCAGGTCGATAGACTGGTAGTGGAAGAGCTGTATATGAAGAGAGAAGGATTGACTACGCTAGCCGGTAGGCTGGGCAACTTACGGGTCAAATACGCTGAAAGAACACCTTCGTGGTTTTGAATAGAATAGCAATGCATGGCTTATCCCAAAGGCGTTAGGATGCACTTATGTTGGTTCAGAAGGCAGCCAAACCCGGTAAAACTTCCACTTTACACCTAGTTCACTTATTAGGGCCTACCAGGTGCTCTACTAGGTACCTTACTCATGCTAAGCTACGGCCTCTAAGGTATCTCATAGCTACTACCTGATCCCTAGAGTGTCGCCTAAAGCGAAAGAAAGGAACTAAGGAAGAAAGCCAGGGACGAAGAGAGGAAAAGAATGACTCAGGAGTGCCACTGAGCCCTTTTAATACCGAAAAGAACGGAGGGCGGGCCAACGTGCGGTTGATGCAGCCGCAGATAAACGATTGCTTAAGTTCACGGAGCTGCAGATCGGCTAGCAGATAGTGCTAGCAGCACTCACAGATGAGTCACGGCGCTACTGAGTCATCAGCACGAGGAGGAAAGAAAGAGGTCGACTGCTGTGAATAAGGCAGATATAGGCCAGCGTGCGTGTACCAAAAAAGGTGCCGGAAGCGCATCAGAGTCAGTCAGATAAGGACAGGAGGGGCTGCTAAGGTCATATGAAATGCCTGGCGGAATATCGCATGAAACGGCCAATCAGCAGATTTTCCTCCACTTTCTAATCAAGCTGCTTACGACGTTCAAGGTAACTATGGGAAGTGCATGACTGTATGTAAGTTCCGACGTGGGACTTACGTACGCTACAAAATAAGAAAAAGCAGCAGAAAGGGCAGATATCCTCGTAACGGTAAACCGGCTATTTTTGAATGTGCTGAGGATTGTACTGCTAAGTGGCTTCTTTGAGTAGGAGAAGAGGGGGCTCTGACAAACACAGTACTCTTGGGAAGCCAACAGAACCTGCAGCATCCCTCCATCCACGACTTCCGCTCCGATCTCTTCGATAGCCACGTATACCTGCTCTCAAGCCATCCTCTGCAGGATGGGTGCGTCGTCCCCTCTGTTCTCCTTCCGAAATCCGACACGTCATCTCATCGGTGAAGAAAAGTACAGCATCCGGTCCCGACAGGATCATACCCGAACACCTGAAGAACCTCCCGCCAGCGCTCATCAACACCCTGGCGCGGCTCTTCACGCGTTACCTGTCGGAGTGCAGGGTTCCATCTCAGTGGAAGACCAGCAGGGCCGTCTTACTGTGAAAGAGTGGAGACGTGCACGGCATTGGCAACTATCGCCCGATCTGCCTGCTGTCCGTAGTCTACAAGCTGTTCACTCGAGTCATCCTGAATAGGATCAGCAGAACGCTAGACGAAGGACAGCCATGCGAGCAAGCAGGATTTCGGAGAGGATTCAGCACGATCGACCACATACACATCATTACGAAGTTCGTCGAAGTCTCGCGAGAGTACAAGCTGCCGCTGTGCCTTACGTTCATCGACCTGAAGAAGGCATTCGACTCCGTCGAAACTGAAGCGGTCATCGACGCCCTGCTCACTCAGGGTGTTCCTACTCAGTACATTAGAGTCCTTCGAGAGTTGTACAATGGATTCACGACCAAGATCTCACCATTATACAACGACGTCGTCATCGACGTGAAAAGAGGGGTTCGGCAAGGGGACACCATATCCCCGAAGCTGTTCAACGCCACCCTTGAAAACGACATGCGCGAACTAGAATAGGAAGACATGGGAGTGAAGGTCAACGGCCAGCAGCTGCACCATCTCTTTCGCTGACGACATCGTGCTCATAACACCGAGCATCAGCAAGGCGGAGCGAACTTGCCGACTTCGATTGTGTATGTGGAAACGTTGGACTGCTGCTGAATCTGTCGAAGACGATGTTCATGAGAAACGGACAAGTTTCTGATGCTCCATTCTCGCTCAACGGAATGAACATGTACGAATGCTCCAGCTACGTGTATCTGTGTCGCGAAGTCAACGTGGCCAACAACCTAGTGCCAGAACTGGGTAGGAGGAGATGAGCGGCTTGGGGAGCTTTCAAGAGCTTCGAAGAAGTCGTGAAGGAGAAGAAGAACGTCTGCCTCCGTGCGTATCTATTCGACTCAATTGTTTTTCCTGCTGTAAAATACGCCTCAGAGACGTGTGCCATATGAAAGAATGGATGAACACTCGAACAGCGTCGCGCAGCGGGGAATAGAGAGGCTTGGAGTGACATGTTTCGGATTGTGAGAAGGCTTTCGGAGTTTAGCCGACGAGCCTCGTCGACGTTCGTAAACCAGAGGCGCTGTCGCGTGGGCGAAGTCGACGAAAATTAGGTGGGTCGGCCACGTAATGCGCTTCGCAGACACCCGCTGGACGAGAGCCGCCACAGACTGGATTCCGCGAGATGTCAAGAGAGCACCAGGACGCCCACCAATGCGTTGGTCGGACTATTTCGTGAAGGCCCTGGACGAACGATATGACGCTCTTCATATCCCTCTAGTGAGGAGGATCCAATGGAGCACTCCGGCACGAGACAGGGACGAATGGAGACATTGGTGGCGGCCGCTCGAGAAACTCGATGATCAACGGACGACAGGTGATTCAGACAGGTGATAATACCATTACGCAGTGGATGATCTTCTATAACAAATGGTAAGTACAACTGAAGGTCCACTCAGGCCAGAAAATCCTTTAGTTAGTGCACTGAATTTCGGTCCAATCTTCTAAGTACCTTCGAACGTCTGGACATTGTAGTCCGCTTAGTGCTTTATGGAAACCAAAAACGAATTTTAGAACGAAGTGTACGCACAGGAGCGCCAATACATTCCAACGATTAACGAGCCGCAAGTTCATCTTGGAGTTCGTCAATTCCACAGACAGGTGAGTCTCACGGTTCTGCATATGCATACAATTAAGGCGGAGGTAGTGTCAAAAATGCTCAGCAAAGGCGCTGACTTGTCAGTATATGTGCTCTAAATGTCCATCACTTGGTGAGGGGGAGGGGAGTGTAGGGGGAGAAGACAACATACCCTACTCACTTTCCTAGCATGTACATGTTCATCACCGATCCATTTAAAAATAATTCCATTTAGGAGAATGCGGCTATACTTTTTTGGTACTAATCGTTAATGTGGCCTACAAGGGGGAGGGGGGAAGACGCTAGCCAGTCAGCATGCCGATCGCATGCGCTCGCTTTGGGTGGCGCGGCGCCGTTCCTCCTTACCTCTCTCCTATGCGGGCCACATTATCGACAAGTACCTATTCTTAATAGCTAGTACAATATAGCATAGGAGTAGCGGGTTGTCGTTGTTCCCTTAGGCGAAGTCGTTCGACGAACGTGGAGTGCCATCACGTGACGCACGACGGATGTCGATGGATCGACGGACGTTGTCAGAAGCGGAACGATCGGCCACGCGACAAAGTACGGCTCAGCATCTGCAGCCTGAGGTACTGTATCATTTCGGGATACGATCGCCAATCAGAGTAAGTCAAGCTAGCTATGTGGTCATTGCTGTGAACGTGTGACCACACTGCACTCGCACTCCTATGTATGCACGAACAACTTAAAGGGATCGATTTATTGACGTTTATCGATTTTTGACTTTCCGTCCAAATGAGGCCGATCGTTAATGTGGCCTACATGAGGAGGTGAGAACGCATCAGCCATTTAGATCACCAGTGAAACACACCCCTGGGTTGCAGTCGCATTCCGTGCGACCTGAGTAGTCTGTGCGTCACCATCTTATGTAGGCCAAATTAAAGGCAACTACTGCCTAAATTTAGAATTTAAAAGAATCTCTTACCATAAGGAGGAGCTCGTGAGTTGGACTGGTTATTATGCTATTTTAACCGGGAACCTTTCGCAACCTTAACCTTTCCCCAACTTACAGCTTTGATTCGTAGCAAATTAGATAGGTAACGAAATGCACTGTATGATTTGCATGAGATGTTAAAGGAACACCAAACCAACACCGTGGATATGTCGGCCGTATGCCAGAATTCACAAAAGGCGATGTAGATCGATCGGCTGTTATCGATCGATTTTATCGATTTTTGCTCTGAGTTGGCCATTGGGAGTGGAAGTCGAGCGAATATGTCGGCCGTATGCCAGAGTTCACAAAAGGGAGGCAGTGTACAGATCGACCTACCGTTATTTATCGATCGGTTTTTGTTTTTGTTTACCTTTTAATCAATATGTTGGGTGGAGAGTAGTCACATTCACAAGTTCTTCTCAAATAAGAAATATCTGTTTCTACCACTTACTTGGAAGAATTACCAGAAAGAAATGAGACCGGCCGTCATGGCTGGCCTATTCCTAGCTACCTGTTATAAATTTTATGGCCGCAAAATTGACGGTGAGATATTTCACCTTTTCAGATGAGCAAGACAGATTTGCTACAGTTTTGCGTATTCGTCGTCTGTCTATCATTAGCTGTAGGCGTTAGGCGAAACCATTGTTTTATGAAAGTTCTTGAACAGCATTCAGTCACCAATTCCAAAAATGATCGTACGAAGTGACCTAAAAGCCTGCACTGGCTCAAGCCGATTGTGTTCCCTTCAAATGTCTTGTAAACTTTTCGCTTGCTTCTCATGAGCAGCACTTCACAACACACAAGTAAGTACTGCTTCGAGAAAAATTAGTCTTCTAACAAACGGGGAAATAAGGCACTTCCGTAAGCCCTTTGATACCACTATGCGTTAGTTCTCGACCTCATTTTCACCATGCACAACGCGGTTTATGAGAGGGCTGTCGATGCTCGTGTTTAACTAGGAAGACATCCGTTGTGTCTTGCTTCCACTTTTTTTCTGGGCTGTTGTACATCATGTCCATCATGCAGCCAATTTTACATTCGAATTCGAGAATCCGATTATTCAGGAAAATTATGTTTTTCAAATATATTCGATTTCGAATGCTCGAAAATTTTCGGTATTCTATACCACTCAAATACTCTAAATTTTTGCGAGAGCGTAAGAATACTGTTGGGTTTCCCAAATGGGTTCAGTGGACATTTCTGCCCACCCTTCTCAACGTTTGGATTTCGTATCCAGCTTATTAGGTTGGCGGAAAGGCCTCCTGCCACTTTTACATTTTCCCAAATTTATTAATATTCTTCAACAGAATCAAGTGCAAATCTATACGTAAAAAATATTCAAAGTCTCATAGTCCTTCAACAACATAAAACACATTGCCTAAAAAACAGTAACAACCAAAAGAGTGGCAACCAAAACAACATTAGACATGTTTTGTTTCGCCTTCGTCTTCGTACAAAACTTTTAAAACTAGTTACCGCGAGTTACAACTAGTTACCCCGAGTTACAATAAAGAAAATTCAAAGCGTAGTGAATAAAATTACACATTTTTATTTTTTCAATCAACTCATAAACAATATATGGATCATAATTATGGGCAGCGTACTGTCATTTATTAGATAACTCTTTGACACCGCTTCTATGGAAATTGAGGTGTTTTGAAGAGAAGAATTTGGTGATGCGCTTTTTGAGCTGTTCCATATCGTCAAACGTTATGTGTTGTAAATGGTTGAATAGCGAACGGAATTGATGGTATTCTGTTGGCGCCAAGTCTTGAGAATACTATGAGTGTGCTAGTACATGCCCTGCGAAGCTCTGGAGTTCTTTCTGGGTCTTCATCACAATACGTGCAGGAGCGTAGAAAAAGGACCTTCTTCTGTTTTCCACCTAGAGCAGTGTAAAAGGCCAGCGGCTCAGGTATTAACGGGAAGAGTGGGAGATGATCCAGTAGTGGAAATCACCACGAAACATGAAGTTCGCAAGCCATTTCGTCGAGGTATGTTGCGATCGTTACGTAACATATTACACATAAACATGAGGGGTCTTGAAGCTGGGCCTTAATTACTGTACGACGCCCTAGTGGGCCGTACATCTCCATCTTATGCCTGGAGACACTCGACGGGCCGCGGCGAGAAGAGCGCCGATGCGCCAGCGTCGGGAAGATCGGTTACCGAAAATCCGTCTGCCTCCTGTATACTGCGGTTTTCTGCCCTGGGTGTAACAATGGAATTTACCACGAAACCGCCACGTACCGCGATTCATCAACGCGCATCTTGGTAGGTTTCAGCTTAAATCCGTTGTAACGGTTACCCGGCAAGATCGTGGGGTAAACGACGCGGCGAAGTACCGCTAACGCTCCAATGCTTTGCTAACGTCTGATCAGTGGTTACGAGTTGGGCTCGCTGCCAAGAGTAGTTGGATGCATGAACAGGCGTAAATTTCTAGGGAGCTTGATGCAGCTTGTTATTTCTTCCACACTGACTGTTGCGTTTTTAGCGATGTCAAGATTTATGGAAAGTCGGACGTGGTCATAACGTAATCTGCTGTGCACTATTTAAAGCCGTCATTTCTGCACCTTCTAAGTTTTGTCATTCTTATCTATTACTTCCTTGAGGCAGGAGTTTTTCAGACTCCAGTCGCAGCTGCATGTCAGTCGCTGTGGGCAGCTAAAGGTCACCTGGAAGAACTGCACGCGTTAGGTAAGTTTTAGAATGAATGCTCTGAATCTTGAGCGCATTCTGTAGGGATACGTCCGGATCACGTCATCGAAGTGAGGCTTAGGCATCTCGGATCCTTCCTCGGCGTCGACGTCGTTCGAGTCGAACACCGACAACAGTCCTGCGGCTGGAAGCGGTGAGAGCAAAGCACGAGAAGGAGGCGCCGACAAGAAGCGACTGCAATACAAGTGAGATCAGGCTTTCTGTTGTCTAGTTGAGGGTATTCTCATCCTCATAGTTCGCATTTTGACTTCAGTATAGCTCTTATGTGCTCATGGAGTGTATTAGACATTCAGTTGTAGCTCATATAGACCGAAGTCCAAGGTGCTGCTATCTAGTTAGTTTGGTGGCTTTTTAAAACTGCAGATATACAGGCCATCTTCACTGGTTCAACGTAAGGTATCCGTAGAGATCCCAGCCGTCACGGTGGCGTACCATCGCTACAAGGACACGTATGTTGCATGTGCCTATAGATAGAAGCCTCCCTGATAGAGAAATGCTCATTGCTTGGATGTAAGGATTCTTTCGCTTCTTTTTGGAAGGTATGGAAAGTTGAAAGGTGGTATTAACAGTACTACAGTGCGTTTCAAAAGCATGTGTCCACCCTATAATTTGCTCACTTTTCGTTTCGATTTCATTTCTTCAGGTCAGCACTAGTTCCACTATATTCCTCACAGTCAATAATAGGTAAGTGCTCACTTTCAGAATTTTTTCATCTCACACAAGAATTAGATTTTTTGAAAAAACTGTGTGTTTCAAAGTTGTGTATCAGCTTACGAAAAACAAAGTCTTTGTTGAATTGGGAAGTCGATCGGATCACCATTGCTTTTTACAGTATCATCCAGTGAATAATTCTTGCTATTTACAAGGTTCCGGATGATTTTATCTTTGCTGGTGCCCCATGCAATCAAAATCGCCACCGCGCCATTCAACCGTCGGTTATTCGCGTAGAATCGTCGAACCACGATCACCACATGTTCTTCTTGCCATGAGACACGACAGAAGACAAGCTTTCCGCTGCTGCAGAAGCCAACCCATGTCATTAATGAATCACCTCCAAAGTTGGGACGACGGGGCTTCTCGCAAGAATGTCGGTATTCGTCGCGACCATCCAGAGTAAATTTTCTCCCGTTGGTAAAGATGAAAAAAATGTAATCTGGATGATCCCAATGGATGGACAGATCTGCGAGAAGCCCGTCGTCGTCGCAACTTTGGAGTCGTTTTATTAGTGGCATGGGCCGGCTTCTGCAGCAGCGGAAAGCTGAAGTTTACTCTTCCGTCGTATCGTATAGGCAGTCTGGAATGTTAAGGTGTACTGGAGTCTAGACTTCTGCTTTTCTAGAGAGGCAGAATATGCCAGAGATGAACCTATCAATCGATTGGGTTCGCAACTGGTAGAGTGAGCATTTGGGAAGCGCACACTTTAGTTTCGCCGGGACAGATTGGAGCAATTCCCTAGTAGGGCAGCTGAAAATTTCCGATAAAATTCTCCAAACGGTTCGAAATAGGCTTGAAGGCTTTACATTTTCCAGTAAGGGCAGATAGAAGCGGAGTGAGTATGCTTTCTAACACTCGATTGATAGGTTCGACCCTGTATACATTGTGCGCGGCGGACTCTCGGAGCATTCCAAGCATGACAGAGCATTGGCAACGTACGCCATGCCTGAGATACTCCGAAATCATGCACGTCTGGGGAATAAAGTGCTCTAATGGCAAAAGCCTGCTGCAGTTATTTTTTAGATCGCCCACGGTGAAAACGCGGTGATTTGATAAAGTTTTATACATTTTTGTGTAGAACTCGAGGAGACAAATCGAAAGGTGCTAACATTTTCTTAAACAACTTAAAATTGAAGGAGTTATGAGCATGCGACGGTTTGCGACGGATTTTTTCGTCGCAAACCGTCTTTTTGACCGCGCGACGCGGGCGGTATTGTACAGCAGTACAACGCTGCAGTTCATGTGTCTAGCTCGACCAAGGATTCGCTCCACCGTCACAACATTCAAGTAGCGGACTGTCCTGCCTGCTCTCCTGAACAGTAACCAAATGGAGAACACGTAGGGGATCGTGGTTCGACGATTTTACGGTGAGGTTCAATGGCGCGGTGGCGATTTTGATTGCATGGGACACAAGCAAAAACAAAATCGTCCAGAAAGTTGTGAGTAGCATGAATAATACGATATGTGATGTTATAAGAAATAACAGTGGTCCGATCGACGTTTGAATTTAATAAAAAGTTTGTTATTCACAGGTGGATACATACTTTTGAAACCTAATTTTTTTCAAAAAGGTCTTGTTCTCATTCTCGTGTGAGACGAAAATTTTTTCTGAAATTGAGTGGTGATTACCTATTTTCGACCGTGAGGAATATAGTGAAGCTAGCGCAGGCCTGCAGACATGAATGCGAAACGAGATATGGGGAAATTATCGGGTGGAGACATAACTTTTGAAACGCGCCGTATTGCTGGTGGCTAATATTGGATTGAGTTACTCGTTTCCGTTGTTGAAGACCGCCGTCAGAATAACATTGTCCTTTATTTTCCTGTTTTCTTAATTCCAAACAACGAGCGTTTCCCTGATAACTAGCAGTGCTTCTGCAGTAGCGACCTATTCAAAATGCGATCAGGTTGTTCAAAAAGTTCAGGTTTTAGAATAGAAACTCTTGCGGAAATAAGGAAGTTAACCTCGTGCTTTAAACATTTCAGTGTTTTCTGACAGCTAAGAGTGTTATATAAAAAAACTAGGTTAACCAATCTTTTTCGAGGATGCTCCGTAGATTCTACTCCTTCCGGTCAGTTTTGGTAGGCGTTTTGCGTATATGTGAATACAATGGGTTGTTGTGGCCAGTAAATAAGCAGTTCGGTGTTAAATTTTACCGAAACTCTTCCTGAATGGATTTACCAATTGAGATAGATGGATCGCTTGATTTGCCGGGATACGAACTCTGAAGCAATTCGGACCTCTCGTGGGAGCCTACGCTCCTCCGTCTGCGCTACACGTGCTCATTTCTGATTAGCAGTTTTCTCGGAATAGAATTAGGATTTGACTATGTCTACTGCTCGAATTAGGGCGCGTGTAACGAAGTCGGAGGATGTGCAGGCTGTTGCCTGCACCCGATACCTGGTTTCTGGTTCGGATTTCCCGCCTAGGCCAACTAAGCCTTCCATCCCTCTAGGATCCGTGAACTGGTACCAAACTTGTCTGGGAACAATAAAGCGCTTACTTATGCATTATCTGGACACCACAAGTCAATGCATGACCAAATACGCATTCAAATCTCCTTCACGACATCCTGTAGAAGCAGAATGCGTGGGGCATCCCAAAAGGGATTGAGCGACACCGTCCTTTATTCTTTGTCTTTATACTGCTGCTCGAATTCAAGTTTTCTTTTTTAAATAAGAACTGACGTTTGAAGAGTGTAGTAAGATCAGACCAGACGCAGCTGGCTCAGAAGAAGAGTTCCAGATGAACGACGTCGTTTAGAAAAAAGGGCACTAAGGCAGTTCATCGATCGACTTGTAACCGTTGACTCACGAGGTAGAAGGACCATTATGTTGTGCAAATTAAGTAGAAAAGACAGGAGACCATTATGGAATTCTCGGTAGTTTAGGTAGTTGGCTCAAGAGAAAAAAAAAAGAACTGAAACTACTGAGCTCTTTGAACCACCTGAACACCACAGCGATCATCTTAGACTGTTTTCCAGAGTTCTAAAAGTTGGTCAAAAGCACTACATCCTTACCCAGTTCCTTTGATTCGTCTGTCTTTATTCTCTATTATATTTTCTATTAGTCCTGAGGTATCAGTGGAGCGGCAGACCTCGCGAGATAGCGCGCATTTGGATGCGAGGACGAGGCGTATGAGCTTTAGGTAAGTGAATACCGGTCGAAGGACGGAAGAGATCTGTCACTCTTCCTTGACTCTAAATGGCCACGCGAAACCGTAGATCATCCCAAATTATTGAAGAAATAGTAGAAAAAAAATTCGAACTGCTACTCCTGTCGTTTTCTTATTGGATAGTTGCTTTTAATAAGCTCTCAAACCTATGGGCCTATCGCCGACGACTCTTGGTCAACCGCTTTGCTGCAAAAGTGTGCGAGGACTACATGTAATAAAAACGCCCCTTTCAATCCAAATTATCTCCCCGCACGCGGCGTTTTTTTTTGGGTTCATGTTGGGAGCGCGCCGCAATGTGGTGTCATTACCAGGACATTTAATGTTATGGAGTCTGCTAGGGTTGCTTTGATGTTCCTTTATCCAGCTAGTTCTATGCTCCTCCGCTGAAGAGATGAGCACAGAACAGGTCAAGGAAACAAACTCCAGGGAGTGTTTTATCAGATACACCCATAGTAGGATTATCCACATCCTGGAGTCCCCTTAATTGCCCTGCTCCATGCTCTCGTCCACATCAGCATCAGTGGAGAGCGTGGAGCCAAACAGATTTACTCTTCCACTGTTTGTGTGTTACAGTGACAATATCGTCATCGTGCTTTTCTTCTCGAAGCCGACCCACGTCAATGCACAGAGGTGCTTCTACGTAAGATATGAAACCCACTTCTCTTCTCCTGCATTGATGAAGTTCGTCCAAGTCATCGTTCACTCACGTTTGAGAAACTTCTGATAAACGTCGATCCTCATTCGGAGTTTCTCTTTGGCAACGCCTGGAAACGCTCCAGACTGCATTGCTCGAAAACTGCTGCTGAAAAGAAGGCCTTGGATGATGTACATCGCCCTCTCCGTTTCCCCTAAACTTTGAGGGTGGTTGCTATTCGCTAAAACTACTGCCTTGGCACAGTTGGAAAAACGGCAGTGACTGAAGTAGGGCTAAGGACTAAAATCATTCATATAAAACGGACGTACCTTCCGAAACGGATGGCGGGGATGGCGGTAACATGGGTAGGAAAATTTGGCCATCGATGACAGTAGCTCATTCCCGGGTTGAATACTGAAGCGACTACAACGCCAAACCAAAGAAGGTGACGCTTCGTGTCGGTCACACGCAGTTCGTGTGATCGCAATCAACGACAACGACGATGAACAGAACCGCTTATTCCTAGGGTGTTTAATAACCTATTAAATCGGGAAGAAGGAAAAGCAAGCCGAAGGGGGTATTTGTCATATACAATACCGGCGGTAGCTTTTGATCTTTGTGCAGAAAAAGCGCAAAAAATACAGTGCTCTTTAAACCGCGAGCTTTGAAAATGAATTCGATATTTGGGATCAGCATCGAATGATCTATTCGATGAAGGAAAAACGCGCAATAAATTTTAAAAATGTTGATCTGATGGCCTATATTGTTGTTAATACCCAACTAGGGTCTACATCTATGAATATATATATATATATATATATATATATATATATTATTGTAATGTAGAGCAAATATTAATGAATGATAAGGCTTAGCATACTAGGTGAACACTCTAAAATACGTATCATTCAGTAACATTCACATGCATAAGTTAGGGGCACCGCAAGTAGGCAATAGAGATAGCGCTCAGGTTGTCCACTCTAGGCGCGGTCCCTCCTTTCAAGACCGCAGGTAGTTGGGTCCATTGGCTAAGTATCGGAGATATTTGTAGCTCCGCCTCTGCATGTTGTCTATATAACCTGCTGTGATGTGATATTCGTGTTGTGATCTGCTCGTAAGCAACGTAATGAAACCATTATTACAAGCTTTGCCGCAGACTCATCCAATGGTGTCTACCAAAGCATCCTTTGGTGTGTACCAAAATATTCTGGGGCCAGATTCATCAACGACTTACAGCAATTAACAGAGAAAATAAAGCCGAAATTCAGCAGAAATGCAGCACCGCATCGCCTGATAAACCGTGCTATCAGGGATTTCGGCTATATTTTCTCCGTTAAATTGCTGTAAATCGTTGACGAATCCGATCCCTGGTCGCGGCGGACCTCCCCCTCCCCGTCGCGGGAGGGTGCGCCATAAATATGGTCACTCAATAAAAACCAAATTACTCACAATGAATTGGTCAGGGAACAGCGAAACTTCCTCAACAAATTACGAACAATCTTGCTAACAAGCAAAATGGCTATCATTCAATGTGAACTCTATTGGCACGAATGGCGGCCTTCAGATGCTTAGGGTAGGACTTAGTGGCGGCACGCAAGGTTGCTTGCGGAATTTCCTTCCGTGCGTTTTCTAGTGAGGATATCAGGCCATGAATCTTGGTGTGCTTTTTAGCGCGATTTTTCCTTTAGAATAGACCAAACACAGTAGTCCACAACATTCAAATCTGGCGAGCTTGCTGGCTATTCAGAACCAGGCCTGAAGCTTGGAAGATTCCTCGCGCACCACTCCTCAGTTACTTTGAACTTGTGAGTGTGTGCTTTTTCCTCTCGAAAAGTCGACGTTGCATTTTAAATGTGTTGTTGAGCTCAGATAAGCAATGTCTTCTTCAAAATATCGTTATGGTAGATATCGGTGTGGATCTTGGCTTTTTTTCAGCAAAAGCCAACTTAATCCGTCCTGTGAAAGAAATTCCAGCCCAAAACATCAGAGAAACGGCATGACACTTTCCGTGAACGATTCCATTTTTCATCTATGCCTCTTCAGCATTTACAGACCATAGCTGCGTGTTTGGGCAGTTGAAGGCCGAAAAACGAGAAAAGAAATTCCGCAAGTAACCATAGGGTGCCAGCCATTGACTCCGCCAGATTTGAATGTTGTGGACTACTGTGCTTGTTCTGTTCTAGTGGAAAAAGCCTGCGCTAAAAGGCACACTACGACTCATGGTCTGATATCCTCACTAGAAAACGCATGGAAGGAAATTCCGCAAGCAACTCGTGTCGCCACTAAGTCTTACCTCAAGCGTCTAAAGGACGTGATTCGTGCCAAGAGAGGTCACATTGGATGATCGAGCTCATCGAACTTTTTAAACATTCACTGGGCATTTTTCCCTTCATCGGACGGTCATCCGATGCTGATTCCAAATATCGGATTTATCTTTTAAAGCAAGCAGTTTGAACAGCGCTAACTGGAAGCAGCGTAAAAGGAGTTTTTTGGCTTTTCCGCCGAAAAGCCAAAAGATGCGGCCGGTATTGCACCTATTCCACCCACAAGCACTCTACTAGGTGGAGAATACTCGATGGTTTTCGTGACCAGGATTCCTCTACCTTTACCCTGAGATTGGTGAACCCAAACTCTAGATGCAACCTTACCGATCGCCTTTTTCCACGTAATTTTATCCACGTCTCCATTTCGATATGCTGGTGCACCACTACGGTAAAAGTGGATAGGCGAGATTCTCTTAAAACTCTGTAGACACCCTAATGGTGCTGTTCATGACTTCTGCAAATGTGAGTCTGGAAGGGTGACGGCGCTCTTCTCTTCTCACCGATTAATAGCAATTGCTTGAACACTGCCATTGTGTCTTACTCCTCTCCTGCCTAGGTCTTCGGATAGATTCGGTCGTCGTGTCGCTGTGCACTCTCCAGAGACGCCACAGTCGCGTCGCAGCTCCCACAACAGCGACGTTTCGCGAGAGCTTCGCGACATCTTTACACGACGAGGTTCAAAACAAGTTGATTCGCGGAAGACTTCGATGAGCACGGCACTAGGCGATCGTCGCAGTTCGATAATGGAGACCGACTCCAGAAGGCAGTCTATAATAGACGGCGGCGACACCAGGCGGCGATCGCGCGATCTCAGCGATTTTAATCGCGACCGCAGGCGATGCTCGAGGGACTTGTTCTACAACCGTGATCTGGTCTCGCAACAACGGGGGTCAGGCGAGGAAAGGGGATCCGAGTCTCGAAGGACGTCCCGCGACCTGCTGGATAACCGACGGCAGTCGCGCGACTCCTTTAATGACAACGACGAGCGCGACGATCACGACGAGTCGCGGCGCAGTTCGAGCCAACGTCGCGATTCAAATATTCGTCGTCTGTCGCAAGATATACTCGATTTCGAAGCGCACCGCGACGCTCGCCAGCAACGTCGGAACTCTCGTGACGTTTTCTACGGCGTCCAGAGTCGCCGATTCTCTCGCGACTTACCAACACGGCCACTAATCCCTGATGGCCAAGACATCTACAGTCGTCGCGAATCGCGTGCCGGTGAAGGAAGGCGCGTCTCTCGCGGCGAGTTTAGTCGAAGGGAGTCGCGCGCCGGCGATATGGAACCGCTCTTCGAGGCCAACGAGCAGCATCAACGGCATCGACGTCGCAGCAGCTACATTCGTCACGTCGCCGTGTCGCACGACGCAAATTTCTGGCGCCGTAACGAGTCGCCGCAACCGAGGGACAGTAGGTACAGTGCTGGCACGCGAATTGGTCTTGACAACGAACCACCTTTTTGACTCCAAACCTTTCCACGCTCGATTCTTGCATGTTTTTAGGAACAGAGTTGATTTTTAGAAAATTTTAAAAGAAAATTACACAATCCAACTACGCTGGCGGTCAGATTAAAGTATAGATCTAAATTGTGCATTTTCGGAACGTTCAGTGTGCTCAGGGGAATGTTCGGAGCATATCGCGGCGTGACGCGACGTGGTGATGAGCCTCTATATCGACAAAGTGACGTCGCGTCACGTCCTCTCATGGTGTTCACACACGTTGTGCTGCCAACATCACATCACACCTAGTTGTCAGCATCGTCGCGCGATGATGATATCGCTGTTCATTGCTGAGCGATTTGCTCGTCGATAGGTGATTCGTTAGGGGACGTTCAGGGCTCCATCGTAGGGCGACGCGACGTAATTATAAGCTCTTATATCGACTATTCGTGCTACTCGATCGATTTGGGATCGTTGTGCGCGCGACGCGCGACGCGATGCAGTGATGAGCCCCCATATCGATGTATCGCGTGGCACAATCGATATGGGAGCTTATCATTACATTGCGTCGAGCGTCGCGTGTACACTAAGCGATCCCTATAGATACCTATCATTTCGTCGCATCGTATCCCGGTGCTGCTCTGAACAGCTTCTTAAGCCGCATGCACACTTTGCAGCAGCAGCAGTGCGGCAGCCACGCTGAGGCAAATCGTGGAAGGACGGAGTCGCACTGCGGGAGCGGACGCGGCAGTGACGAGGATGTGCACACCTCCACTGCCGCAATGGTGCTGGCAGCAGCCTCAGCGGCAGTGGGCAGTGGTGCTCGGGCATTCCTCACTGTCGCTGCGTGCCGCTGCGGCGCAGTTCCACGTGCTGCAGTGAAATGTAGGCGTGTGCCAGCTCCGCCCACATTCCGCTGCACAGCGCCCGCTGCAAAGTGTACATGCTGCTCTACTATGTATTCTAATCGAACGCTTGGAGTTCATAGCACCATCTCCCTCGCAGAAAAGCAAGACACGAAGATCGCGTCATTCGACAATGGGCTTCACGTCGTAACGGGAACGCACTGAACGAGGACTAACGGCTGGGATGTTACTAGGCTGGTGATTGACTATAAGAAGCGACGCTAAAATGCCTACCATATTCACTAATGAAGATCCAGTTACCAATTCTGAAGGTGTGGACTCATCATTATAAGATTTCGTCAGGAAATAGTTGTGAGATCGTTGTATCGCCCGTGGAGCTCACAGATTTCATTGTGTTCTGTCACTTGTGCAACACAGTAGTAATCGAAATGATCGGAAACAGGCTATAGATATTCTGGAACAGAGTAGGTTTATGAAAAATGTACCTAAAATCTATGTTTGATGATGCAGCCACAACAACACGATTATAGGATTTACATGTTTTCCATTATTTGAATGTCTTAGTTGATCAGAATCCCGCTAAACCACCATAATGATCATATCCCTACCAGAAGTCCAAGGACGAATGTAAAGCCAACCTGCTCAACCCGTGCTTTTTATTCGATATTTTTCTTTCTTCCCAATCATCTCGGTATGCAACCCCACCCTATAAATAGCAACTTATTCTGAATTGAATTTTGATTTACAGGTCACTGTTTCTCCGACGGAAGTTCCTATCAACAGCCGCTGTCTCGAGCCTTGACAGCACGAACTCGACCGAATCCAGCGCACCGGAAGCGATTTTTGCCAGCTCCGTGGACAGCGCTGGGAGTGATCTGGGTAAGAACAAGTGCAGTTGCTTTCTTTTCGGCCCAGTGAATTGCGCTCTTATTACCTAAAGCTGTTTGTTTTGGCATATGTGTTGGGAGAGAAGATATTATGCGAGTAGAAAATTACCAACGTTTCTATTAGTCCTTTTGTAGAAGAAGAAATACGTGATTCGTTTTAGTATCTATGTTGGAGAATCCCTCCTGCTCTTGTTTATGCCCTTGCGTTTCCCAAAACTGCCTTCCAATTGAGTTTGTTACAGACTTACAGAGAGGGAAATAAATCTATCCAATCTCACCCGTAAGCACTTTTATAGAGAAACTCATCTATAGGGGCCTTATCAGAAACATGTAAGTTAATGAGAATTCACATAAAAAGGTAAACGTTCGTTTCGCTACTATCCTTAGACGGCGGATTATTTCGCGAACCTGTCGTGGGCCTTCCGTGGAGAAGAGAAGTAGTAAGTGGTCGACGAATGCTGCCAGAGGCAGAAATCATATAAAAGGATAAAAAGGATAAAGGACGGCGTTATTCAATCCACTTTGGGATGCGCCACGCATTCTACTACTACGGAATGTCGTGGAGGCGAGTTGAATGCGTATTTGGCCATACAATGACTTACGGTGGCCAGCCGATGAACAAGTCAGCGCTTTATCCTTCCCAGACACGTCTGGTACCAATTCACCGACACCGGAGAGATGGAAGGCTTGGTTGGCCTGGGCGGGAAATCCGAACCAGGAACTGGTATTGGGTGCAGGCGACAGCCGGCGCCACCTTCGACTGCGCTCCACGCGAAATCATATACAAGGGTATTAATGTAGCAGTTGGGTGTGGGAATGACTTCATTGCTGTAACAAAACAGCGGGAAAATTAAGTGAGTGTCTATCGTTTGAAAAAGAAGGAACGTATACTGCAGAAAAGAGCGAACACTGCAAAGCCGTCCGTATCTTTTGCTCTTTCGGAGGAAAAGCGCTAAACAACGTCTCGTCCGCCGCTTTTTGATTAAAATTATATCCGATATTTGGGATCAGCATCGAGTGATCTATCTAATAAGGTGAAACGCTCAGTAAATGTTTAAGATGTTGATTCAATGACCTATATTCAGGGTGTGACCTTGGGATGTAGTTATCGCGAAGAGTGGGGGAAAGGTTCTCCGCGCCGACAGGGGCAAGATTCATGAACGGATTGCAGCAAGCTAACGAAGAAAATACAGCGGAAATCTCTGATAGCGCGGCTTATCGCTGGTGAAATGTTTCACCATATCGCTTGATAAGCCGCGCTACCAGAGACTGCGGCTGTATTTTCTTCGTTAAATTGCTGTAAGTCGTTGATGCATCTCGCCACAGAATATAGGTCATCGAATCGAAACTTCTAGCATTTGTTTCGCTCCATTTTTCTCTTTTTCCGGTTTTTTTTCATCGGATAGCTCATTCGATGCTGACTCCAAATATCGGATTTATTTTTAAAAGGACGCAGTTTGAAGAGCTTTAAAAGCGGCTGAAAATGTTGCGGTTTTTCTGCTCAAAACCCAACAGATAGGATCGGTATATGGAGATAAACTAGTAGATTCCAGTCCTTTTCCTTGTAAGGCCTCGCGCTTTAAGTCTCTCGTATTGGTATTTGTGTCCAATAGAGTTGTTTTAGCGATCATTTGCATCCTAGCGCCTTGAATCGATTGTCGTGTCCAGACTTCTAAAAGGCAGCACTACAAAAATCCTACGAGGTGAAAGCAAACTCGCGCGATTCGATGCTCCTAGTGGCGTATGCTGAACTCCACACGGGTATTGTAGCTCGAACAGTTGGAGCCTCTTATTTTTCGTTTATGGGCAACGGTTTTTGGCCATAGCCTTGTCAGACTTGTAGGACGAACGAGAGTTACTGTGCAGACTACGTACGATATTGAGATATGCAATAACAGATGTAAACACCTTGAGTGGTGAGTAAAATCTTTATTAGAGAAGTTACATTAGGGTTACTGCAACAAGTAGCTTTCATCATTTTTTGTTCTTCTCTGTAGTCATTATTCAATACAACACCTAGTTGCGGGTAGTCAAAATAGGTCCAGCGATATATCTTCAGTTCAGTTTACGAGGTTCGATCCATCCCTCAGTGAATTTCTTGTCGTGGAGAGTGGCTGTCCTAGTTATACGTCAGAGTAATCCTAAAACTGTACTAATGCAAAGATGGCTGCTTACAAGCACCTGGTGTGAAAACAAAAGCAAAAGAGAGATGTAGAATACAAAATTCCTAGGGCCGTAAGGAAATAAAATAGACTAGTTACGCCCTCTGCCAACCTTTGTTTTTGTAGAACTTTTGCACTTTGAGTTATTTTTGTTCGTATTCGTGTGCTAAGCGAGGTTGTGATAGTGGCTTTTATGGCTTAGTGTCATGACGAGTTTTTGAAATGCGCTCTACCTCATCAAACGCCTCAACTACTCCGGCAATTCCTACATCGTAGAGGAATCCGCACGAAAATCTTACGTAAGAAGAAAGTAAACTCACGATGCGGTCCACCGAAAGCGTATGCTGCCCTCTACACGGCTAATGTTTTTTGAATAGCTGGCAGCTGGAGCCTCTCACTCGACAAGCTGACAAGCTCCAGCTGACATTGACAAGCTTTCGATTTCGCAACAGCTCTTTCAGAATTGTGCTATTTAGGTTGCAGATTACGTACGATATATAGATATAACGACTGCTGTGAACACAATGGAGAGTAGAATCTTTACTAGAGAGGTTCATTTACTGTTATTGCAACTGACAGCCTCATTCTTTTCGTGCTGTTCTTCATCGCGGTTGGTTTAGAGTTGAATACTGTCACAGTTTTCATGTCCAGAGGCCCAAACATGATACAAGTTTTTGAGAGTTTTTGAGATGCCCTCTACCTCACCAAATGTCTCAACCACTCTAGCGGTTCCGACATTAGAGGAATCTGCAGAAAAATCTCATTTAATAGGGATAAACTCACGATGCGATCCACCGGGAGTGTGTATTGCATGTCGGACACCACCTATCAGCATCTTTTCTGTTGTAGTCCTCGATATTTATATCTTTATTAGAATCCAACTGAAGGCGGTATAGTGTTATATTAGGAGGGGCCAAAAGTAATGAGACAAATTGAAAAAAATCTTTATCTGCTTATAACTCAATTACAACTCAACGATGCTGAGGAATGTATTTGCCATTAAGGGCAATGACCATGCTGCCATCGCTCAGCCAACTTCCTGATCCCATCCTTCCAGAACTGCTTGGGCCTGATGTTGATCAACTGCTCGATATGGTTGTCAAGGACTGCTTGGGTTCGTGTGTCCCTTCCGACTAGGAAGTACTGTAGGCTCAGGTAGTAGTGGTAGTTGCATGGAGAGATGTCCGGCGAATGCGGTGGATGAAGCATGTGAACGTAGCCCAGCTGGGCAAGTTTATCCGTGGTCACTTGTTCCCGATGGAGTGTGGCGTTGTCGAAGATGAGAACCTTCTTGAAGCGCTGCGAATGAATAAGAGCGAGTCGCAGGTCCATCTCTTCTGTTTCGTTCACCATGGCCTTGGAGTCCATCGTGCGTTTGGTAAACAGCTTACACTATACCGGTCCATGGACGCAGATCCAAAAGAACTGAAGGTGCTTCTCGCCGTGAACATCTCGTCGAAAGGTCGGTAACGGGTCACCAGGCCTCACCCAGACTTGCCGCTTGGCAGGGTTAAGGTAGAAGACGTACTTTTCAACTTGAGTGAATATTGAGCCCAGGCTGCTCGGGGTTGGGAATTGGGCGAGATTTGCGCGACACAGGTCGACTCGTCAGACTGGGGTTTCGGCATGAGACAGACTGGGGTTTTGGCATGCTTCTGGAAAGGGCGGAAGTGGTAACTTCTCAGATGGGCTTCGGTTAGTAGCATACAAACATACAAATACGATAAGCACGAAATCAGACTCCAGCCACGAGATATATGGACACGGCATGGGGAGTCTCATTACATACTTTTGCCCCCCCCCCTTAATAGTAGTCAAAAGATCATTGGTAGGGAAGACCTCCACTGATCAAAAATTATGGCGCTTTATAGTGCTTGGGGAGTCACTATTACAGAGTCTATCATTGAACATCGCTATCATTGTCCCTATAACAGTTTCCTGGGCAGTATTAGTGACACTTGCTTCTGAGATCCATGATACATGTTCTTGGTATCTCTTCCACTATACGGAGTGGCTCTTGAGCGAGACTATCACCGCTGAATAATCTTCATCTTTTGCAGAGGGAAAAATAGAAGCGTACAGCGAAAGCAAGCAAATCAAGCGGGCCATTTGTAGCGAAGCCTAAAGTAGTGCACTACTCCTTGATAGTGTAATACTTTTATTATAGCACGGAAGTTGCTTGTGAACAGAAGCATCATAACGTACCGGCAAAAGGTCGTCTTTAGGAGGGTAGGAAAAACTGGGCAGAACAAGATAGAGGAGTTTGTACAGTGCCGTTGGCTTGATAATCATCAATTACATAGATATAAGTATATATGAAGCTTTACCATTTTCTTAGGGAAAATTGAACAGGTCGGTTCGGAAAAATCTATTCCCGTGACAGTTGCCCTACGGTCAGCCTCGTTCGGAGCAGTGTTGCTCTTAGTAGTTAAGGTCACAGACATCATCAAATTGGGTGATATTCGTGTGCTCATAGTGCTGCAATAGGGATGAGGTGGCCGTTAAAGCTTAGCTTGCGGAAGCCGGAATTGTCACACAACCTTATTACTCATTATCCGCTCAGTTCGAATATTTCGAATATTTTTCAGAGCATCGGCGGCTCTCGTTGATGAACAGAATTCCGACCGGCAGCGTTCCTCAGATAATGTCACGCCCAATCGCGGCGGTGAATCCTTCTCAGAACACACAACAACGACGGCGTCTACAGAATCGAGACTATAGGTTAGTGACTGAGACAACATCATTGCTTTAATGCTTTTTTTCGCACAAAAAGGTTTTCAATCCTTTTTGAAAACACCTGGTTGCTGCCCTTTTTTAGCATCCGCACAAGTGAGCCAAAGCCTTTCACGGTGCTGCCACGCGGCTGACTGCTCTTTCAAAAAGGCGATTTGGGTCTGATTAAGTCCAATTAGTTTGGAGCGGCTAGGTAGAGATACCTGCGGTGTTGCTGTCTCGGCGAAGGGCGGTTATCTCTCCACGAGGGACATCTGTAAATATGCCGAAAGTTTTTGTGAAATCATTTGGAAAGTAATTGAGTATTTAAACAGTACCGATTTTCGTGGTATTCATCCAGATTCATTATCGTTCTTCATCACAACCGTACTCTTTTAAACCACTTCTTAGTGTCTTCGAAAGTTCGATTTTGTTCTTTCTCGCTCCTTTTCGCATCCACGCGTAGTTGTAGTACTGCGATTCAGAAAGTTCAGTCAGCCCTGTGCTTGATCGTACTCTTTCACTTTTTTGGTTTTCTTCTGACTCCTAAGTAGCGCATTGGCGTTGGGTTATCTTTGCCTTTGTTTCTCTTGACCTGATCCTCCCTCCCCCCATCTTTGCAAGGAGTGATCTGTCGCAACTATAACTCAAACTTCTTTGCTTGTTAGATAAACTTGTATAATACGAATAAAGAAAAGTGGAAGCGAAAAACATAAAATTTTAAATTTCACTTTCTCCAATGTGGTTCGTTTCGTCACCTATCTTCAGACGAATCTTTTTTGTTGCAACAGTTTCCCGGTGGCTAGAATAAATGAAAAAAACTCTCTTGGTTCGTTCCGCCACCTTCCTTCATACGAACCTTGGGCGTTGGCTCATCAGCGAAGTAAGGGGATGTTACAATTTTAGCCTTATTTAATTTAATTTTTTTAAATTTTAGCCTTTTTGCGAAATAATTATGTAATTTTTGTGAATATTTCAAAACTATTTCTACTTTTTTAAGGATCAAATTCGATTGGGATTGGGAAATCCCAATCGAATTTGATCATTAAAAATTTGGGAAATCAGGTAAAAGGGATTTATTAGAGTTTGAAGCTCCGTTTGTTATATATCCGTATCTGCTGAGTGGGCTTTCCTTGTCGGGTTTTTGGAGGAGATGCTTCGCTTACAAGTTGAACGAAAGCAGAGTCCAGTGCCTTTGTTTCCTTAAATATAAGACAGAGATTCTGTAGAGCTCTAGATATGAGAACTGGAGCTCTAAAGAATCTGCCTGAGATCTGGGGAGCATAGCCGAATGAGCTCCCAGTATTGCACATCGGTGTGCTGAAAATGATGAAGTTATTCACGTGCTTGCTACTCACGTTTGTTTTCCTCTTTGACATGCCAGTCCAGCCTGCTTCTTTACCTGAACCCTTATTTGAACACAACAACAGCAAAAACAACGACGATGCCAAAAAAGGTCAACAAAATATGAATTAACAGCAGAGACCTACTCAACTTGTTCACTTCTGTAAACTTCCTCGAAAATGAAGGAAAAAATGAGATAGGGTGCAAAGAAGGGGTGTAGTCCAGATTGGAAGTATGGGTGAATGCAGCGTTTTCCTATGTATGTATGACATCATTTCCTAGGTGGAGACGGGATGATAAGCTCGGGGTGTTCTCACGCTATTTTCATGAGTTACACGTCATGTGCCTACGTGTTCTAATGCATTAGCGTGGTTGTTTCCATCCACACCAGAATTCCGTTGTTCGAAAAATGGGTCAAGCTATTTCTTCCTTGTTCAGGAGAACAGACGCAGGTTTGCTCTTCGCCTCTTGTGTGTTAAAGAAGCTCTGCTGCGTTTGTCGATGACTTTCTGTGTCTGAATCATGGACTGCAATAGGGTTTATTTATTTAATTATTTATTTACCTAAAGACGTGGGATCAAAACAGATGTGTGAAACACAAGGAAAAATGAAACAGACATTAGTCAACATAAGTTTCTGAATAATAGTTGCTGTTTCTGGAGATCATTCTGAAACACACAACAAGACCAAAAAACAACGGCAAACATAACAAACATATCGTCTCTACTCCGCATCAGGGTTTTTCTCTAAGAACTTCGGGGAGGTTTGGCCAGATAAATCCAGCGACATTCTATTACAACCTAGGAATGAATTAAATGCCTTAACGCTTCTATAGGTAAAGAAGTTTGATATAATCTTTGTTCTTACCACCGAAATATATAACCTTAACTTCCCTTTCTGGATCGAGTTAGCGAAACACCAAAGAAGGAGAGTGGATCTATAGGAATACTTTGAGTCAAAATCTTGAAAACCATAGTGAGATCTGCCACCCTCCTCCTGCTATGCAGTGTTGGATGTTTAAGAATTTTTCAGACCCATTTGACAGCTGTCTGTAATCTAGCTCAAAACACTTCATAAATGACTTTCGTGTAGAGTTGTTTTGAACGCTTTCTAAGTGCTGAATGCCTTCTTCTCTGCAGGTGTTCCAGACAGTTATTCCAAACTTCATTTCTGGTCAACATAGGCATTATAGGCTCGAAAATAGACTTCAGGGTCTTTCGTTTTGAGAACCCTGAAAAGAATTTAGGGGCAGTTGTTCGCCTTCTTCGTGAGAAGTCGATAGTAGCTGCTGAAATCGAGGTTCTGCGTGATTTGAAAGCCTAGGTCTCGAACTTCCTCTACAGGTGTGAGACTCCTCGACTGCAGTTTGTACGCGAATGACGATCCCTTACCAATAACCATGTAGATTGTTTTCTCCGTAGACAATGGCAACTCCCACTCCTCAGACCACTGGTCCATATAGTCAACTGCCGCTTGCGTATCCCTAATTTCTTGAGCTCCCTAATGCATTATGCATCTTGATGTCATCCGCATACATCTTACAGACTACACCAAGACGGGAAATGGCAGTTGGCAGTTCATATGTATATGTCACAAATAGCACGGGAGACAATACTCCACCTTGGTGTACATTATTACATGCCCCCAAATTTTTTTTATCTCCAACCCGAGCTTGATATGTTCGCCCTGAAAGGAAATCCTCCGTTCATTTTTAATTAAGGGATGAATTCCTGCAATTTTCATTTTCAAAAGCAGCTTCGTCACAGGAACTTTGTCAAACGCCTTAGTAAAGTCAAAATACACTACATTTGCATGATATTCGCCTTCAATAGCCATAGACCAGTCATTCATTGCAGTGAGAACAGCAGTCTCAGCAGATCTCCTTTCAAGAAACCAAATTGGTTCTCAGATACTGCATTGTTTTCCAAAAGACGTTGCATGATGTGTTTCGTCATAACCTTCTCAAAGGCCCTAGAAAACACTGCTGTTATGCTTATAGGTCTGTAGTTTTCACATCATGGCAAGGACTTTTTTTCAGAATTTACGAATTTAGAGTTTATTACGAACCCAAAGAAACGTAAAAGCTAGCCGTCCTCACACGTAACCACCTTTTACAGTGGAGTTCGTCAGACAAGATTTTTGTAATAAGAACTGTGCTAACCACAAATGAGCTACATTTAACATTTTGACAATGTGGAACGTTGCGCTCAACAAGCCTGGTTATATGATTTGTTGCAAGGGTTCCTTTTAACGATAAATACGTCTAATAAATAAATAAATAAATTAGAAAACAAACTATTCGGACGCACTTGACACCTTATTTTTTCTAATAACAAAAATTTCACTGTTTTTAAGAAAAGTTTTTTTGGGCGATTGGCATGTGCAGTTAGGAGTTGTCATGAAAATCTATTTATTCAACACACCGAAGATGTGCGCAAACATTAGTATTAAAAGAATCAATCGCAAGTGCAAGAATTGACGCAGTTTGGCCAGAAAACCAAACGAAAACAAAGGAATACAAACGCAAAGAACACACAAACACTAATACACTAAGTACATCAGCACACCACAAACCCATCGTGAGCTCATTGCAAATATTAGGTACCCATTAAAGAGTACCGAAAAGATGTTACCCGTAAGTTATAATGCCTAGAACTAGCTCGGTGGTAAATTGCACGTAAGTGGGGTAAGCGACATCGCATCTCGATCCAACCTCGTACAACCACGTCCACAACACACAAGCTTTGCCGCAGCAGTTCCACAGCAGGGGTTATCCAGCGCAACTGACACTCATTAAACTAAACACGAACGCTGGGCACTGGCCCTGGGGAAGCAACTACTCGTCATAACAACTTGTAACTTGGTGAACGCGTGCACAGAATTCCTTATCCAGGATGTAGCAGAAGTGGTGAAGTGACGATTGAGCAACACACCTCAGTGACATGCGACGAGCCAAGAGCTGGACTTTAGGCATGAAGGAAACTGATGACGCGATAAGCACAACTCTTGAAAAAAAAAGAAAAATAACATGAGGACAGTGATATCTTGGGCCAGCGGATACGAAATGCGCACCAAACTTTTTAAATTTTAGTATTGTTGTTTTCTCCAAAACCTATTTTCTCAAAATAGAAAAGCGGACGGCTTTATTCTATGCTATGCCTGCTAGGGTAGTCTTATTAGGAAGCAGTCGCTGTCCTAATGAACCCTTGGCCTTCCCAATTAAGTCATAAATGCATTGCCAAAGCTGATAGCGAGCGATATTCGTTGGCTGATTCCAAAACTGCCTATACCCGACTGCAACTGCTATAGGTTATAAGCGCAGAATGTGTCACACGCGTCTAAGGCATATGGTATACTACCAGAACTCATCGCGATAGCGCGACGGGAAGTATAACACCGCTTGTGGCGCTGTCGGCGACACTGTCAGCGACGCCGCGCGACAGAGTTGGTAAGTACCGCTCAAAACTATCGCATATGACTAACGATAAGACTCTGATTCTTAAACCGCGGCTTGAAATTAGGGCGTGCGGAGCTCTTTTCCTTGTTGTAAAACCAAATTTCTCTTTTGAGTCGAATCAATATACCTTTGGACATGAGAGGATTATTGTTTTGCACGCTGAAACTATATCGTAAACTATATCGACTTATTTGTACATTTGAGAAAATTAAGCAACTCATAGTCATTCTCGGTAATAGTTACTGCATTCCAGTGTTGATGCCCAGAGTGATACGCTATTCCGAGAGTGGAGTCGTGTTGACCCGGCGTACGAAGAACGCAGTGCGCCGAGAGAACAGCGAGACCAGCGACGACGGTTGGATAGAGGCGCGTCCGAAGACCATTCTGCCCTACGGTCCGAGTTATCACAATTTTCTACAGGTTGGAATATTAAATGGCTAAATCATTTCATATATAGGCCTGGTCGACAGCGTGCCTACTCTCGGCAGTTGACCGCGAATCCTGGAAGTAACGTCATGGTGCCGTTTATTTGCTACCCGGACGAGGCGAACTGCAGTCGGTGACAGCATCAGTCGTGCACCGATCAGTATCCAATAACACAGTAGCCTGTAAATCCAAATGCTGCAGCTACCACGGGCAGAACAGGACATGAAAAAGATGTCGTCATTCGGCTTTTGTGCCACCAGTTGGGGCAATTCCATGTCTGTATTTCAGTTGTGCATTCTGTTTCACCTTTGATAATTGTTTATGCATCTTTTGGTAGACTAGCTTCATGGTAATCTGCGCCGCATCTAGTCACCCTAGTAAATTGCTCTAGTCATAACAGTAGCTGAATTTTAGATCTACTGCGCTTCATGTCTTATGCACTTCTTCTGTACCATCAATCCCACTGACGTGTTTAATCAAATGCTAACTGCTTTATTTGCGATAGCAGCCTGTGGGTTCCCATCGTTAGAAGTGCTAGGGGGGGTCTAAGGGGAAACGCCTGAAAAAGAGCAACAATCGTGTAACTTTATCAGGGAAAGCATTTCACAGTTGCTGTGAGATTTCGCTTTACCAAACAAAAATTATGAGCTTCGTAGCAGTGTCTGAATTCAGTTTTACCAGTCAATCAACTTCTATAATTAACCAGCAATTCCTTTCTTCTCTTTCTTCCATTCCTTTCTTTGCTTTAATATACTGACTTCTTTCTGGCATGTTCTTTCTGCTACGTCGTTGAAGTTTTTCTCCACTAACATATGGGAAAGCATCGCCCATTACTTTACAAGTCTTGATATACGGCGATTACTTTGACACTTGGCACTTAATTCGAACGCCAAAGAGCAAAAAGCGCAGCTCATTTTCTGGCACTCATGGTTTGAGTTTGATTATTTTGCTTCAAAGAGGAAATCATTTTATGCTGTGCCGTTGGGCTGACCCCCGATTTATCCGTGGAAAACGTATACCGTTTTGACTGCGCAGATTTTGTAAAAGCTGGGCCTGCTATCCCATCATACCGTCTGGCCTTTTTGTTTCGATGATTGTCTAAACTACCCTTCAACATCATTTCTATGGAGTAATTCGTTAGAAATAATAAGTGCTCCATCTTTTCTATATGACACTACTTCCCGCTCTCCAGTTTAAAATTTAAAAGCCTTCATTGGCCATGTCACTTATTCACTCCAAAGTCTGCTGCGAGTCAAGATCACCTTTCTCCACTGTACGACAGAATATTCGCTATAAGTTATCTACACTAGATGTTAAACGGCGAAATGGTCGATGCTTTTGGCTTCCTGATGGACTTAATATTATAGCCTTCAGTTTCAAAACTCCCTTCATTGAGCTAGATCACCGCATCATGAACAACTCCAAGATGATTTTCGGATGGCATAGCTTGAGGTTTCATTTCTTCTCGCAATTAATTCAACTCGAATGACAGTATTAACTATCGCTTCAGTCTATATGTACCTCAGGGTGAGATGAAAGAGCTAGATATCTCATCCTTTGCTGTTCGCGCCCGCCATGCACATGTGACTCGCAGTGAAATGCATAATACTGCTAATGTATTCACCAGTATCTTATCCACTTATCATGTACAGCAAACATTGTTTCCTCTCTAATAAAATTATTTATTTCATGTTTCTCACCTCGGTCGTCTCGCAAAGGGATACTCGACCTAAATACCAGATGTAGCACTCTTTTTTATTGTCAGCTCTGGAGACAATACCTTCATAGAGCCTATTTTACGCAAACAGAGGGTAATAAAGGAAGATATGAATTTATGTTTCCTACAGATGCAGTGTCTAAAGGAGGTGTGTCCCACGCGTCGTGTTCTCTTCTCAGGCGGTTTGTCCTTGCTCTGGCGGACCCTAGGTCGGAACGAGATATCAGTCAGAAATGATCGGCTCTACTGCAAGTGACTTGCAATCCTTATTCTCGTCATTATATAGCTTCGCGTCGCGATGTTGCTGCCTAATGGAATTTGTTGATTCTGAAGGTAAACAGTGGTATGGTATTATTTTCGATTGACACCAACACGACCTCGGATATAGTCACGGATATCGAACGTTTGCCACGCGGATTCGATTGTGTAACCTCATACTTGGGTAATTAAACCTTTATAAATAAAATATCAATTATATAAAACATGGTGATAAGAAATAACCTATTATTCTAAAGACCTACAGCTCAATTTCCACCTTTAGTGCTCGTGACAACGTTAGGCGGTGGTAGTGCGCGTGACCTAGAAGTGAAACTGTGATACATACGAAAGCATAAGGCTAGAAAGTAAAAAGAGGAGCGAAAAAGACTGAGAATGTTACAATCAGCTTGGCTTATAAGCGGTTGAACATCAGATATCAGCAGGAATGCGGCGTGAAATCACAACATAGGCTCGGCTTGAACAACAACAAATCTTGTTCAAAATGGATGGTTCCCTGAGCTTCGTATTCTCTCTTCGATTTATGTGACTTCTTGAAACTCGAAGTTGATGTTTATTGGTGACAACGTTTCGAGCATAAGCCCTTCTTCAGGTCTAAATACAATAATGCTACTTGACACATACACACAGCAAAGCGGCAAGAAAAACGGACCTGGGATCCACGACGGATTAAAAGGGCGAGGGAAGGGCCAAGGTCTTCTTGGACGTTGGTTGGCCGGAAATGAAGTGCAGGGGTGCTCGGACTCGTTATATATGGTCGAGTCGTGACTAGTCATTTATATGTCACGATGGTCTTCAGCGATCACGTCGCTAGCCCCTATAGAGTGATAAGACTCATCGCATACTTCATTTCTTCCCTATTGTTAATCGGTGGCTCCCGGTGTTTTATTTCTAGCGCTTCCTTGATCTTCCTCTCTACTGGGTCTGCCAGATTTTTGTGGAGGATGGAAATCCGCAATTGCCGCGGTGGCTCACGCGTGTGTCTCAGGGTGCGGTGCTTCGAGAATGGATTGTCCGGGTAGCTCTGAGGGTTGCGCAGAGCTCTCACGTGCTCATCCATTCTCTTCCATAGTGATCTCGCTGTTTCACCCCTGTATAAAATTCTTCGCAGGACACACAGACCACCTTGTAGACCACACACTTCATCTCACACACGTTGTTGTCTCCTTCGCAGATCATGCAATTCCTTCTTTCACATTGATTATCGTATGGACGTTACGTTGTGAGTAAGCGTCGCAAAGATGGTGGTGGTTGGAAAATGAGACTTATGGGAAGCCCCGATCGCTTCACGACACGGTTGACGTCCATTGCGAATGAATCCGAGATGAAGGGCATGATCAGAGGAGATCCACAGAGAGATCTGTGGGGTTTCCAACAACGGCACTCCTTTGAACCGTAGCCGTTTTGCCGCAGAATTTCGGTGATTTCATCATCCACTCCTTGATAATTCGTCGAGATCAAGGCGGAAGATGTGGCAACCATATGATGAACGATGTTTCGTTTCACATATAGAGGATGGCAGCTCCGAGCGTGAACGATAATGTTCTGAGATGCCGGTTTCTTGTACCACATACTACTAACCTGACCTTCCGATATCCTGATCTTCGTATTCAAAAATGGCAGGAACCCATCTGGAGTAGGAGACTCTGATGTTAAGCTGATTGTAGGAAACGCAGACTCAGCCGCCCAAGGGTGTGCCTCAATGTCTTAGGAAGAAATGAAGTATGCGATGAGTCTTATCACTCTATAGGGGCTAGCGACGTGATCGCTGAAGACCATCGTGACATATAAATGACTAGTCACGACTCGACCATATATAACGAGTCCGAGCACCCCTGCACTTCATTTCCGGCCAACCAACGTCCAAGAAGACCTTGGCCCTTCCCTCACACTTTTAATCCGTAGTGGATCCCAGGTCCGTATTTCTTGCCACTTTACTGTGTGTATGTGTCAAGTAGCATTATTGTATTTAGACCTGAAGAAGGGCTTATGCTCGAAACGTTGTCACCAATAAACATCAACTTCGAGTTTCAAGCAGTCACATAAAACAACAAAGCTGTGGAAGTCGCTTAACAATTCTACTGTAGCTTATACAAGTTTTAATACTGAACTCGGAGTTCAGTATAGGTACTGTAACTTTGCATTACTCAAGTCTGAAATGAATCCTAGCCTCATGGCCGGCTCTGAGTCAATTTAAACTGATAGGCGTGATACTCCCTTTTAATCAATTAACTTCACGATTCCGTATTGAAGGTGGTGTTTCTCATTTTTGATAGGCTAGCCTTCTTTGGATGGTTGAGTAATGGATATTTTGAATCAACTACATGTTCGGCGATTTCATGTAAACGTTTTCCGATCTGTATCTGGTCGTCTGGAACTGTTTCTTGCAGGTCGTATTTCTTGACGTGCTCATAACGTTAGCAGTGGTTGCAACAGTTTATGTATCATGCGGAAAATCTAGGAAGGCTGGAGGACGCAGTGCCATAACACCATCAATGAAGGTGAATCTTGTGTTAAATAGGATAGCAGGAATGGCCTATTCCTTGTATTGTAATTGGAAGGAGTGTGCTTTGTAGAGAGCAGACCTAGACTTATCCCCGCTCTCACCGTTGTTGGGCGCGGATGCGCACTCTGCTCTAGCATCAAGTGGGCTTTTGCGCCCAACATGAAAATAGTGGTATCTATACGACACAGCCGCAGTGCGCGTTGAGGGGGGGGGGCAGCTCTTGGTCTTCCACCTCCTTGAACGTAGCAATTAAATGTGGTGACGTGGAATTTCCCACATTGTACACAACCTGACGCATACGTATGTGTGACGCAAGTTGCAACGAGAAGGACTTAGGTCAAACGGTACATCTCGCGCGAATTAACTAGGTAAAAACTCGTTCTATATGTGGAAAATGCTATGCCATGTCGAATGTGTGTTTGAGTACTGATTGGCTGCCCCCTCCCTCTAACGTGCATTGCGCCCACGACATTCAATAACAGCCTAGTCAATAGAATACAAATGGGCGCAAAAGCGGCTCGGATGGGTCACCTTGAATTGAGTGGTTATCCGCTTTTAGTAAGATAACTCATAAAAGCCTAATAATGTTTGAGGTGATACAGGGTCTTACTTAGACCTAACCAAGTTCTACTGATGCACTCGATGGAGTCGTGGGGTTGATGTGCAAGTCTGCTCGTCATCCCGCGATACTGTAGCGTGTGGCTGCCGCCGTTGCGCCGTGGATCGTGTCGGCCTCCAAGTGCGCGTTCGATCGATGTTTTATTTGCCGCTTTGACACACACGGCAGCGTATCGTGGGGCGGTGGATAGAGGCGTGCTGAATGCGAGGGAGGCCGGGGTTTGGGTACCTTCGGTTCGGAATTTTTGCGCCACATTTTGGAGTCTCTTCCCTAGCCTGGTTCTGCACTCTTCGAGCTTTCGTTTCCACTACCCTGAGTCGGTTCTCAATTTCCTTAGTCACGGGTCAGCATTCAGCACTTTACGTTGCTACTGGGCGGACGACTGTTCTATACACCTTTGATTTGAGGTACTCGGGTATTGCCTTATCGCAGAGCACCCCAGTCAGCGAGCGCCATTTGGACTAGGCTGCACTCACACGCGCATTCACCTCCAACTTTAGGCTGCCATCGGACGTGACTGTTGACACGAGATACTTGAAAGATGTGACTCGTGGGAGCCCAGTACCACTGATCTTGATAGATCCGAGCTCATTGACATCCGTCGTCAAGTACCCCGTCTTTTTTACGTTTAGCTTGAGACCGAACAATGCCAAGCGATCGCACCACGCCTATGCCTGTCGCTCATGTTTGGTTTTATCTTCACATGCAAGCATGACGCCATCAGCATACAGCAGCGTCCAAGACGCCACCATTTGGAGATCTCATGAGATTGCATCCATGACGACCACAAAGAGCAGTGGGGTTAGCGCAGGTCCCTGGTGCACAGCAACAGAGATTGGAAACTCCATCGAGGATCCTGCTCGCGCTCGCACTCGACTCCTTGGGCAAGAGTACAGAATGCGGGATGCTATGTTGTCCCCACGCGTATCATATAACATCTCGCGGAACGCGGTTGAAGGCCTTCCCCAAGTCCAGGAAGGCAAAGTGCACCGGTTTCTGTTTCTCTTGGTGCTTCTCTAGCAGAAGACGAGCGGCGTGAATGGCATCGACGGTGCCACAGCTAGAGACGAAAGCACACTGATTAGTGGAAATCTGGATGACATACCGGATATGTCAATCGACAATTCGCTCAAAGATTTTCATGGTGTGCGAAAGAATTCGCTCAAAAATTTTCGTGGTGTGCGAAAGAAGGCGAATTGGACGGTAACCAGAGCAGTTCGCAGGACTGCAGCTCTCAGGCACTTTATTTTGAGCAACAACCTGATTGAAAAACTCTGTCAGCCAGTCTGCAGGGCACCAGCTCTTCGAGTTCTCAGGTCGACCGGCGGATCATCAGGATCAGTGGCTTTGCCTGACTTCATGTTCGTCAGAGCTGCTTCGGTTTCGCTCACTGTGATCTTCTAAACGGGACCGTATACAGGAGATGCAAAAAGAGATGCAAAAAAAACAGCAGGATGTTCAAATTCTACATTCGAGATTTCCTCGGAGCAGTCGCGCCACCACTTCACAGCCCTCTTACGATCCATCAGAAGATGACCGTTCTCGTCGTTAATGCTAAAGAACTTTTTGATGTCTTCTGCTCGGTAGCAGCGAGCTTTGGCGAGTCGGTAAAGATAACGCTCACCATCGCTCGTTTCCAATTTCTCGCTCACATCTGCGTAGTATGTTGCTTTAGCAGTGGCTACTGCTTTCTTTGCCGCTTTCTTCTTCTTTCTTGGTGTAGTCGTGCGAGTCTGCATACTCAAGTATACGCTCACCATTGCCGTTTTGTAACACATAACCAAAACCACCATGACGGCTGTATCCGTCTTTCGATGCCCCGACGTGACCATTAAGAACACCTGCCACAACACTCATATCTTCTGACGGCACTTACGCTGTTTCCTCATCAAACAGGGACCAGAATCGTCCTTCGTTTGCTCGGAATATCCAGTCTGCGGAGCATATGCAGAAAAGAAATGGCATCGTCGCTGTTGTAAGGCGAGAACAATCTTCATCAAGCGGTCATCGAAACGTTCTACGCTTGCTATCGCGTCACGGAAACGTTTGGAGACGATCATACCTACACCACTGCGGTCCTGGGACTTCCACATAAGACGGCCTTGAAGCCTTGTCCTATGTCCCTTGACTTGTAGGTCCACCTCGTCTCCTGCACCGCACAGAAATCTATCATTCTTCGATCTAGTGCTTCTACCAACTCGCGCGAGCGGCCCATCAACGTACCCACATTCAACGTTGCTACGCGGGTGTTGCCTACTTTGCGGGACTTTCGGACTAGCTCAATTGTCCCCCCCCCCCCCCCCCCGATGCCATCCTCGCATCAGAGACCCTCGCGACTTCTCACACTCGCCGAGCTATTACGAGTACGCGTCGGCTCCCGCGGACGCCGGAGCATTTACTCAAGAGCTATTAAGCGTCATCAATCGTAGGATGTGACATAAGACGTTCCTAGGTGGGCCTGTCGCCTGCAATCGACTGTCCGTGTTCGTCTTAGCTCGCAGAGCGGGCAGTTCCCATTGGCACCACGTGGGGGAACGGACATCGACACCGGAAGGGACTCCAGGATGCGGGGCAGAAATGCCGCAGCTCAGCAGAACCAAACCCTCAAGCTCACGTCTATGAGACTCCCGCTAGCCACTGAGCCACGATCCACTTGCGGGTAGGGTCGTCGCAGACCTCGACGCGAGCCACAACGCATCGGCAGCAGGCGCACGCTACAGTATCCCGCAAACCTGCGCATCAACTCGCGCGTGCCAATTTGGTGCATTCTACGACGTCTTGTCCATGCATCTATTCCGATCTGGCTCTAGTGATCTTAGCAATTCCCGCAGAGCACGTGGTACTGCTGTGAAGCAGGTTTCATGGTGCTGCTAAGTAACACACCTATGGGGCGGCACTCCCACCAACTCCGCCGCCGAGGCACATTTCGGCTGGTGTCGTATGCGTTGATGATAGTTGCGCGCACGCTCTCAGACCTCCATTTCTAGCCTTAAAAAAACGCTCAGCAAAAACTAACAGTGGTTCTGGGCTCGGTTCACAGGACCTGCATCCTGTCAAAATAGCATCGCAAAAGATCACATTGAGTTGGGAACTCCTCCTTGTGAGCTTCCCCTAACGTCAGCTTCGTAGTCCTTATACAGCGGCATACTAGCGGAGTTCTGGCGTTGCATAGATAAAACCGCTAGCTCTATCATCATGCTTATGTGATGTATCAAACTGAACAGTTCTCCATGTCCGAATGCCTATCCAATGCATGCTAATACTAACTATTTTCAATGTTTCAGTCGCAGTTAACGACTCAAACGGAAGCCGACACACAGACACAGCAGGGTGAGTCTTGGAAAATTACGGCAGCTAAGAGAACGATTTCTTACAAGAAAAGGTTCCCTACTTAAGGTGGGCTTTTGCGATGGCGTTTTGACAGGATCTAATGTCGTATAAGCGGAGCTCAGAATTACAGTTAAGGGTTGGGCACAATCGGCAGCGGCTTTAGTGCGTCAAAAACGGGGCGGGGTGTCGCTCTCAGGCTCACGACATGTTCGCGGTGAGGGGCGGTCGTTCTTTCTTTCTCTGGTGTCGGTACTGAACCACTTCCAACCATCGCTCAGCTGACCGGTTGGCTGGTTTGGTTGAGCAAAAGGCTTTCCTATCTTACTTAAGGGTTGGGCACACTCCTGCTGCTTGACGCAGCTCCAATGATGAAGAATAATGCACGTCAGGGGCAGCAACGCGCTTATGGCACACTTCGCTTGAGCGTTGACGCCCAGCGTCAGCTTACGGAATGAGCTCGGTCATTCCGTGAAGCTGACGCTCCTGAGCCAAGAGATAAGATAAGTAAGATAGGAAAGCCCTTTCCTCAACCAAACCAGCCAACCGGTCAGCTGAGAGATGGTTGGCAGTGGTCCAATGCCGACACCATCGAAAGAAAGAACGACCGCCCCTCACCGCAAACATGTCCTGAGCCTGAGAGCGACCCCCCCCCCCCCGCCCGTTTTTGCCGCACTAAAGCCGCTGCCGAGTGTGCCCAGCCTTTTGTCTTATCTCTTGCTCAGGAGCGCTAGCGTCAGCTTCACTGAATGACCGAGCTCATTCCGTGAAGCTGACGCTTGCAGCGCTGACGCTGGGCGTCAACGCTGAAGCAAAGTGTGCCATGAGCGCGCCGCCGCCTCTGACGCAGAGACACGTACTCTGCGTCAGAGACGCAGAGCCCCTATTCTTCATCATTGGAGCTGCACCAAACAGCAGGAGTGTGCCTAGCCCTTTAGTTTTTGCTGAACGCCTTCTTCAAGACCTGGAAAAGAGGTGTGAACACGTGTACGCAACACCCATCAACACCTATGACACACCACGAGATGTGCCTCGTTGGTGCAGTCGGTAGGAGTGCCGCCTCATAGCAGCACACCGGCAGGACTTCGAGTTCGAGTCCGCGTACTGCCGATAAATTTGCACATATAAGCTTGCTTTTATTACGCTTTCTAATGATCACAGGAGTCAATTTTAGACCACCAATGTTTACAGTCCAAGGCTGCCTGTTTGCGCCTTCATATGCGCTTGCTTTTTTTCGTGGGTGGAAATTGGTAACGTCGATGTTCACCCAGGACCCTTCTCTACAGCGACGGATTACGCTTTTAACGATGAAAAAGTGGTCATTCCTTTCCAGGGAGAAGACCGTTCCTCACTGGTTTTTTAAGATGCTGCTGGTGTGACACGTTTGTATTTTACTGTGTTGTGTTTTACTTGTTTCATAGTTTTGTACCGTAGATGTTGACTAAAAGGGAAGAGCAATAAGACCATTTATTTCTGGAGAAATTATATAGTGCAGATACGCATCGTTGAAAAACTAGCACATATGAAGGCGGAAATAGACAGCCTTGGTTTACTGTAAGCATGTGATCGTTAAGATGTGTTATCAATGCAAAAGCAATAGAAAGTTACCGAAATCGCATCATATAACTAAACGGTGTAAGTAATGAGATGATTATATTGAAACTGTTTGTCAGGAAAGAAAACCGAAGACAACAACGATGATTTGGCGAAGGGCTTGCCGGAGGGTAAGTGTAGTTCTTCGAGCCGTTAGAGATACCATTAAAGGCATTCTCTGCCCAATATTGATGCTTTCAGAACGCGGACCAGATGGATATGAGCTTTTCGGACCTTCCCAAGCCGCCAGCAAAGACTCAGGTATCAAGAGGTCATCGACTAAAAAAAGAGAATCACGCAAGGGGGCGTCGTGCGAACCGCAAGCGTTGGAGCCGCAGAAAACCCAAACTTTATCGTTCGAAAAGGAGTCGGAGGAAGCAACGCAAAAATCGTTGGCAGACGATCAAGAACGGGTGGCTACTACTCAAGGATCAGTGGTAATCAGTCGTGAGCAGCTGGCTGTTGCGAAAAGAGCGAGAGTAGTTGGACGAGAACGTCAGGCTGGTACCCAACGATCGACCGTTGCCGATCTCAAGCAACTAGCTGAAACTCAAGAAACGGTTGTGGTCGATGAAACACCAATCTCTGTGACTCAGGATTGAATCGTGAAGCACACTAGATGCTTTCTTCGTTTTAAATTGCAATCTACCTATAAACAATCAAATAAATTATTAATCCACCAACATCTCACATTTTCACGTGTCTTTCATAGTTATGCTTATAGTTGAATTGAAGGTTTGCGCTATAAGGCCAACTGCGCCGTTGCCACGGGCTAGACCGAATGAGTTGGGCACGATTAAGTACTCAATGCAACCAGCAATACACTGGTTAGCGTTTGTTCTTTGACTGTTGTGCGTGTGTCAATATGACAATCGGCGGCACAGACGACCGATATAGCAAGGTCTCCGACTGCTCAACAGTATGTTGCACGAAGTTTACGAGCTACCGTACGAAATATTGGGTTGACAGAAGTGAAGAAGTCAGCGCTGCATCGTCGCCGCCATGACGCTAAAGCGCTTTCAACTTCCTTGGTTGCAGCCCTATACTCAGCCTACATCGCCATTGGCCACACCACTGCTCTGTAAATCTTCGACTTCAAGCGCTCTGGTATCTTCTTGTCGCAGAGCACGCAGGTTGACGAGCACCACTTGGACCAAGCTGCACTCACGCGTGAGTTCACTTCAACCATCAGACCGCCACCAGACGCTATTGCTGATCCCAGGTACTTAGAGACCGAGGTGGGTGGGAGGTCAGTGGAATTAACCTTGATGGAGCAGGGCTCAGTAACGCCCGTCGTTAGATATTCGGTCTTCTTTACGTTCAATCTGAGTGCAAAGCGATCACACCAAACTTCACAAAACATGGATAATACCGATCAATAGTGATTGTCTGATCGAAAATATCCCTTGTTGTGAGGCCTTTCGTCGGTCGTCATAATCACGTGACTCCCACCGTGGGTGCACACAAAGTTCTGTGCGTTAAATTATTTTAACGAAATGTGTAACGGAAGCTTTTCGTTGAATTTCCGGTGAATTGTTAAATTTTGTTAAAAATACAATTAGCTGCAAAATATTATTTCAAATGAAAAAATCAAGGAAAACATATGTTCCATCCAACTACAAGAGATCAATAACTAAAGTTCAAGGAAGTCCATATGTAACGTGTCAGACCGGCGCTGCTTCGGACGCCCTCTAGGCCGCTTTCTAATCACCTCGAAGTTGAAGCCTATCTTGCGGACACTGTGTTCTTGTCCACGAAGAGCGTGGACGTACTATCGCAGGTGAGCTTCGCGCATCTTGTCCGCTATCGGCGTGACACCGAACTTCTGCCGAATAGCTTCGCTTTGGATGCGGTCCATGCGGGTGACTCCAGCCGTCCAGCGCAGCATTTTCGTCTCCATGACGCTGAGGCGCGTTTCAACCTCCTTGGTCGTAGGCCAACACTCAGCGCCGTACATCGCTACCGGCCGGACGACGGTTCTATATATTTTTGACTTCAAGCGCTCCGGTATCTTCCTATCGCAGAGCACGCCAGTCAACGAGCGCCACTTGGACCAAGCTGTGAGTCACGCGTGAGTTCACTTCAATCATCAGATTGCTATCAGATGCTACTGCTGATCCCAAGTACACAAAAACCGAAGTGCGTGGGAACTCGATGCCGTTAACCTTGATGGAGCAGGGCTCAGTAAACGGCCTTCTGAAAATCTCATGTGATGGCATCCATGACGACGACAAGGAGGAGTGGGAAAGCGCATAACCCTGGTGTACCCCGACAGAGATAGGAAACTCCATCGAGCTTCCAGCTGCAGCTTGAACACGACTCTTTGGATAAAGTAGAGAATTCGCACCCACTCAGAGATATGGGATATCTCGTTTGTAGAAGATTTTGTTAAGCTATTATTCTGTGACCCTGATTTGTAACCACAGTAGAAAACAAATTTTTTTCTACTGGGGGAGGTGTTGTGTATAGAATGAATGAATTTATTTCCTCGTCGTGGCGGGCGTGCGGCGGCTCTCCCCGTGCTCTCTGGCGTTTGATTCGAGTTCGTCTGTTTCTACTCCTCCATCTCCGGTCCGGTCTTCGTGGGCTGTCTCAGTGGTGTCTCTAGTGGTAGGAGGCAGTTTTGTGTTTTTATCACTCGGTGGAATTGCCACAGGCAAAGGTTAATTTTGTTCCGTCTGGATAGTGCGGCTGGAGCACTTGCTCAAAAAGTCGCTATCATGACCAACCCCGCTCCTGCCCACAGTGTTTCAGGACAGAGGAGGCTTACGAGGTCGCAATTTGATGTCTCATCTGGCAGCCCATCTAGACCGATGGAAGGGCTACATGCGTTGATGGGAAATGGCAGGACTCCGGAATATGTCAAACCCATGGTGGAGCTGCTGTTAGAAACACGGGCCGAGATCAAGACCGCGAACGAAACGAACGCCGCTCTAGTGGAAGAAATACGAGAACTGAGGGAGGAAAACTTTTCCTTGAAGCAAAAATTAGCTGATCATAGGAGTTCTCCTTCAAATATTCTAGTTCTCTGCAAAGATTGTCACATGATTACGATTATGTCGATCAATTGTTTGATTTTCTTGGCGTCGAATGTAGACCGGTAACTGTATATAGGATGGAAAGGCTGGACAGAAACCCTCCGCGGCTAATCAAGGTAGTGCTACCTGCTAGCAGATTTCAGAGGTTGGCGGTGCGGAGTGCTCTCAAATTGCGTTTCTTCTCCCAAAAGGGCATTTACCTTAGGCCCTCCCTACCACCGGAGGAGAGGAGCGCATGAGGGAGAAGTGTCTATTAGCCAGGGGTTTGCCAGCAGCGGGGGTCAACTCTCCCAATACGCAAACTGGGGAGGGATCTCAATCCCTATCCCAGGTGTTCACTGCTGGTGGTACCCCTGGAGGCGTTACTCCGCAGCGCAGTGATCCGATGGAAAACTGCTAGGTGGTCGCAGGGTTACTGCTAGGAGAAGTGTTAGATGTGTACTGGCGAATATAAGATCACTTGGGAGAAATTCTAGGTCGTTAGTTGCTAATCTCTGCCCACATAAGTATGACGTTGTCCTTCTAACTGAAACGTGGTTGCAGCCTCAGAACGACTTGTGTCCTCTGTTGGACAATGTGAACCACCTGTACACAGGGGTCAGGTGTGATCGGTCCCCCTATAAGGATGGAGGAGTCGCCTTGCTCCTTCGGACACTTTCTCATATAAGATTGTATTTAAGGAAACTATAGAAGATAGTTATGAGTTACTCATATGTGACGTGTCGTTTATCTCAGGCACAGTTCGGTTCATACTTGTATATAGAGCACCCTGCTGCCATGTGCGGGAGTCGTACCAGCTAGCAAAAGTTATAAGTGATTTCTCTTTGGACAATATACCAATCATAGTGTCAGGTGACTTCAATCTTCCTGGTTTGAGAGATTTACACTCAAACAGCTGGTCAAAAGTCTTTTGTGATATCTTCAGTGCTCACGACTATGAACATTTGGTGAGTGCACCAACTAGAGGGAATTCTATCTTAGATCTAGTTCTGTGCAATGAACGCCAACTCGTGAGCACAGTCGAGAACTGGTCCCCTATCGGCAACAGCGATCACTCCGCAATTATGTTCAAGTTGGACTTAGAAGTGAAGTATGAAGTATTCAAATTCGTAAGAGCTGATTATGCTAATATAAGGCAATATCTTGGAAGTATTGACTGGATCGGAATCTTTAGCAGAGGAGGGTCAGTCAGTGAGGTGTATGAAACTCTCCTCGGGATCCTTCACCACGTTATCGAACTGTTTGTACCCATGAAATAGGTTAGGTGTGGTATGAGAAGCCTCCCACCCTATCTTGAGAGAATGCTAGTTCGAAGTACCTCGTTTTGGAAGAAAGCTCGTCTTACCGGTCAGACTCTGGACAAAGAAAACTTTGAGCGTTTTAGAAAAAAAGTAGACAAAGCCTTGCTTAGATACAGTATTCATTTGGAGCGCAAAATCATCAACACGGCTGACAGAGCGGCACTTTTTAGGTATATAAGTTCTAGACGCGGCAAGAAAAATGATATTCCCGATTTAGTGCCTGATGGCGGTACCGTAGTGACATTAACTGGAGATAAAGCTAATTTGTTGGCATTGGAATTTCAGAGAGCGTATAATACTTCTAGTGGTGATGATGTATTCTAACTTACGGATAACACAAGTCTGTTTCCACCTGTGCGGGCTTCTCTCTGGTTCTATAAAGAAGAAATAATGGAATTTTATGCAAATGGCCTAAATCGTCCTCAACCTCTCCTGATTTTATACCTGTCACCTTCGTCAGAAACCTCGCGGAGTCCTTAGCCCGCCCTCTGGAACATATTTTTAACTTGAGCTACATCAAAGGTGAAGTGCCTTTGCGTTGGAACCATGCGCTCATAACACCAATTCTGAAAAAAGCCCCTGCTTATGATGTGAAGAACTACAGGCCTATAAGTATCACCTCTGTGTTTGCTAGGGCCTTTCAGAAGATTATGAAAAAACATATCATGCAACATCTTTTGGAAAACGGTATAGTCTCTAAAACCAATTTGGTTTCTTAAAAGGGAGATCTACTGAGACTGCTGTTCTCACTGCAATGAATGACTGGTCAAGGGCTGTCGAAGACAAATATCATACAGATGTAGTGTATTTTGACTATCAAGTTTGGGTTGGAGATAAGTTTTCTTCTACTTTTTGTGCTTGCAGTGGTGTACCTCAAGGTGGTATTATCTCCCCTGCTATTTGTGATATACACGTACGAACTACCAACTGCCATTTCCCGTTTTGGTGTAGTCTGCAAGATGTATGCGGATGACATCAAGATCTATAAATGTATTAGAGAAAACCACGAAACTAGGGCTGTGCAAGCGGCAATCGACTATATGGATCAGTGGTCTAAGCAGTGGGAGTTGCCATTGTCCACGGAAAAAACAAACTACATGGTCATTGGTACGAAAAATAATGGGCTGTCATTTGCATGCACACTGCAGTCCAGAAGTCTCACAGTAGAGGAAGTTCGAGACCTAGGCTTTCAAATCACGCGGAACCTGGACTTCAGCTGCTACTATCGAATTCTCACGAAGAAAGCCAACAGTTGCGGATACGTCCTATTCAGGGTTTTGAAAACAAAAGACCCTGAAGTCTATTTGCGAGCCTACAGGACCTATGTTCGACCTATAATGGAGTTTGGAATAACTGTCTGGAACACCTGCAGAAAAGGAGACATTCAGCTCTTGGAAAGCGTTCAAAACAGCTTTACGCGAAAATTATTTCTAAAGTGTTTTGAACTAGATTACAGGAAGCTGCCTAATGGATCTGAAAGGGCAAACATTCTCGGACTTCCAACACTACATAGCAGGAGAAGGATGGCAGATCTCACTATGATGTTTAAGATCTTGACTCATAGGGTTTCTCTAGATCCACTCTCCTTCTTTGGTGTTCCGCTGACTCATTGCAGAAGAGGAAAGTTAGGGTTATGTATTTCGGTGGTAAGAACAAAGATTAGATCAAACTTCTTCACCTATAGAAACCTTAAAGAGTTCAATTCATTACTCGGTTGTGATAAAGTGTCGCTGGGTTTATCTGTCCAAGCCTTCCGGAAATTGTTGGGTGAAAACTCTGCTGTGGAGTGGAGGTGATATGTTTGTTATGTTTGTGTTTGTTTTTGGGTCCTGTCATGTTTCAGAATAATCGTCCTCAAACAGTAACCATTGTTCAAGATCCTACGTTGATGGCTTTTTGTTCATAATTAATGTCTGTTTCTCGCTTCTTTTCTTTGTGTTCACACGTGTGGCTTGATCCCACGTCTTTAAATAAATAAGTAAATAAATAAATAAATAAATAGCAGTGATACAAGGTGTAAACCATTCCCTGCCGTATAAAAGCGGTAAATGGAGTAAGGTGCACTTTTTCTACGGTGTGTTCTACTGCATTGGCAAATACCGAATAAACCGTCCTTCTTATGGAGCGTATCCAGATACAACAGTGACTTCTGTCGGCGTGCGCATGGGTGTTTTCCAGACGAGCAACCTTTTCGTCGGATGTGTTATTTACATGTCATGATGATTCAAATTACTCTTTTCATTTGAGCATGTCCTGAAGGTAAATGTCGAAGTGGCGGGTAGCTAAAGGCGACGGAGCTGTTTTACTGATGGTGAAGATCATGTCGCTAGTGCTGCTGCGGCATCCTTGGGTCGAACAGCTGGTTGCTTATGCTTGGTTCAAAGCTGATTATACTACGTCTCGTCTTGGCCTCTTTAAGGCCAGAGCGGCGTGGTTTTTCGCGAAGTCACAGGTCCTTGTAGGGAAACAAGCTGTGAAGAGCCTATACATATGTAGCTTTCATATGTTGCCCGTATTGTAATCAGTCCTTTCGTTTTAAGCGCTTTTGCCTTTGTATCAGTGGTATTGAACGTGCACACATCATTATGTTGAATATGTTTTCTATTACCTTGTGGCTAAAAACCCGTCAGAAACAAACAAGTCGCAACGAAGTTACTTTCCGCAGCATAAAGCTGGAAAATCTCAGAAAACGTCTGAAAGCTGTGTGGACGTCGGGATCCCTCGAATCTCAACCGATCAAATGAAAAAATTTTGCAAGACACGAGAAGCAAACCTAGACCTCCATCCCATAAAGTGATCCTACTATTCTCTACGCTCCGAGCTTGTTGGAACTGCCATCGTAGGCACAGAAGTGAGCGCTCCTAAGCTGCCGCCACTACATAGTAAATTCTGGAAACCCTACTCGTTTGGTTTAACAACTTCGCGAAGATGAAACACACTTCTATACTAATTGAAAGGTGGGCATTATTCCTATATGACTCTCTTTCCGAGCTCAGACATACGCTTCGGACCCCTCCCTTGTCAGTCAGCGCTAGTTCTTTTTGGCACTGAGGGAGTCGTGCTGTTCGATAAGTCGTCGAAGACCGGGGAGTTCTTTCTTATCTGTTCAGATGAAATAAGATGTCAAAGAGGTGTCTAGTTTGGTAGGAGTTTTGGCCTGAATAGCTTAGCCACGTCGTGCTCATCATAGATCCCATTTTAGTGTTCTAACTAGCTCGCCCAGTTGTGCGAAGGAACGCGCCATCACGTGGTCCCGTGAATGGGCTTCAACAGGTCTCGAATCTCTTCCACAGGACGTTAAAACGATCACACGACGAAATGAATCAGAACTATGGCAAAAGCGTGGCTCATCCCAAAGTCATGTTCTATCGTGACGCCATTCTTAATTTCCTGAATTTCAGGTGCTATTCGTTAATTTGGCCTACACGGGAGGGCCTGATAGCGCAACGGGCATCGGGCGCACACGTCCATTCGGGCGCTAGATTGGTCGTGTGTTCTTGCCTGACCATGAGGACCAGATTAACGAATCTTACATGAAAATTGATTTTTAAGGAAATTCATTCGAGGATGTCAGAGTCACCATCGAACTGCTGAGCCCTGGATCAAGAGTCATTATCAATGAAAGTATTAGGTAAGCGCCTATCTCAGGTCGGTAGCGAATGCGTGCAGTTAGCTGCGGCAGTTAGACGAAGTGTTACTGGCCAGGTCTACCATCTAGCAGCAGCTTGGTGAGCTCGGCAGACACAGCCCTCATCCACTAATCACAGCTTTAGGTCGCTGACTAGAATGACCGAGGACTCCCACTCTGGATTACGGGCTCTTTAGTGACGTGCAGGAAATTATGTTATTTTCTCGTCAAAGTGGTCACTTTTTCAATCAAACTGTACGCCTTAAAATTAATTTTAAGCTTCCTCGAGAAAAATTGTATCCGAAATATTAATACACTTGTGCTGTAGGATCTCATGTGAAGCTGCTAAGCCAAGTTTGGTATACTTCTTTATTCGGCTTACGTTTCGGCGTAACGCCTTCTTCAGAGCCTGGAGAAGACAAAAGGAGTTGGAAAATTACCTGCCCAAGGATCATTTCAAGTTACAGAAGTTCCAGAAGCAAGTGGTAGAATGAAACGAAAAGGGGGTAAGGCAACCCGACTGACCTTATGAGACAGCCGAGAGACTGCTAAGTCACCCTCGGATGGAGAAAGAAGTGGATGATTGAGACTCTCCCTTTGGGTCACATCTTCAGCGATCTTCTGTTTGGCGTCCTCCTGGGTGAAGGCTACAGAGGTCAGCCAATGGGGCCAGCTCCTTGATAACGACCACCCGCTCCTCTTTTCTGTTAATAGCGTGGTTCTTGAACACAATCCATAACGCCTCCAGGGTCTTCCGCGCTGCGATATCGGATACCGATAAGGATAAGGATAAAGGACGGCGTTACTCAATCCCCTCTGGGATGCGCCAGCGCATTCTACTTCTACGGGATGTCGTGGAGGCGACACGAATGCGTATTTGGCCATACAATGACTTGCGGTGGCCAGCCGATGAACAAGTCAGCGCTTTATCCTTCCCAGACACTTCTGGTACCAATTCACCGACCCCGGAGGGATGGAAGGCTTGGTTGGCCTGGGCGGGAAATCCGAACCAGGAACCTGGTATCGGGTGCACGCGACAGTCGCGCCTCCGCCGACTGCGCTACACGCGCCCTCGGATACCGAACGCGTGCTAAAATCCTCACCTCCACCCCAATCACTGTGCCATTGTGGATTCGCAGTCTGTACTCTCCCAAGGGAGTAGAGATCTTGCACTCATTCAACCCATCCAGATGTTCTTTCACCCTGACCGAAAGAGGTCCTGCCCGTCTCTCCGGTCGATTCTGCTGAGAAGGGACGCGTTGACGAAGTCTATATTATGACCTGAAACGAGATCATGGTGGTACACACAGTTACAGCTCGCAGGATTCCGTTTGGCTCGTAATGATCTTGTCCGTCATTTTTCCGTGGTGCGTCCGTCTGCCGTGGTCGCCATGTGAAGATTTATCGCTTGGTGCGAAGTGAATGAAAGAAAAAAGAATGAAACACAATTCTCTCGTTGTGGCTCTTATATAGCGAGAAATAGACAAATGAATTGATAATAAACTAGTAAGTGCTATCGTTCAGATAAAGATTTTGGAAGAGATTAGGACTTGACGTCGTATAAACAGCTTGAAAAAAAATATAAGCAGCCAGCTCTTCCACGACATGATGGTATTGGATCCAGAGCATTTTAAAGGATCCGTTCCCCGCTAGCAACTTCGACCTTCAGAATATTGCCCCTTTTTGCAGATTAAAAAGGTCGAAAGGGCACACAATGACGTGGGAATTAGTCAGTCTTTCCTGGGATATACAACACCGCTCAAATTCTTTGCAAAAAAGACGCTTTGCGACGGATTAATCCGCCACAAAGCGTCTTTTTTGCAAAGAATTTGAGCGGTATTGTAGTGTCTCACGTCATTGTGTACGACCTTCCTCTAATCTGCAAGAAGTGACAATATCCCGAAGGTAAGCGTCAAAGTTGCGGCTACTTGAAGGAGAATGGACCTGTTACAATGCTATGACTCCGGTGTCATCCTCGCATTGAGAAGCTGGTTGCTTATACTTTCTTCAGAACTGGTCATACGACATCACGTTCCGGCGCCTTTCGAAAATCCAACCATGATGGTTTCCCGAATTCATAAGTGAAAGTCAGGAAAGAAGCGGTGAAAAACCTGTTGACATTATATCCTGCTTGTATTGTGACCAGTTTTTTATTTTAAGCCCTCTGTGCCTCTATGTAAGTAGTGTTGAGCGTCCATACGTCATTCTGCGGAATACGTTTCTCAAATTGCCTTTTGGTTAAAAACCGGTCAGTATTAAACAAGTACCAGTCTCAAATTACTCTCAACAGAATGAAGTTAGCATAATGTGCAGGAAATGCCTAAAAAATGAGTAGACATCAAGACCCGTCGAATCGAGTCAGCCAGTTGTAATGCGAAAACGCCGCAAATCAGTAGAACTGAACCTTGACCCCCTCTTTTGAAGCAACGCCACGCATTACGCCTTGAGAAGCTCAGAACCCAAAAGCATCGCTGGCCTGGAGGAGACCCCAGGCGCTCGTGAGAACATCGCACCTCCTGTTCCATAGTATGTTCAAGGATGTCCTAGTCCTTGAACATGCTATGGAATAGGAGGCAGGGAATTTGAAAAAAGAAACACGTTTCATACTGAGGGAGATTCCTCCTATATGATTCGCTTTCCCCGCTCAAATAAACACTTCATGCCCTTTTCTTGTTAGAGTATAACTTAACCATAACTGCTAATTCAATAACACTTTGTGACTTCTGCGTTTAGATTTGAGCAGCCGTGTTTAAACAACTAAATGAGGCAGTTGTTGTCACATGGCATACATACCACAGCTTGTTTTAGCGGGTCTGAACGTTGAAGTCTAATGACACCACACATTCGACCATACGAAGCTGGATACCATCAATTCAGGAAAATCTTTTATGGTCAGAGAAAGCATTCATATGAGAACACTTTGATTCAGGTACGAGGATGTTTCTTTGTCAGTATAGTAATTAATTAACCATTAGGACTACGGCCTGCGCTTCGCAAGAACGGAAGCCGTATGTTCCAAGTTAGTATATGCTCAGGAATAAACTATTACTGATTAGAGATTAGCATTACTTCTGTGCAAGGATGAGAAGCCGAATGCTTTGAAGGTTGTGAAATCATCTAATCCCGCCGAAGAAGAAAAACATACGCGCATCTTGTTCTTCAGTGTCACTCTGTAAATTTTTGCTTCTTAACGTTTTAAACAATGCACATCATCTTTTACGTCAAAATAGACACTTTTCAAATCAATTTTGAACCCTCTTCTACGAAAGTTTGACACTTTTGAAATAAACTAAAGAATAAGTTTAATTTTCCCACACTAAACTAAAGACTTTCCCGCACGTTTCAGCTGTCCAAATAAGTGAGCAACACTGTTTGAAATTTTATGAAAAATTAATTCCTCAAAAAATGAAAAAACTGGGTTTGGAGCGCAGAGTAACAGAAATTGTTGTTGAGTTGAAAAGAGAGATCGCGCACTCGACTCTATGGTTACGATTTTTATTTGATTGTTGGTGATTGATGAGATCCTACTTGAAACTGCGGTGTAAGAACGTGCGCATTTTTATGTCAGTTTTTGTTGTAGCGTTTGCACTTGCGTTTTCTGAACGTAAAAGGAGTTTTTGCAATCAATTGATTTAACATCGCGAAGAAATAGTCAAGTCCATGGCACGACCATTTTACTGCTGCACTCCTCTGTGCTTTAAAGCAATGTTTTCCTAATTTTCTCCATTATTTAAAGTAAAATTTTAAGCAATGTGTTTGCTTGTTTGGGCAGATAGTTTTAAAAAAATTCAAAACGTCGGAGAAAGATGATGAATTCTTTTTGAACGAAAAATTATTTTATCCTTCTTGGATAGTTTCTAATGTAATCAGGAGGACGCTCATTTTAATTTGGGAGATTCAGTATAATTGCAAAAGCGTCAAGCTTCATAAAAACAGTGCCCAATTTGACATGAAAGTCAAATTGGGCACTGTTTTTATGAAGCTTCTGTAAATGTAGTTCAAAAATTCTGTAAATGTAGTTCAAAAATTTTCCGCAACACCAATTCATAATTCATTTTTAAGCAATTGCAAGATGGTATACTTTTTTCTTACAAGGTTTAAGCCGGTTATGTGAATAAAATTGACTAAAATTTCATGTGTCTACATTTTATACCTGCTAAACATACAAGGTATTTAGCGAGAACCCAGATGCACACTCATGCCTAGTTTTCTTAGAGGTGTTCTCTACACGTACGAGACGCCCAACATTCCTAGATATTTACTGGCATACAATCTGATGTTCAAGTTAAATTGTGGAGTGGTTTTGTTCGTTCACCGCAGGTTTCTCTGCTGCAGTTACCTTATAGTTCAGGTGGTCTCTCCAGAATACTGAGTTCAAGTGCTGTGGACAACGCCAATTTACTCACTCAAATCAGCAACGAGACAAAGATAATGAATAACATTATTAATTAGCACTTGAGCTATACATGTGGGTTGCAACAACATTCATAGAACAATTTGCCGAAAGCCAGTTAGAAATGCCGATTTGAGATGAGCGAAATTACTAATGTTGGAAATTGATTACAGCGGAACACGAAGACAAACAGCAACAGAGAAATCATTAAAATTAATAAACGGAGAACATCTAGGTGTATAAACAAGAACTGAAGTGATGACTCAGAAACTTTCTAAACGAAGGGAGATGCGTGGATATCGCACCTTTTTTTAGGCTTTTCGTGAAATGTGAATTGAGTGTGAAGAAGTTGAGCCTACAACTGAGCTTGGCTCTCCCAACATCGTGACTGACTCACCCACTTTGAGTATTCTCTGTCCTCAATCTCATTGTGTCTTGCATTTTAATAGCAATGAAATGGTGGATGATCGTGTGAAAGCATGTAGTTCCTCTTCGTTCTGTCTTCTAATGTCCTCATTCCGGAAGGGTTCCGATACTCTTGGGTCTTTAATCGTAGCAAAACCCTGGATCCCGTATTATCAGCTTCCTTGAAATGCTCTTTTGAACCGCTTCTAATATTTGAATACTTTTCTCCTTTTGAGGACTGAATTCAGACGTTGCATATTTTAGAATTAGTTGTACTTAACACCTGTAGGTAGCAACTACCAAAAATCCAAAGTCCACAACTTCGTCCACAGCCCTTAGTGCTGTACTACCAAAAGTGTACAGAAAGCGGCAAATCTCATTGCTGACACCACTTATAAACCTTATCAATTTCCTTTTACAGATCGCAGTCTGTGACTATCCGAAGATTTTAAGATCGTCACAAAATTCAAAATGGTAGATGCCAACAAGGCTAGGTGCACACAGATTATCTTCTGCCATATATAAGATTTCGTAGGTCTATCAGCTAGGCAATACATTCATAGACGTTTCACATTCGTTTCTCCAGATCTTAACCTGATAAAAAACTTGTGGGGCATTTTTGTATACAAGGTCTTTAGAATGGACTCACACACTCCTCGACACACTTTCTGATCTAGGCCATGCATGATCGGTACTTTAAAGCAAACTGCTATTGATAACCTTATCAATGGTGCGTCGAGTAGGATTTTTGATGACGATGTAACAAAGTACTAATAGTATTTGTTTTCTTGGTATTTATGAAGCAAAGGGCCCGTGGTGCCGTGGGGTTGCCGGCAAACATGTTAACTCGGCAACCCCACGGCACCACGGGGCCGGTACTTATGAAACACCGGACCCCGGGTGCCGTGGGGCTGCCGCGTTAACATGTTAACATGCAACCCCACGGCACCACGGGCCCTCTGCTTCATAAGTACCGTTTCTTTTTTACTATACCTGTAATGAATTGGATTTTTATGAAGTGGACCTACACTTTTGCAACGGTCTACTTCTTAGGTTTTTTTTCTCAATAAAACCCCATGGTGTCCTGCACTAAATATGTATGCTGCTAGGGATTCTCAATTGAAGGTTTTCACTGATGTGGATCACCAAGCTTTGCTGCCCCTTGATAGAGGTTCTGTGGATAATGGCTTGTGAATCAGAGGTGGACCTATAATTTTCTACGGGAGTGTAAACCACTACTATTTGTAGGCGTTCGCCACATTTGATTGTTTCCAACAGGTTGTCAGTGACACAATACTTCTCGCATTGCATTCTCCAGCATTTTGGTCGTGCTATCAATCTGCTCGGTAGTACCTATTTCACTGAGGATGCTCGAATAATAAAACTAGGCATATCCTCAATTCTGTTTTACACTTGAGGTTAAGATATTTGTTCCAGTTGAGCACACTTTCTATCCCTACTATCCAATCTTATCCTTGTTTTTTCGTTTACCCCACCTTTTCTTTTTCAACTGCGGTTTTGAAAGAACTCAATCCATGGCATTTACAAAACGCGCCTTTCAGGCTTCCAACATAACAAACATTTTAAAGCGTCTTGTTCCAGAATTACGGTGTTACTATTGAATTCTATACCAACGAGGAGGACTGGCAAGAGATAAGTGGTTGGATTCACCTTCACAACAGCTCGCTTTGGTAAATGTAGCTTGTGAAGTGTACAGAATTTCATGGAAGCTCAAAATATGATCTTCTTTCTCATTGAAGCGCTACGAAAAAAACACGAAGGTTCTCCTGAAGACGGCGGCGAAGCTAACCCTTTTATTCCTTTTTTATTATGTTTGGACTCTTTCCTTGATGCTTTCCATAACGTGGTCAATATAATCCGAAAAGATTCACAACAATCTTAGCTCAAACGCAGTAAAATCCTGCACCACTGTGTTTTTTCCTATAAAATTCTGGTCTTCTTCAGTCTTTGTTTTATTTGTTGTGCAATCTTTTATTTCTAGTACGTGGTCTCAATGAATGAAAAATCCATAGCATTATTGTACGGGAAGCATTCCCCGTCAGACCGACCGACCACAGAACTCTTTCAACGTCCTTCTTTTTATTCTCACAGGATCTGTAGAGGAAACCTCATTAAATGCATGAATGATTGGACTGAAGCACTTGATAGTAAGCGCTGCTGTGATGTTATTTATTTTGGTTTTGCCAAGGCGTTTGACAGGATCTCCTAAAAGGTTACTGTTCAAATTAGAAAAACCCAGGATACTTACAATGCTAATGAACTGGATTGCTGATTTCCTAAATGGGAGAAGGTTTCAGAGCAAAATTGGGAAAACCTATAATAAGTGGGGTACCCCAATTAGGGGTCTTATCGCCTATACTATCCAACATTTTCACTTCGGGAATACTATGTGACGAAATGTTTGTGACTGTTCCACGTACGCAGACGATGCAAAGTATACAAGGTCATTGATGGGGTTAATGACGAATTACATATGTCTTCAAAGGGGAATCAACTTATTAGTTGCCAGGTCTAATGGCAGCTCGTGGATTTCATTAGAGATCTTAGTTTCACGTACAGCAACAAATTAGATTTTTCTGAATATCTCAAAAACCGATGAAGGATAGCGCTTCTGCTTACATTTCACATATTTAAAGCCCTTTCTACAAGGAACAGAACTCTTTCAATAAAGACTTTAAGACGTATACGTCCATTAGTTAAAACGAGCACTACAGTATTTAACCCCAGTAAGATTAAAGATATCCTAGAATTGAGAAGATTAAAAATTAATTTACTAGGAAATCGTTTATTGGCATGGCAGACTTCTGATACGCAAATGCTAACATGTTCAGAAATAGACATTTGAACCTTCCATCTCTCCTATCACAACGCAAGGTATTTGACGTTTGTCTCGTTCACAAATTTCTGCGCCAACCTAGTGTGCCTGTGGTTATGAAATTATATTATAGTTTGATCCCTTCCCAACTAGAGGTGGTGAAGTGAAAATAGCATTGGCTTGTTCGAGATCAGCAGTATCGCGACTATTCGCGATTGTTTTTTACTTGTTGTTTTATGTAATGCTTACAAATCAGTCGATTCCAGGCCCTTGTTTCTGTAAGCCCTTATCTCCGCCTGCCATCTGGGCTCTCGCCGGCGCTGCGCTGTACATTCCAAAGCAATGCGCGCCGAACCCGCGGGACTCCCGATGGCAGTGCCACGGTCGCAGCCGACAGCCAATCGGCAACATCCTCTCAGCTCCACCAGCTTTACCCATTTCCCAGCCTTTTTTGCCTTTCCCGCTTTTTTAGTTCTTTTTGGATCTTCCAGCCTTTGCAGCTTTTCCAGCTTTCCAGTCCTTTCAGCCTTTTTACGATTTTCAACTTTTTCCGCTCTTGCAACTCCTAATCTTCATGAAACGTTAATTGGTCGCGTTTCTATCTCATTTTTTTCCGGCTCATTAAAAGTACGCAGTTGAGTACGCAGTTGCTACGCAAGTACGCAGTTGCTCCTACATTTCCTACGTACGACGCTCCACATCCTCTTTCTACCGTCAGTTCATCTCACAATTCTTGTGCCTCATCATTTGCCGTATATCACTTGATATCCTACGAGATATTTTTTTATAATGTATTATTCATACAACTGGTTTAATCACCCAAGTTTGAGACATAAACGCATCGTCCCGTTGGTGCGTGTACGTTGAACATTCGAGAAAAAATCCACTGAACCGCTAAAAGCAGTCCGTGCTTCCTTCATTACAAACAGAGCAGATAGCGCTTACATAACGATTTTGAAAAACCTGTCAAATGCTTACTCTATTCCCCAGTTTAAGCGGTATGCGTCGAAAATTTTTCTTCATTTAACGGACTCTAGTCATGGAGATCTACCACACCTAGTTCTTGCTTGATTGAGCCATTTCTCTGATGTTTGTTGTTTGTTTTTTAGTACTGACCCACTTCTATGTTGCGTCTGCCTTTTGCAACGTAATCAATATTCTAAATTACGTAAATAATAAACATTAACAAGTCCAATATCTGTAGAGCAGTCGTTCGGCCAGTATTAAAATACGGCCTTATTTTTGATCGGCGATCGAGGAAGTGGAATTCTGGCTCAGCGTATTATAAAATGCTGCGCTGGATAGAGTTACGCGTGTGAGCTTGAAAAACTTGTAGAGCATGGGCGAATGCTACACTCTCTCCCAAAGAGTAAAGTACGAGCAGCGGTAAGCAGCTCCAAAGAGGTTACCATTTCCGTAGGAATACACCACGATTCTTCGCTTTGCCTCCTCTTCCTTATTGTCATCGTAGATGCTATTTTAAGAGATCTTAAGATGCCCGTGAAATAGCTTTATGCTAATGACGTAATGCTCGCTTGCGAAGATAAAGGTGGCCTCAAGCGAGAATAGCAAGATTGGTGCATTCGCCTGGAGCGGTTTGAACTTAAACTGAACATAAAGAGGACCGAGTATTCAACGATGGGCGTGAACGAGTCGAACCAAATCAAGGATGACGGCAGAGGCTTCCACGCATTTCAGTTTATAGGTACGTGAGTTCAGCATTGCGTCTAATGGCAGCCTGATGGTTGAAGTGAACTTCAGCAGTTTTGTCAAAGTGGCGGTCATTGACTGGCGCGCTCTGTGATAGGATAATACCAGAGCGCTTAGTGTCGAAAATCTACAGAGCAGTTGACTGGCCAGTGGAAATGTGAGGCAGGCGCTGAGCGCTAGCCTGCGACAAAAAAACGGAAATGTGTCTCAGTGTTAGGCCTGAGTTATACTCCCGCGGGAGCATCCGCGGAAGGGCGGGAATCGCGCTGAGACTCCTCACCTGGCCAATCGCCGCGCCTCGCCACGCCCGCCTCCGCCGCCGCCGATTGGTCCGCGGACGTTCCGCGGATGCTCCCGCGGGAGTATAACAGAGGCCTTATGGAAATGAAGATGCTGGCGATGGGTGGGTGTTACGCCGACAGCGAACAAAATGAACGAAGCTCGTATACGATACTGAGCCAGTCGTCGCGGCCCGCCACGCCCGCCGTCCGCGGATCGCCGCCGACAGACGACGAGAGGGGTGTTAAGCCCCTTTCATACTCGTCCGAGGGGCGGCGGCGGCGGCCGCCGCCGCTTCAGCGGCAGGTGGAGGGGCGGTGTCCGTTCTCGCCGCCTAGGGGTGGCGGCGGCCGCCGCCAGCGCTAATTGCGTTTGGCGCGCGCGTACGCGCAGCGGTCTCGTCTGTGCCGCCGCTCTCGCTGCCCCTCGTGGCCGCCGCCCGAAATGGCCCCAGCCATCTCGGGCAGCGGCCCCGGCGGCGGCGCCGCCAGGGGCGTGGCGGGGCGTGGCCGCGGCGACGTCGCCGCTGCCAGTATGAAAACCCCTCCACCGCCGTGGCCGCCGCTCGGGCACGTCATCGCCGCCGCCTTCCTATGCTAAAGGCCCCCACAGAGTTCTGCGGTAGCGCCGCGGCCCTATGCTTAACCATGGGGCAGAGAAGCAGAGCTCGCCGCCAGCGGCGTCCCTGCCCTATCCTTAACCATTGCGGCGAGCGGCGTTGCCGCAGAACTCTGTGGGGGCCTTAAACCATTGGGCCGCCGCCGCCGCCGCCGCCACGAGTATGAAAGGGGCTTTATACTTCCCGCCCGCGGGACGGCAGCTGTCCGCGGTGCAGTGCACTGCGGAAGGCTGTCTTCCCGCGGAGTCGGGGGCCAGAAACGCGCTCCGATGCGACGCTAGCCGCCCGGGGACGACGACGACCGTCCGTGGTGCATCGTCCGTCCGCGAAGGTCCCGCGGAAGCTCCCGCGGGAGTATAACAGGGCCCTAAGGCCTATGTTATACTTCGGCGACGCGTCGGCCGACGTCGGCGACGCTGTGCTTTGCGGGCAGCTACGCACTGCGTGGCAGCCCGCCCAACACAGCGTCGCCGACGACGTCGTCGAGAGCTCCGCAGGGGGTGTTATACTTCCGCCGCCGACGTCGCCACCGACGTCGTCCGTGGGTCGGTCGCCGCGCTGTGCACGGCGACGGGCCGTCGCCGGCCTCATTCAAGGCTGAGAGAAAATGCGCTCAGAGGGAGTATTTTGTTTGTGGGTGGGTTCTTCGTTCCCGGCACTGTCAACATCCTCGGCGGACCTCGAATTACGAAATCGAAAGTGCAAAAACGCCCATCTTGCGGCATCCAGCCAATAGTGTGAAAAAACCAACGGTCGCGTCAGACTCCTAAGTGGTCCAGTACCATTTGGATTGGGTTAGTCTAGAAGAAATAGAGTTCGCTTCAAAATATAGTTCATGCCTACTTTGAATCGACATGAGTTTCATAACCGCACATCAAGAAGGCGCCTCGTTTGCTTACCTTCTCTCAGTGTCGGCCATCATTTTGACGATGTTTAGCACCTATCGCGCCGTAATCATCTTGGCTCTTCATCACTTGATACTTAAATAGGTTACATATTCGCGCTCACAATCTTCTTTTCCTCGCACACTACAAGATTTCCAATTATGCTCTACCTTAGACAAATCACATTTTATTCTATTCAGATATTCTATCGCCCAATTATGCAATCGCGTCTGCTAAATTTGCATTTCTTAAAGAGTACATACAGAACAACAAATCATCATCAAGTCTTGAAACATTAAGAAGAATTAAGAATAAAAGATCTTTTTGAAGATTAAGAAAAGCACAAAATGTATGCAATCGGCAGACTGGTGGCCAAATGATGACATTGAAAGCGCGCTCCGATGCTAAAAATGCGCTCCGATGCTCTCCTGTCAACGACGTCCCCGACGCCGCCACAGAATCTGTTGAGGACGTCGCCGACGTCGACCACGCGTCTGTGGCGACGTCAGCGGCGTCTGTGGCGACGTCGGCGACGTCGCTGGTGACGTCAGCGTCGGCCGACGTCGGTGACGGGCCGTCGCTGACGTGTCGCAGCGTCGGCGACGCGTCGGCGAAGTATAACATAGGCCTAAATGGCAAACCTCATTGTCGTCGACATGACGTCATCAGTCGCGCGATCTGTAACAAACACAAAGACACATCACAAATGACGCCTATTTTAGCTACATTCTTGATGTAAAGCAATAAAATACTTTAATTTCTCTTGTATTTCAACGTTTTAAGTAGCAGTTGGCACTTTCCGCCATCAGGGCGATATTTTCACTCAGAAATCTTCGATATTCCTATCGAAAACTTCTTTTTCACTGAGAAGTTGCCCACTTTGACTTCCGACACTTCGTCTTCAGGTAGGAATGGGCTCTTTTTGGTAGGGGAAGCTTTGTTTTCACTAAGAGATTACCAATTAATGTGGCCTTGTTTCTAAAGAAACTCTCCTTCTATAACGCAGTCTTCAGCAAATTTCGCATGCCGGTCACGAGCATCACCAACAAGGCGGTTATCCGGAAGGAAGAGTCGTCTCAATTGATATTGCTCTCCTGATAAACAAATACCTCGTGTGGAGGCAGACTTACTTCTCAAAGGAAGACAATTGATCGCAGCAAAGCGAAAACAATCACCATTTACAGCTACTTTGTTGTTCCTTAGCCGAGAATGCGTTTGATACGATCTACCGCAAAATGCGCACTTGTATTTCGCACTAATTGACCAAACTTGCACCTCCTGGGGCCATGTTTATCAACCTCTCACCGGCCACTAACGATATATCGGCCATCTTATCCGTATCTCTGTATCATATACTGCGTGGGCCGTTATGGTGCATTCGCGGTGAAATGATACCACTGGTATCGCTGATGAATCTGACCCCTGCTTTCGCTTTGTTTCCTTCAAATTAGCGATCATGTCACCCTGCCTGAGAAAGTGTCGATATAGATGGTCGCGGAATGTTTTTCCTCACTCAGAGCATTTTTCCCATTTTTCTCCTTTATGACGGCTCCTAAGACGTGGTGACATTCATATCTTCTCAACACTCGAAACTTCAACATAAAGAAAAAAGGGGTGTGAACTACGTATCACCTGTTTCTCCATCCAACTGCGAAATCCTATCAGAGACCTCTGAAAACGGCAGTTTCTGACCAGAAAGAACGTTTTTGAAATCATAGTGGAGAATTCCTCAGCAAGAAAGAAGCTTCCGAAGTCAAAATGAGAAATTCCCGAATGAAAACAAAGTTTCCGAGGTGGAAACGGGAAACTCCCAAGTGGGAACAAAGTTTCCGAAGTCGGAATGGTAAATTTGCAGGTGAAAACGAAGTTTCCGAAGTCAAAATGTGAAATCTCCAGGGAAAATGAAGCTTTGGAAGTCAAAATGGGCAATTTCTCAATGAAAACGAAGTTTCGGCTAGGAAATTCGAAAAATTTCTTTCGAATTTCCAAGCCGAAACTGAGAGCGGAAGGTGCCAACTACTCCTCAAAGCGCTGAAATAGAAGAGAAACTAACGTATTTTTATTGCTTTACTTCAAAAATGTCGCTAAAATCGGCGTCATTTGCGGTGTGTCTTCGCGTTTGTTATAGATCGCGCGACTGATGACGTCATGTCGGCAATGAGGTTTGCCGTATAGAACAGTGTATACGATACTTTGGTTACGTCATTCTTGGGAGAGAAGACTGCGTTCGTAAGGTAGGCCCTATTTTCGAAGTGTATTGAAGACTTCAAAGAAGGCTTCCGAGGCAGAGCTAGTCTACATTGCTACACACTGATATGAATGTAGCTGGACTCCACTTTAATCAAGTGCGATAAATGTGGTATCGGGCTCCTTTTATGTTCCATCCGCCACGAGGCGGTCATAATGGATGATGAAGGAGAAGAAACGCGCAAGATGAGAGTGAGAAAGCAGAGAAGCAGAATGAACACGTAAAGGCTTCCGCGCAGCTTTGCGATAAGCGGTGGGTGTCAAAAATTGTGAGGCGTGCCGCTCACGCGCACTCACGTCTCGATGGTGGCCAGCGGCAGAGGTTCTTTACATTTTCTAGTTGGGATCTACTGCTTCTATACGCTTTCCATCCTTCTGTCTGCGCTCTAGCCGATCCCGACCACTGTCGGCTAGGAGCGCAGACGGAACGCTGCAGCGGTAAATTGGCGGCAACTCGGGGACCACTGTCCCTGCCGCCCAACATCTTGCCGCAAAAGTGTGTGGCTGCGGCAAGGCAGGGACGTAGAACTTATCGCTGCCGTTCGCCGCAGCCAGCAAGTTCCGCGCCCCTGTCCTATGGTTAAGGATAGGACAGCAGATTTGCCACACAAGAGTGTGCGGAAGAATTACAATGGTGACACCAGTCAATTGAAAAAATGAAATCATAGTTCAATCCTTAGGCGTATAGATGATGTTTAATTTCCACCCATGAGTAAGGCCTTAAGCTCAAGGAAAGCCTAGGCCTCACGGATTGAATAGGACCAAATTCATTTGTTTATTTGTTCATTTACTGTAGGCACTATGGCGTGCTAAAAACAATCTTTAAAATGAAACGTACACCCCATGCAAATTCGTAATGAGATTTAATGGTTAGTAATATCAAACGAAGGGGGCGGATTCCCTGACCCATATGAAAATCAGGCAGCATAAAATCAGACAAGACGGTCAAGGAACAGAGGAAAACGTAAGAACAGAAAAGCGAGATTACACTGTGAGCTAGACTTTTGTAAGCTGGTTGCTTTCTTCTTTTCTAGATTAAAGCAGAACTGTAATAAGCAAATGTTTCCAAATTGGAGCAGTGAGGAGATAGCCAGCTGTGTTAGTTCAATTAAGAACATGTTATGGATTACTGAGCAGCTCGCTCCCGAAAACGCTGAGTCATTGCATATTCTATAGAAGAAAAGGTCAATGGCTGCATTGCACTGCGTCTCTAAATTCATTTGCATTTCATGCGCTTGCCCAGATAGTAAAATCCTCGAGCGAGGCAGAAAGGAGAACGAAGGGGACGTGACCGAATTTGGTGTTATGAGACCTATGATCCTACAACACTAGAGCAAGGTCAATTGACTTACGATTTTCCTCATTGATCTGATTGCTAGGTATATCCATTGACCTTTTGTTCGTCCTACTAAAATTTAAAGCAGTTGAGCTGCAGTGGATTATGAAGCCTGAGAGAAACTAATCCATATTTTCGTCAGGAATGGAGATCCCGGTATGTTTTAATGGTGAACATGGGAACGAACGGGTACAGGTTTATGTGAGGGATCAATGGAATCCAACCAATCGAAGGCACTTCCCTACGAGGGATGAACCTTAAATGACATACAAGTTTCTGTAGCCGACCTTCGCCAATGGGCTACTGGCATGGAACTTGGCAAGGGGGGGGGGGGGGAGGGCGGGGGTTGCTTCGTAAATCTCTAATAACTACAAATCTTAAATGACCAGCTTTTTTGAGAGGGATGGGGTGGGGGGATTCAGTCCTAACAAATAGCTTCATTGAATTTTTCCACCCTGACATCAACATTTGTAAATCTATTTCTATTTCTCTTTTCTGCCTGCTGCCACATTGCAAGTCTTGCTCACAGCAGCTGAGTGGATGACGGCAAGATTTATTTAACCGAGTGGGATAAGAAAACATAAATCAATGCGTTAGGAGTTGACACGCTTTATAGGGGTGCCCGAATTGTTAAGCGACATCATGCGATATCAGCATTTATAGGCTAAGCATTGTGGCTTTAGTTTGCCCCATCGTGAGATCCACTTAGTTTTCGAACAACAGCCTTCGTTGTGGCCACTGTCAATATTTGCTCAAGAATGCTCAAAAATGTCAAATGATTACAAATCCTGATGTCCATATTAGATCAATCATTGTCCTAAACTGAAGCCTTTTCCCTTCACAGTTTGGCTTTGAGCTCACTTCCACATCGGGACCAAAAATTTTTCGTTCTGCGGTGGAGAGACAACGACCCATGATGAGACGTTGGCTGCGAAAGTATCGGTGGAGATAGCATGTTGCCAAGGAGCCGCAGACTCCAGGCGAAATAGCACGCCGGCGACAAGAGACTGCAGACGCGCTGCGACAAGGCAGCGGACAGCCGGAGCGGGACGAACGGGGACGAGTTGCCCGTAAAGCGTTGGCAAGTGACGAGAGTTGTCGTCGAAGGCTAGTGTTGAATGAACAGGAAGTTGTCCACGACGGACACGAGAACCTCAGTCCGTAGGTTCTTTGATTTTCTTTGACGGTTATTTATTTATTTAGTTATTTATTTATTACACAAAATGTGTGCCATAAATCATAAATAAAACAAATACTGTAGATTAAGCCAGACCACATACATGACATATGTTCAGTTTGAGTGTTTTTCAATCCATTGGTGAATGTGGGAACTCCAGTTTGAAATTGGATAAATTGATATCGTTGTAAGTTCATTGCCTGCTTCATTGTTACTGGAAAGAGGTTTGTCGAAGAGTAGTCCGCACTTGTTTCTTACAATGGAAGAAAAAAATAACCTGCAAAGGCTGTTGAAAATAGTAAAAAGAACATAAAGCGTAGATAAAATTCTTTTCGCGAAGACCTCTTGCATGCGAATTATAAGATGCCAAAGTCCACGACCTTCTACGTACATGACCCAAGGCGGGCCCTGTATCTCAAAGGCCTCTTTAAACTGGTACGCACCTCAGGCGGTAGCATAGAAGGGAGTTGCGCATATTCAAATGCACGAACGAAAGACGTCGGTACGGAGAATAAGATTCAAGTTGAACAAAAGCAAGAAAAGGAAAATGTATAAAGAATATTAAATGCAACCTGGGACTACTCTTCGCGCCGCCTTTACATAGATACATACATATACATCACCCATAAGACAATGAACTCGCCCACGATCTGAGAATTACTATGTTGGTTAGAAAAACACTCATTGTAATTAGCAATCATGATTGAGAACTATATTCTTAAAAATGTACTGCTTCATTGGACTGCCGGTATCTTCCTGAAGACTGGACTGCGAGATGAAGAGCGGGGCCGGTAGATTGTCTCTGACAAGCCATGGCAAGGATGAAAGTGAAAGTTGGCTGCAATCAAAGACATCATCGTTAGACTTTATTATTTCCTAGAATTTGCAAAAGATCAAGCTTTTCCAACCTTGCTTTGAAGAGGCTACTTTCGGAACAAAAAATTTCTGCTGGAATGCGCTGGAACCATCTGGCAACTCGACAAAATAGTGAGTTAAAGATTTTTCCACGACATTTAGTTGTTGGATGTTTACAGTGAATGGTGAAACTACCAATTCTCTCGTTACATAGTCTGTAAATCCAGTACTTATTGGGGTTAAGACGAGTCTCTCTGCGAAGTACTCGGAAACAAAAAAACGAGATCAGAAATCGCCCTTCTGCATTGTAAATTTTGCAGGTTTAGTATTCTAAGCAGGTCTGAATAACATGGCATGTTAACATGCCCGAGTAATTACTATTTCTGTGGAAAACTATTTTTGTAAATGTTTTCTGGACATTTTTTTTGGAGAATGTATTTTTTGCGCAGGAATTCCATACTGGAGAGTTGTAATCAAGATGTGGCAAAACGTAGGTTTTGAACAGACGAACGAGCATTACGAAGAAGAGAAAAAAGCGCTGCATAAGCTTTTCTTACAGTGTAGTTGATATGCTCTGAAAACCTAGATTTGTATCCATCAAACCCAGGTCTTTGGCAATTTCAGATTTCGTAAGTATGACTCCGTTTATACAGTATTCATTACAAGACCCTTTTCCTATGTGGAATACAGAGCATTTGTTCAGATTTACTGTGATGTCCCATTGTACTGAATATTCGTTTAGAAGTTGCATACGTTTTTTTAGAGCAGAACGTACTTCATCACAGTTCCTTTCATCATCAACCCCATAGATTTTGACATCTTCAGCGTATATCTGGACTTTACATGTGTTGAAATCGCGAGCACCCTAGGTAGATCGATTATGTAGACAATAAAAAGTAAAGGTGAAATTACTCCGCCTTGAGGTACGCCACTAGTGCAGTTATGTCTTCCAGAGTACTCCTTACCATGCTTAACCGTCATGTATCGATAAATCAATAAAAATCACGTCAACCGATTTTCCTCTACTCAGAGCTAATGTCCAATCGTGCAAATTGTCCACCAAATTTGTTGTAGTGGAAGCTCCACTTAGGAAGCCATGCTGCTCAGAGGGGAACGGATGGAATTTATGAATTCATGACATTTCCTTGTGTTTTCAACTGAATCTCTTGAATTTAATGAACATCCTAATCTGTTCCATGACTTTGATAGGTGTCGGTGTAATACTTATTGGCCGGTATTCACTAGTTTGGCGCTATTAACATTCGGTATGGCTGTAACCAGAGCCTCCTTCCAAATTTCCGGCACTTCTCCTAACATGAACGAAACATTGAAAATATATGCAAGTGGTTTAGAAATGGACTGAGCGCATTTTTTGAATACTATAGGTGGTATACCATCATAAGGTTCCGTCACGGAAATTTTCATATGCTTAAGTATTCGAGTGATAGCAGAAGGATGGATGTATAGATTTTCTTGATTATGTACATGTGGCAGTAACTAAATGAAAGGTAGGCTTAGGATGTTCATCAGATTCAACAGATTCAGTTGAAAACACATTTGAAAAGAAATTTCCAAGAGCACTTGCTTTGGTAGAATCGGAAATGCACATTGAGCCATCTCTATAGGACAGGAACTTGTTGGTGACCTTTAATTTTCTTTCTTATATATACGTGAAGGCTTTTCATGGATGGACAAGATGCTAAACGTCGCTCTTTGTTATCTAAAAACCTTCTCAGATGGTAGTCAATATCGGAGCATACTTTTTTATATGGTAGGATGTTCCATAGGGTTAATAGAATTGGAAAAGATGTTCTGCTTGATGTTATTGGTAGTTAATTGAGCCATTCGGACACGGGATGGAAACCAGCAGAGACGATATTTGTTCCTGTTGACATAATTGTATTGAGCAATTGATGTCCCTTTGGACACAGTTGGTTGCGTAGATTATCGGTTTAGGGGCATTGAGCTCTGACGGACATCTGATATCTGCTGCTAAAACAGTGTTAATTGAGAGTAATGTCGCTTTGAGTGAGAGTGTCGCTGGTGATTTCAATCTTGTGATTGTCTTTCGGTGTTCGTTTCGCACCGGGTTGCTTTGTGTGCCGTGTCTTGATTCTGGCGGGTTTTCTAGTTCGAGTTTGTAGAGATGGGTCTGATGATTAGCTTGTTTGATGGCAGTCTGATTCAAGCTGATCATTGAGATTCATCAGATGAGAGGAGTTGACCCATCTTCCATTGTCCTCTGTCAAGATTTTTGTTTTCGATGAGAACAAGGTGGCCTCCACGTGGGGTTGATTCACGGAAGAATTGCGGACGAGGATGATTCATTCGAAATTGCTCACGGAGGCTCGTTAAGTATTCGTTCTTCCACCTTTTCCGGAAACGATTCAAAGTGTTATTGATGTGTTTCCATTGCTAGAATGGCTCTTCCTCTGTTGATGTTGTTGCATGAAATCCCGTTTCGTTTTCGTTGATGCGTGGTAGGGAAAATGTTGACCCTGGTTGAGTGAAGTCAATAGGGTGAAGAGAAAGTGGCCGGTCATCCTCGGGGATGTAGGTGAGCGGGCGGTCTACTATTGATTATTGTTTCTGTTCCCTCTGCTGAGGTGCGAAGTTCGTCGATTTGTGTAGGCTACTATGCAGCACGTGTTTGGGAAAAATCTAGAAGATATGGACCATTTTTTCCAGCAGGCCTCTCTGCTTCTGGCTGATACCTGTAATGAATTTGATCTTCCCGGGATGTCCAGGGAGTTTGATGTGCAAGATCTGTTCGTACCTCTCATATTGTAGTTCGTTGATGATCTGGAATGGTTTGGCGTTGTCGCACATTTAGGATAGGCTATGGTTGCGAAGAATCGACGTACATAGAGATTGAAAGAGCGCTTGTGATGAGATATTCAGTACAATGTCGACGTAAATGGCTCTTGTATTCACGCACGTGATGAGAAGAGTCCAGTATGATTTTCCATGCCCGACTGTCGTTTAATCTTGGCATGCCGTTTAACATTGGTGTAGGATGTTGTGAAGCTGTTAAGCTAAGATTATTATGGAAGCTTTATTCGACATACTTGCTGCGTATTCGCCTTCTTCAGAGCCTGGAAAGCCTAAAAGAGTTTGAGAATTTACTCGTCCAAGGTTCATTTCAAGCTACAGGAGTCTCTAAAGTTAATGAGAGGATGAAACGAATAGGGAGTAAGGCAACCCGACTGCCCCTATGGAAACAGCCGAAAGGCTGGTTGGTCACCCTCGGATGGAGAACGATTGGATGAGCTCTCCCTTCGGGTCAGCCTCTCACAAGGAAAGGTACCGAAGCGTATGTCTGAACTGGGAGAGCGAGTCACATAGGAAGAATCCCCACCCCTTAGTACGAAAATGTGCTTATTTTTTGTCAAGTCGTTGCTGCTGTATTTTTGCGTGTAATCTCGTTGATTGAGGTTTGAAGGTTCTGGCGTCTATACCATTTCCAGAGGTTTTTTGCCTAATTTCCCAGCTACATGCTGTGGTATCCAAGATGATGATGGAAGAATGTTCAACACCAGTGATACCCAGGTACCAAGTGCGTGAAGCAGCACTGGTCACAATACGGGCAGCGTATAAATGCTACAGGGCCCTCACAGTTTGTTTCCCTGCATGGACCAATGACCTCGAGAAAAAACAATCCTGCTCGGATTTTCAAAAGAGTCCAGGATGTGACGCTATCATTAGAAACCAGGGCTGTGGGTAGCGCAAATTAACCTAAATGGCATCGATACACTTTTCCCTCATCATTGCCTGTCATCTGGAGTCTGCTGAAGGTTTTCTGAAACCTAATACCGGCAGTGTCTGCCGATGCTCGAGTGGTGATCCACCTGCTCACGCTGAAGTGGGCCCACCTTTAGACAAAACCCTTCGTGGGAAGAAATCATCTGTCACTTCCACTACGGCTTTCCGGCAGATTCATCGCGGGCGTACAAGACCCCCAAACTGGTGGTGCGCCGTATTCCATTTTGACTTCAAAGAGCGCCTGCTCCTTGGGTTTAACGGCTTGGCAAAAAAATGAACACATTTTTATACTAATTGGAGGGGGTGAGGATACCTCCTATATGACTCGCTCTCCCCGTTAAGGCATACGCTTCAGACCCTTCACTTGTCGGCAGCCCTCTGACTGGCACCATACAGGGTCAAGCCCATAGAGGTTGGCAAGTGTGGTCAGCTCCTGAGTTTCGGCTGCCTGTTCCTCTCTCCTATTGATCGCGGGGTTCTTGAACGCAATCCACAACGCCTCAGGGTTTTGCGCGCCGCCATTTCGGACTCACGCGCTAGGATCGTCACAGCTATCCCAACCACAGCGCCACTATGACTCCGCAGTCTATGCGCCCTTAAAGGAGTGGAGACCTTGCATTTCTCCAGTCCATCCACATGCTTCTTCACTCTAACCCAAACAGGTCTACCCGTCTCACCTATGTATTCCTCGTTGCATTGACGGCAAGTGTGAGGTACACCGTTCCCGAGACTCTACAGTCGTCTTCCCTACCGCGTAGGTAGACCATGCGGGAAGAAGTAGTACATGCGCTTTCATAGAGATGGTTTCTAACAAGCTGCGCCCTAAGGTTGGCGGAGGTATCTCAACGACCCTTACAAGGTCGTCTAGTTAGGCCTGCGAACACAGCCCCGTACCTGGGTGCTGAGTGCATTCTTTATAAAGGGTACTGAAAGGAGAACCTTGCTACGTTTTTGAGCGCTACGTGTTCGAGCTGCTGACGGTCGACGACCTCTCTTAGGCATGTTAAACTAGTGCAGCTGTGCAGAACGTGCTCTAAACAATGGCTCTTTTAGGAGTGCAAGGATATGCAGAAAAGAAGTGCACTATGATTTTCTTGTTACTAGATTTCCGGCTCCACCTAGTTTGAAAGGTGCTCTGAGAGAAACGGACTTCATCGCTTAGGAACGCGCCTATGGTCGGCTTCTTGTTTGTGAGCTTAATGTATTAAGGTAGGCGTTAATGATAAAGGAGGTGAGTTTGTGGTTCTTCCACAACAGCTGGATAACAGCACCTCCAGAACATTATTATCTACAGTCGATTCACCTATGGGAAGTTCGCCAAGCAGTTCGCCTTCTTATCCGGAAGTGGGCTGAGGTCGCAAAATCAGCGATACATTCGAAAAGCCTTATAACGCGCCTTAGGTGTGACTATCCTGTCTGCCTGTTCTTTACGTCCTTACCAATACCGACAAACTGCCATCGGGAGGTGACCTCTGCGATCCCACACAACATTAGTTTAGGCCTATCACAAGCAGCGTTGGTGGTCGTGCAGATCGTATTTCCTGGCTGCTGAACTTGATACTTACGCAGCTATAAAAGGTTGTACTTACCCACCTTCCTTCCCCGGCTGGCTTTTTGAGTGAACTTCAGAACACAGTTCTGGAAGGTGGTAGCTTTTTAATAAAGTCATTTGATGCCACATCACTGTACACGAATGTCTCCAACGACAATGCTATGCAGTTTGTTCATGAACTTATCGTGGAACACCAGGACCAGATTGTAGTTTTTGGGCTGAGTGTGACTCAGATAGTGACACTCATAAATGCGTGTCTTCAGTGTAACATCTTAAGGTAATCTAATGAATACTACAGGCAGGTCAGAGGGTTGGCCTGCAGACCAACTGTAACGCTGAAAGTAAGCGTTTAACGTGCTTTCTATGTTCCGACTCTTTAGAAAACTCCAAAGTTTGCGTCTAGGAGGAAATCTTGACGTCGTGTACCTTGAAGTGGGGAGCGCATCTATGTACATACGCCTCCCGCTAGGGGCGTGGCGTCATGAGGTACATCGGCTGTTTTGCGGATCGGGAAATTTTGTTTTGCGTCTCACTGGCTTCGTAAGGCAGCCGTTTAACTTTCGGTGAAGCCCAGGGGGTTGGCGTGTGAGAGCAGGGGAAGATCGCATGCCCTCGGCGAGGGGCGTGGTCATATTTCATACAACCTGACCATGTGTCCGGGCCCTCGAATGTGGGGTACAGTATCCTAGCGTCAGCGTGTGCCCACGTCCATACGTACACGCGCCATGACGTATGGGACGTGGCGAAAGCTTCAGTGTCATGGAAATCGGTGGCTCAGCAGAGTGCGACGCTGCTTCACAGGTGGTAGGCCTGATCGATTCCAGTGCTATGCATTATTTGTGCATTTTTTCATGACCACTGTCTCCTTTACCACTTTGCTTCCTACACATCTCCCACACATTTATTTCACTCTAAATGGTCAAATAAGGGTCAGATTCGTGATCAATACTCTACCTCCTATAGACAAAGATTAGGCGAAAACGGTGACCTTTCCATCATTAGTCACCCCTACCCTGTGACTTACCGTACTCCAGCGTAATACGAAAAACTAATATCAAATTCGTCATCAGCATCCCAAATAACTCCCTGGAAAATGTTTGGGCGAAATCAGTGATTATGACCCCGACAGCCCTAGTCGCTTGTACCTGCTGTAACTCGTGCCTGCTGAAAGGTCATTGTTTAGCATTCGCTGAAAAACACAAAACGTTGTATAATACAGAAAGTGAGAAAGTGGGTGAAGTACAGCTCTTAGTACCCTTGTTTGCCAATTTAGAGTGAAATGTGTAGGAGCTGTGTAGGAAGTAAACAAATCTACATTATTATTGAGGCACTATTGTACTTTCACGACTCCAGAGGTCGAGGAAAGGTTCAAAAAATTTTTTCGCCCAAACCTCGCTCAGGAGATTATTTGGGGTGCTGATCACAAATCTGACATCCGTTTTTCGTATTACACTAGAGTAAGTTACATTAGGTAGGGTTGACTAACGATGGGAAGGTCATGGTCACCGTTGGCCTAAACTTTATCTATATAGATTATCTGGAGTGTTTATCACGAATCTGACCCTTATTGACAATTTAGAGTGAAATAAATGTGTAGAAGATGTGTAGGAGGCAAATTGGTAAAGGACGCAGTGGTGAAGAAAAAATGCAAAAATAGTGCATAGCACCGGAATCGATCAGACTTACCACCTGTGAAGCAGCGTCGCACCCTGCTGAGCCATCGATTCGCATAACACTAAGGCTTTCGCCACGCCCATACGTCATGGGGCGTGCAAGTATGCACGCGGGCACGCGCTGACGGTGCGATACTGTATCCTACATGAAAGGGCCCGTAGCTCTTTTGGGCCAAGGACCCAGCAAAAACGAGACACGTTTTTCTACAATGTGTAGGGTGGAGATTGTCGCAGTACTATCCAATTCCCCCGTTCAGACGTACACCAGAGACCATTCCCTTGTTAGTAAAGCTTTTAGGGATTGAAATTCTACTAAAGTTTGGACAACTGGTGAAGAAGAGTGCCAGAGTCTCTAAGAACATATGTGCTAGTAATTGGCTATCCAAGCACATAATCTTATAAGACTTAGGCCTTGTTCACCTTTCGTTGGTAAGGAATTCCACCAAAGACTGAAAGGCAATACGTCAACGAAATTATTTATCAGATGGTCCCACAGATTGGTAGCCTTTTTTTAGGGAAATGGCTTTCCAGTCCTCTTTGAGACTGACAGTTTTTCTAACAAACTCTACACAGAGACTTTGGACTGAGTGTTATCACGAGGTGACATTTGACAATTGCGGCATCAGCCGATCACACTGCGATAGAGTTTTGACTTTGTGGTATTGATTTATAAGCCACGTTGGCGTTGCACTACAGTCACAGCTTTCATCGACTAATAACAATATCTGAGCGGCCGTCATTATCTGGTTGAGAAAGGCGACGTTGTTCTGCGTGTACAGGTCCCACTGAACAGGAGAAGTAACATAAATTGCAGAGGAAATGAACGGAAAGGTGTTACGAATGCGTGAAGCCATTTTTAGTTGAAGTATGCATTAATGTAATTGTTTGAGAAACTGATGTCCATTGACGAGTGCGCTACGAAGGTATAAATAATGAAATGTCTAAAACTTGTAAAGGTCTAAAATTTTATTGTAAGTGTGTTTCTATGTAGCACCATCATATTCAGAACTGAAGGAGGACTGAAACGAAGTGGTCAATAACCATCGACTTCCAGCATAAAACTGTCACATCGGTCGAACAAAGAAAACGAACGAAAACTCGAGAAACCATTTATTTTAGAATGCTTAATAAATATGCTCCGTTTTACCTGAAATCTGTTTAGAAGCAGAAATATGCAGGAGAGATAATACCATCATCAGCCTTCAGACTAATAACGAAGTGGGGATGAGTGTGCACGTGCACGTGCACGTGCACGTGTATACTATTGTTGTGCTCCCCCAAAAATTTCGAATATCAGAATATATTCGAATAGCGACGATTTTCGAATATTCGAAAATCGCATTTTTTCGAGCATTCAAATTAGAATACCTTCGAAAATCTCGTTTTTTGAGCATTCGAGTTCAAATGCATTCGAAAATCGTTTTTCGAGCGTACGAAAACGAGTAGTCGATTTCGAATAGAATTATTCGAATTTGAATGCTCGAATATTCATTCGGGCACAAATATAGTGCACACCAGGGGTGTGCGTAAATGAAATCCTCAATTTCGTAAATCGTAAATCGTAATTACGAAAAGATCGTCGTAAATCGTAAATCGTGAACCGTAGATCGTAAGAGGTGGCTGACTTTTAATGCATCTAATTTCCTTGTTTTTTATTATGTTAAAGTTAATCAAAGCTAACTATGCTTTATTGAGACGTTTTCAGCTCGAGATGGACACTTTGTTTCCTAATTAAGGTGGAAGCCGTTGAAATCAACTGACACATTTCAAATCGAGCTGGACAAGAACCAAAATAAACTGCTTGTTCAAAAACGTTATGTTAGGACAATCAAAATAAACTGCTCGTTCAAAAACGCTACCTTAAAAGGTGCCTATACAGGGTGCCCAAATAAGATGCTTACACTGCTTGGACGGTCAAACATGTTCATCATTCTACTAGCCACAGGCTTGCATATAAAACCATGACTTTGTAGAAACAACCGCAACAACTCCGAATAAACCAACAAAAACCATTCCATCCAAAACCAAAAAAAAAAAACTTGATCGCTTGCCAACTCGACGAAAACAGTATTTGCACAAATAATCCAACAAGCACCTCCTACTGACTGATCGCCTAGCTCATATCTATGGTATGACACACCTAAAGTTCTAAGCCTTCTCGCATTTTGAATTGTACCCAACAACATTGTGTGACGATTGAAAGAGTATGATCACATCATAGTCGGATTTTTTGATTTAAAATTTTAAAAGAAGGTATTTGTGTAGTATTCTTTAGAAGTGAAGTAGAGAAGCAAGGTGTAGCTTGAATTGAAAGTGGTTTAACTGAATCGTACAAGGTGCATTTTTAACATATAGGGGAAGCCCATGGTAGAGAACTCGGAGGAGGAGGATGACTATCGCGTGCTCCAGAATAGTTCTTGATTAGGATCTTACCATGGGCAGTCAAGTCTTCCATACCTCCTGGGTTGTGAATTAGTACCTGATTTGCTTGGGAAGGATAAAACACTGACTTCTACATCGGCGGCAACCGCAGTTCATTCTATAGGGCAAAGCCACACCCAAATGACCTCTACGATATCCCATAGAGGTAGAAAGAATGGATGGCTAAAACAGGGGCTGATTAACGTCATGATTTACTCTTTATCATTTTTGAAGGCGACCACAACTTCTGGAATGAAAGAACCTCGTTCGACGATACGAGCCAGTTTTGTTCGGCATTTACTTCGCTCGCAGCTTTGCTTGCACTTGCTAAATTTCGCAAACTCCAAAATGTTGCATTACTAATTAACTACTGCTTGCATTAGCCAGTCCTCCTCTCCACTACCTTTGTAATAAACGTCATCGTATCTTTTGCCCAGTCTTTAGGATTCTGAAAGGATCGCATAGGACGAACGCAACGGCCTCAATCAAAGCACTGAAAACGAGACCAAAAGTGTAAAACTTTTTCACTTTCATCATGAAAATCTCAGACGTTTTGCTTAAGGCGCACCTCACACGTAAATAGACGACGCCATGACGTGCATAGATAATCAGATTGAAACATGATTGTTTTACTCTTTCTAACAGTTCAGCAATTATTCCACAGCCTCCAATCAATTCCAATCTTCCTTGATGGCTTTGCATGAGTTCTACTCGTGTGCATTGGAGAGAGTCGTTTATGTGGTGAACAAGTTGTGAAAAAGCTGCAAGTTGACTAGGCGGTGGTTGCAGCCTAGAGTATGCCTGGTACAGCAGGTCATTTTCATTCCTTCATGCATCTCATTCGAGTCACAAAGAGCAGAAAAAACGTTTTGAGCGCGCATAGCCACATAACTGAGCGCATGTGTAGAAGTTCATAAGTGCACTGATTGGAGACACCTTAAAATGAAAAATTCTCTGCACTCTTCAGAAACAACGCGTTTTCTTGGCTTAGTACTTTTCAAGGTCATTTACCACTGAGCCTTCCACAGATGAGACTTGGCCGTACGGTTAGATAGAAACGAAATCCTTGCAGTTTTATCCAGATGGTCTAAGTATGAAAAACGCTGTTACCATATAGCTTATTCTTAGGAATCAGTTTTTAACCCTAGCTATATAGAGACCGAGATGCTTGTAGGTGGCGGCACGGGTTTTTTTTACGATGACTCCCAAACGACTATTTTTTTCTTCTAGTGCCCTAGAAAGTGATGATCTCATCGCTACACCTTCTTGTTAACAGTTTCATCGGTGTAACTGTTGCTCGCAAAATGTTGAAGATTAGGTTGTGACAATATTTCTTTATGTTTAGAACAAGTTAAAACGCTTGGTATATCTAGTCTCTAGAAACTATCTCTAGAAACTAAAGTATCTATAAACTTAGATTGTATACCGAGGCATCAAGGTAGCAAAGTAAGCCTAACTTCCCAACTACGGGCATGTTAGAAGCTTAATCGTGTTATTGGAAGGAAGAAAAGTTTTCATATGCTTGTGTCTTAGTTAGAGCGCTTATTCAAATAGGTTTATAAATGTACATTTCCTTCAGTTTTATGTCTTGATCTCAAGCAATACATCTCACTTGTCTATATTCTATTCTGTATGTGAAATTTTGTCGCAATGCTTGCTATGAATTAAATTGATAAGAAAAGTGGGACTCGGCAAAAATCACCAACGGTATGTCGTAAGGGGCCCAGACATTGGTGCAGAAACCAAGTCCCGTTCGGGAAGTGTTCGAACAGTAGGGATGCAGATTTGACCATCGTCAGGTGGACCGTCCTGATCTCGACCTCAATATTTCTTCGTGCTCGTCAAAAATATAGCTACAACATTCCTTATCACTGGAGCAGGTTAAATACCAGGTGAACGCCAAAGTGCCGAGAGCGATGAGAAATCTCATTTCTGAAACTTGAATTTCACTCATATTGAAACTAAAAATTATTCATTTGAAAGCGACTACTGTTTTAACGATAAGCTGGATTTAGCACTAACAGGGCTTTTTGTGTAATGTTCTGCTAAGGGAATTGGAACATGAGCTGCTAAATAGAGACACATCCAAGCAAAAACCGCTTATCGGAAGATGTGGACGAGTTAAAAAAGTTGTCCTTTCTATCAAATAGGAAACCTTCTGCGTGTTTCTTCTTTAAGCTGTTTACCAAGATTGTTAAACAGGCTTTACTTCGGCTGACGTTTCGGCGTCTTCGTCTTCTTCGGAGCCTGGAAAAGTCGAGAACATTAGTGAAACTATTCCCCAAAACGCCATTTCATCCTACAGAATAGCATTCTCAAGGCAGCTAGAGTAAAGAACCGGTGTCACAGGTACAGCGTATCAACTAACCTTCCAGGTGGGTGCCGACGAGCACCACCAGTCACCCGCAGGTGGAGATAGACGTGAGTGAATGAGTTTAGCCCCGGATGCCACCCGACTTAAGTACCCTGGAGGTCAGATCTAAATGATCAAAACCCACAGAGCTCGACAAAGGGTGCCAGTTCTTGGGTTATCGCTATGCATTCATCCTTGCGGTTGACCTGTGGGTTCTTGGCCGCTATCCAAAGCGCCTCAAGTGTCCTGCGTGCTGAGATGTCGCTTTCTCTCGCATAGGAAACCATTTGACATTGAATTTTGTAAGGTTGAAGAGATGTTTGGTGGGGTAACTCCTAACTGACTTGACCCTTTCAGGCTCTGAAAAAGGCGATCATGCCGAAACGTTAGCCGCCAATAAAGTCGTTTACCAACCCCGTGAAGAGCTCAGCAATTCTACAGACAAATAGGAAACCGGTGACATTCTGACTCACTTACATATCACTCCGAAATCCAAACAAAGTACGTGTTCTTCAGCGAAAAGTCGGGTGACCTAGCGCTCCGTCCATCGACGACCAAGAGGCATAAGAAATCTTCGCAAATGAGTGTATACCACAACAAGCAGAGTATGTGATTCCGCCCTTGTCTTTTGTCTTGCCCATTTCGTTTCTATCTGCTTCACTCAACTTCCCTCGTCATAGTAGGTAGCATTTCGATTAACTGCTGAAAATAATTCCATTGAGTTGCAGAATTAGCCTGCAAACATAATGAATCACACAAAAGGGGATTCTAGATCCATCTTCCCATCTTGCGGCTGGCGGCTATTGCATAACACCGCGCTGTACTATTATTGCTCCTGCGAAACGAAGCAGAAACTTTCAAATCGGACCGAAAGTTTCCGCCGTTTTAGTGATTCAAATACTTACAGCTTCATTAAAAGCACCTCCAATGTGGTATAGAACACTCAAAGAGAAACTCTGTGATCCTTGGACGATTGATTTATCGAACTCTTTTTGCCTTCTTCAGGTGCTCGCTTACAGCTGCCCTTTCAAGAGCTCTTGTTTACATCGATATGTTATCTGTGCTACAAGCACGGCAAGGAAAACAACGTCGATTTGTCAGTAATCCGTATAAAAGCTGATCACTGTGACCACCCGCTGTCGCAGCAGCACATTGTCGCTCTTTCCCCTATGTTTCTCAACCCTTCAACGGTATGTCGATATTGTTCTTTTCGCAACCATCCTTCAGTCAAGCCAAGTATTCACGTACGACGTATGAACAGCGATGCTTGTCATGCTCTGCATTTAAGAGCTTAATGGCCGCCATTGAAACGCCTCTCAAGAGCTTGCAGCATTAACTATTGTTTCGGGAGCACCTTGCTCGTGTTCGTTGGCAACCGAAGCAGGGGAAATTTCAGCTGCTGCAGTCTGATGCTTGCTGGACCGCCACGCTCGGCCTGTTTTGCGCTCGGTGTAGTGGCGTTCATAGTGCAGACATGCAGTCGACGTTGAGAGGCGAATGCCTCGTTTGGCGTAATAAACCGGTGACTAGCCTGTGGCTGCGATTGTGCAACCTCAATTTCCCTTTCACTGCTCGCACTGTAAAGCGAAACAGGAGTTATAAATTTGCTGTGGTGCGCACAAGGGTTAGAGAAGCATAGACGAAAAACACACAGTATGCTTGATGCCGCTGCAACAGTTGTCTCAATGGCAGGTTTTTATACGGGCCAAGCCTATATTGGAACAAACAAGTAATGAAAGGGCAGCTGTCAGTTGGAAACGGCATTGAAAATGAATGAATTGACATCGAAGGCGGATTGTGTGTGACGCAAGCCAACGTATCACCTGTATCACCTGTTGTTCCGCTGATCATCGACTTGCTCGAGCGAGCGCCAGCAGCATCTCCATTCGTCCCTGTCGCGTGCCAGAGTGGTCCAATCATTCTCCTCGCACGAGGGACACGAAGAGCGTCATATCAGTCGTTCAGGGCTTTCACGAAGAAGTCCAACTAACGCGTACGTGGGCGTCATGGTGTTCTTTTGACATCCCGCGGAATCCAATCGGTGATGGCTCTCGTCCAGCGGTTGTCTGCGAAGCGCATTACGTGGCCGGCCCACCTAATTTTCGACAACTTGGCCCACGCGACAGCGTCTCTGATCTTCGAACGTCGGCGAAGCTCGGAACTCCGGAGTCCTTCTCTCACTTGCGTGAGTCGTGTCACTCCGAGCATCGTTCTCTCGATTCCACGCTGCGCGACGCTGATCGCGTGTTCATCCTGCTTTCGTATAGCCCAGGTCTCTGAGGCGTATGTTAGGGCAGGAAGAACAGTGGAGTCGAATAGGAGGGCACGGAGTCGGACATTCTTCGTCTTCTTCGCGACTTCTTCGACGCTCTTGAAAGCTCCCAAAGCCGCTCGTTTCCTCCTGCTCAGCTCCGGCGCTAGGTCGTTGGCCATATTGACTTCGCGACCCAGATACACGTAGCTGAGCATTCGGAGATGTTCTTTCCGTTGAGCGAGAATGGGCATCAGAAACTTGTCCGTTCCTCATGAACATCGTCTTCGTAAGATTCAGCTGCAGTCCAACGTTCCCACATACACGATCGAAGTCGGCCAGCATTCGATCCGCCTGGCTGATGCTCAGTGTTATGAGCACGATCGTGCTCGTGCTCGTGCTCATAAGCCAATGTTCCAAACCAGAACTCTTCATCGGTTTCTTCACGATCAATATACACTATTCTTCACACCCCCCACTGTTTAGGCAAGAACTCGCAAACCTTTATAGCCGTTTCGTCGAAAAAATAATGATGTCGTAACTACAGCACATGATACTTCCGGCTACATATTCAATGATTTCGGAGCAAAGAGAGCTCTCTCCTACCCATTAACGACGGAGTGTCCATTGATCGTGAATAAATCGTTAAAGAGCTTCGGCTCTGCCATTTTGGCTTGCCACACATACAGGAAAGCTGGTCACTGAGAGCGCTGTTGCAGCGGCATTTCCCTGCATGCTTCTCAACCACTCATGAGCATCATTTGAACGTTCCAATTGTTGGCGCTTCCCAACACATGGTCCACAAGTTGGGCAACGTGCTTTATGGTTGACATTATACCTTTGTCCTTTTCGAATTTCGAATATTCGAATATTCGACTATTCGAAAAAGTCCAATATTCGAATTATTCGATTATTCGAATATTCGAGAAAGTCCAATATTCGAATTATTCGATTATTCGAATATTTGAGAAAGTCCAATATTCGAATTATTCGTTTATTCGAATATTCGAAAGTGGCCAATATTCGAATATTCGTTTATTCGAATATTCGAAGGCTTCGAATATCGAATATTCGAATAGTCGAATATTCGAATATTCTTTATCAATCTCTTAACAAGTTAGTGGCACTCTTCCTCGAAAACCAGGGGAGTCTGACCTTATGATAAAAAACGATGTTTGAGTTTCGCGCGTCGCTCAAAGTGCGCCGAATTGTGTGTACGTAATCTGACAAGAGAAGTCAATGAACTTCCCGTGAAGATTTCCCAAATGACCTATTGCTTGTTATAAGGGTGTGTCTAAGAAGCACCGTAGTGGTCTTCAAATGTCCTGCGGGCATCTGGGTAGGTCAAAAATTACAAAAGACTGTAGCACTTCAGTGCTGGCTGATAAGGCGAAAGTGACGCCTTGAATGGCCTTGAAATACTCAGAAATTAACATGCAGATGCTATAGAGCTTTAATTATAGTTAGATGTTAGAAATCTGACAACTTATTAGGTCAAATGAATCATTCACTGCAGTTGGGGCGTGGATAGCGGGGAGAGGTCCAGGTTCGAATCTAGGAGAGTTGTTTACGGATTGCTGTGCGTTTTGGTAAATGTAGAACATATTCTCATTTTAACCATATTTACGAACATGATCGAAATGTGTTGCTTCAGTCCCTCTCTGGGATGTGCTGATCAGTCTTCGGGTTCCTATAGAGAACGTTTCTCTTGTAAATTTTACTAATTTTAGCATCTCTTACAAAATGCATCATTTTCGACCCACTCCGTAGTATTGTACTCCGTAGTACTCGTAGCATATACCTCGGGATGACTAATTATAAACATGTTTTGTATGAAGGCAGAGGCGAAACAAGACATGTTTAGTGTTGTTGTTACCATTGTTTTAGTTATTACTTGTTTTAGTTGTTGCTTGTTTTCCACTTGTGTTTGTTATAGTACATAGTGATTTAGAGTTCATGTATACCCCAGGTTATTTCTAATTCTACTTCGTTGTTTAGACATTGAATTTAAAACTGTTCGAGTATTAAAATTTACATATATGATTAACTTATTCTATTGGTCTTCTTGCAGCCTATTCTTCCTCGGCCACTCTCCCGCACTGACAGGGGGGGGGAGCTTTGCAAACGTAGGTACTTGTAATAATCCCCATGACTTCGTAAGTAGATAATAAAATTTCGTATAAATGTTGTCCTGAGGGTTGACTGAGGTTCTGATCACGAAGCTGGCAAACGGTTCGGTGTTACGGTCGACCACAATAGGGTGAGTATGTGCGAGAAAAGGTGCAGAATAACCGGCCGCGTTGTACTACTGTGACTCCAAAAGTATAGTGGAGGTCGATTTTTTCGCCCAAACATCGCTTGTACTGTTATTTTGGATGCTGAGCACGAATATGGTATCCAATTTCGACAATTTGGCCGCTTACGATATTTCATAGTGTGTTCGTGAGTAAGGATGGTGTTGTCATGACCACTGATTTCGTCCTTTCCTCGCCTTAGGAAATTATTTAGGCTGCTGCCATGAATCTGTCATTTCTTTTTCTAAATTATCCATTTTTCGTGCGCTACTTTCCATCTCAAAGTCGAAGACTGGAAAGCCAGTCTGTTCACATATGTAGGTGAAGAAAGCGATTCTATGTACTCAAACTGATAAACTTGATCACTCATGAAAATGTGGAATCACGCGATCACGCGAAAACGTTTACTAGATTTGCGATCAGCACCTCAATTAGCCCTCTAGACGACTTTGGGCGAAACCTGCTTTCGATCTCCGGAGTTGTGGGAGTACAAGTCCCTAAACCTTCGATAAGCAGAGAGTGGTGGGGAGGCGATGGGCAGCAGGGGTGTGCGTTAAATTTTTTCGGTAAATTTTTAACGACCACTTCTTAACGAAAAATGTTCGCGTTAAAAAGGTAAATTCGGTAAATTCGTTAAATAAAATGTCCTTAGCTGCATTCAGTTTTAAACCACTGAGGTGCCTCTCGGACAATCCTCCACAGCGCTCAATAGGTCACTTATAAGATTCCCACGAGAGGTTCATTGACCTCCCTTGTGAGTTGACGCGAAGTAAGCGCTGCAAGCGCGGCCCTCCGCTGCGCACCTGCTTCCTTGTAAACGGCCATCGAGCGTGCTGTGGCCATTCACGTGAATCGCAAGTGATTAGGGTTATGCCTGTACACAGATATTTTTACCTTCAGTATACTACGGGAGAATCTTCGTTTTGTATTTCTACCCCAGTTACAACAAGGGAACGATTAGAGCCGAAGGGGCTGCGGTAGGGAGGTAGAACTTTCAGGGGCCTAGAAAGCTCCTGCTTTCTGCCAGTAAAAACGTTGAAGAAGAGAGGAAGATCAATGGCTATGGAGTACAAGAGCCAGTCATACTCCGTTTCCTATGAAAGTGAGCCATCCCCATTTTCGCTCTAACACTGTCCAAGTTGTAGTGTCTTGTCAGATTAGATTCCAACGCGGGTCCGTTTCTCTTCAACGGAGCTAGAACACAAACTGATTGCCATTCATGAGACTCCAGTGCGCCCTTTCTGCGCCAGATCGCCTTTGTGTCATTTCTCCGCTCATGATAATCATTCTTTTACCACCTATAAGATAGGGAAAGATAGCAACCTATAGAGAAAGACCTATAACAATCTAGCTCTGCCTACCCAAGGTGTTTCTCTCTTCTCGGTGCACGAATTCTTAGGGAAGCAAAGCGTGCTTCATTGCCATTATACCGCTGTTATTGTCCTTTGGTCTCGTAAAGGAAATGGATGGAGCAGCCATCTATTTCCTTCACAGTGGGTAATAAAAAATAACTAAATGTCAACCACTGGGTGACGACAGTAAATAATAGTGTTCATTTGATTATTCGAATATTCGACTATTCGAAATTCGATTATTCGAAATTCGACTTTTTGAAAATCGAATATTATTCGGTCATTCGAAATTCGAAATTTTGAAAATCGTATATTATTCGATCATTCGAAATTCGAAATTTTGAAAATCGAATATTATTCGATTATTCGAAATTCGAAATTTTGAAAATCGAATATTATTCGATCATTCGAAATTCGAAATTTTTTCCCAAGGACAAAGGTATAGTTGACATCTACCATTCTACTTTCTTTCGTAAAGGACTGCACGGTCCCTTCTTAACCTACGAGAAATACCGTAAACGAGATTGTGTTACACGTGAACGAAACTGCAGATTTACTTTGTCCAATTGCGACTTTACCGTCTCTCGCTTTGTAGAAATAAATTCAACTGACGTATAACTGAAGGACACCGTCACGAAGGTCATGGAGGAGGCGGTTGCCATGCAAAATCGATCGCTGATCTGCTCCATGGAGGTCTGTCTGGTACGAGGAAAGCCGACCGATGCGCTACAGTATGTAATGAGACTGGAGATTGAAGAAGAAGAAAGAAACTGTGACTTGCACCACTTGATTGCTGACGGACGCAAACGTTAAGTAATCCCGTCAAGGTGCGACCGAAACTATGCTCGATGTTGCGCACTCCGAGGATGACACTACGGTTTTGTATCGATGACAGAGACATGCACGTCGAGGAATTCTCGACCTTACAGTCTACTCACTCAGCCATTACCTTCTCTCGTGTGCGTACCACATCTAGAAAAGCAAGATATGCAGCGAGCCGTTTGACGTTGCTGCCGACTAGTGGAAGTTGAAACCTTGGTACCTTCTTGAGTGGTTGTCGTCCCCACAGTTTCGCCTTGCAGCGGCAGTAATTTACACAGACCAGGGGAAAATGAGGTGCAATCCCAAGGCGGGTCCACTCCATCCCAATATTTAAAGACTGTTGCATGCAACATAGCATCCCAACAAGCTTAACTTATAAATTTCTGTCCCAACAATCGTCACTAGATTCTGTCCGACTCTGGTTTATTTGTTCCTCTTCACGGCTTGGTTAATCTGGCACAAAACATAGGAATAGAAATAGGACGTGTTTATATGTTATGCTGTATGTGTTTATCTTCAGATACCATTTACTATGACTATGGAGTGACCTCCTTCTTGGTATTGCACCGAAATTATTTCCTCCACAGTTGTGTGATTCGTCTAAAGCTGAAGTTGTTTTCTAGATGAGGGTTCATTCTCCTTGGCATATTCAGTAGGTCACAGTTGGATAAACAGCTAAAAGGCATTCAGTCGATTGCCAATGTAAACAATTCTTCTTGCCCACGTTGTAGTTATCGCTTTGAGAACATTTCACCTTCGACACCTACGACGATCTACTCTAGAATTAGCGGTGGAGAGAGATGCCCTTTCTGCCCTTCTCAAACCCCTGTGATAGCTGGTGCTGGTTGCTTATTTGGATGTATAACATATAAATTTGGAAGCGATTAGCTGTCCGTTAAGAAGCCTCACATATGTGTGAGAAACTACTGAAATGGCGAAAATGTCCATCGTGATCGTCATATGCTTAGGAATCGATACCCGAGCCAATTGTGAGAGCGGTGTTCTCTTCCGCACAGGAGCAAAAGCAGGCTTTATTCCAGAAAATGGTCGTGCTACTCTTTCTGCTTTTTGTTTCCTGCTATGGAGCTTTGGAGGAAACAGCAAAACGTAAGTCGCTATTCTGCTTTTATCAACAAAAATCAGGGATGGTATCACTTGAATTACGATAGACCTTAAACTATGAGCAACTGCAATGCATCAATATACGCGGTGTCTGGACTGCTTCTTTGAAAACGAATTTGCCAACAATTTTAACAAATAGCGCAGAGATGTTGTTCGTTTTTGCTGGACCTCTGGGTGGTCCAAAAGTGGCAAACGTTTCTAGCCTAGTAAAGCCGCTTCGGCTTGTAGCGGGCTCGGGATAAATGGAGACCGTTGAGTTTCTAAGGAAATTCTCCCTATCATTTAGATTAAATTTGAAAAGCTTGTATAGATTCGGTTTAAAAGCAAAATGAGCAGCGCTAGTCACGTGTAAGAGCATGCATATTCCCTTTCTCCCATCCATGAGTTATATGGGTGAAAAGTTTTTCCCATTCGTAAACCACCCGGTGGCCCGCAACAAAAATGAACTTCGAGGACCATATAGGCCTTGTTGAGAATCGCTGCGGTAGCTCGTAGACGTCCCGTAGTTGCTCTGTTTCAAGTGCATCTTTTACAAGGTGCATTTGCTATTGCCAAAATGGCAATATGTAAAGGAAAGAATGTGAGGATATTGTAAACGAAGGAAATGTGAAAAAAGAAGTGTGAAGGTTCTACAAACCGCAGTCGAGAAACCACTTTTTCCTCATAGTATTTCTACCAATACATCCAACGCAGCTGACGCCCTTTTACTGTTCCACGACACGCATTCTTGCCTCGTCTGATGGAAGTTTGCAGAAAGAACCAGAGCATGTTGTCCTGAATGATCTTTGGATTTCCAGAAAACTGCGCTGTCGACTTTCTTCATGGTCCGCTCGGCGAATACTGCCAATCAGTGGGATTTATTAACGCAACATGCGTGAACAACTTGTGCTCTATGGTTACCCATGGATCGATAATCACTTGCGAATGCTATCCGACCGGTTGTCCGATTTGTAAGTATTGCCAATCTCCAAACCGAATGTTTTAGATCATATAAGCCATAGAAAGCCGTAGTACCATACGAGGCATTTTGACACGAGGCTCATTCAACTCGTTTACCAAGATGTTGCAGTGGTTTCATTACATTCATTACAGTTTTTGGTGTTATAGCCTTTTCTAGCGCCTGGAAAAATTGTGAGGATATTAGGAAAATATTCTATCGGACTTTGTTTTATCAGGTTAGTCGATCATTTTTTAGACGACGAGAGAGCAACATGTTTTGTCAACAGCTTTATTATCAACCGGTATCGTTCAAAGAAATGTGGCGATGGTGGCGATACCCGTTCCTCCACGTGGTGCCACTGGAAACTGCTCGCTCTGCGAGCTAAGCTAACTCGAATGCAGGCGACAGGCCCTTGTGACAGGCCGGCCTACGAAGACCCATGTCACATCACATGTTGATGACGTTACATGAGTATCGAGATAGTGCTACAGCGTCCGCGGGAGCCGACGCGCAGTCGCAGAGCCCAGCTAGTGTGAGAAGTATGCGAGGGTCCCTAATGCGAGGACGGCATCGGGGGCAACTGAGCTAGTCCGAAAGTCCCGTAACGTGAGCAGGACCCGCGTGGCAACGCTGAATGTGGGTACGTTGACGGGCCGCTCGTGCGAGTTGGTTGAAGCACTGGAGCGTAGAAGAGTTGATTTCTGTGCGGTGCAGGAGGCGAAGTGGTCCTGCCGCATGTCAAGGGATATAGGACGAGGCTTCAAGGCCGTTGTATGTGGAAGTCCCAGGACCACCAGTGGAGTTGGAGTCATCGTCTCCGAACGATTTCTTGACTCGATTGTAAGCGTCGAACGCTTTGACGATCGATTGATGAAGATCGTTGTTGCCGCTAAGGAGCGAGTCTATCACTTTTTCTCTTCGCATGCTCCGCAGACTAGCTGCCCGATCAAGCTAAGGATGAGTTTTGGAGCTTGCTTGATGTGAGAAGACAGCAGGGGTGCCGTCGAATGATGTCATCATAGCCGCTGGTGACCTTAACACGGACACGTCTGCGCGACGAAAGACGGGTGCAGCTGTCATGGTGGATTCTATACATTGGATCCGATCGAAAATTTTCGGATAATTGGATGATTCGGATAACGGCAATTTTGCCAAACCCGGATTTTTGGATGATTCGGATAACGGCGATTTTGCGGACTCCGGATTTTTGGATGATTCGGAAAACGGCGATTTTGCGGACTTCGGATTACTGGATGATTCGGATAGGGGTATCCGAATCGGATATCCGAAATGATTCATTCGATACAATGAATCCGATCGAAAATTTTCGGATAGTTGGATGATTCGGATAAGGCTAATTTCGCGGACTCCGGATTTTTGGATGATTCGGATAACGGCAATTTTGGGGACCCCGGATTTTTGGATGACTCGGATAACGGCAATTTCGGGGACCCCGGATTTTTGGATGATTCGTATCGCAATATCCGAATCGGATATCCGAAAATGATTAATTCGGATCCAATGTATAGTGGATTCGGTTACGGGTCGCGTAACGCCGATGGTGAGCGTATCCTTGAATATGCGGAATCGCATAATCTCACCATAGTGAATACCGTATTTCGTAAGCACGACTCCCACCTCATCTCATTCTATAGTGGGAGCTCCAGTCTCAGATAGATTTCGCCCCTGTGAAGGATCGCGACCGAAGTCTCGTCACAGATGCGAAGGTCGTGCCGTATGAGACGGTCGCCCCACAGGACCGACCGCTGATCTGCACCCTAAAGATCGCCCCTCCAAGGCAGAAGCAGGTCGAGCGATGCTGTGCACCGAGAATCAAGTGGTGGCGAATGAGAGAGAAGGAAGCAGCTGTGATTTCTCGCGTGCGGTTAGCGACAGTCACAACTGTCGACGAAACTTGGAAGAAGGCTGCCGACGCGATACGTGAAGCTGCAAGGTCGACATCACGGTGCCTGGACGACGCAAGGTCGAAAAGCAGACGTGGCTGTGGACAGATGACGTGAAAGCAAAAGTTAGAGAGAAGAGGTCCTCGCTTTATCACGTGTTTCTCAACTGGCGGAAGTAGCAAGAAGCGAGGAAAGCTGCAAAGAAGGCCGTGGCTGTTGCAAAAGCCACTCATTATGGAGATGTCAACGAGAAGCTCGAGTCGCGCGATGGTGAGCGGTATTTGCCGACTTGCTGAGAGCCGCCATCGTCAAACCGAGGACCGAAAAAACCGAAATTTTTTTGGCATCAATGATGAGAACGGCCATCTTCTGACAGACCGCAAAAAGGCGCTGAAGCGCTGGCGTGATTACTTCGAGGAAGTTTCCACTATGGAATTTCCTCACCCGGCCATCCCTTCTGTGGCTTCTGTTCACGGTCCCGTTCACAAGATCACCGTGGAGGAGACAGAAACGGCTCTGAGAAAGATGAGGCCAGGCAAAGCGACTGGGTCCGACGACGTGGCAGCTGATCTGTGGAAGTCAAAGCCGTGGTACCCTGCTGAGTGGTTGGAGAAGTCCTTTAACCAGGTTGTGGCGGAGAAGAAGGTGCCTGAGTGTTGGCGCCAAAGCACGACGATTCTGATTTGGGAGAAGAAGAGCAGTCCAACAGACTGCTCCAATTACCGTCCGATTCGCTTGCTTTCGCACACCATGAAGATCTTTGAGCGAATCGTCGATGGTCGAATTCGTGACATCGTCCAGCTTTCCAGCAATCAGCGCGGTTTCGTAGCTGGCTGTGGCACCATTGATGCCATACATGCCGCCCGCCTCCTGTTAGAGAAGCATCGCGAGAAACAGAAGCCAGTGCACATCGCCTTCCTCGACTTAGAGAAGGCCTTTGACCGCGTACCGCGTGAAGTGATATGGTACGCCTTGCGACATCATAGAGTTCCTGAAGAGCTCATAGAGTGGGTGCGAATTCTCTACTCTTGTCCAAAGAGTAGAGTTCAAGCTGCAGCTGTAACCTCGATGGAGTTTCCCATCCCTGTCGGGGTACACCAGTGTTCTGCGCTTTCCCACTCCTCTTTGTTGTCGTGATGGACGCCATTACACGGGATCTTCAGAAGCCAGTCCCTGGACTTTGCTTTATGCTGATGATGTAATGCTCGCTAGCGAAGATAAAGATGAACTCGAGCGAGAGAGCAAGCTTGGTGTGATCGCTTGGAGCGGTTTGGACTCAGATTGAACGTGAAGAAGACCGAGTATCTAACGACGGACGTTAATGAGTTTAGCTCCATCAAGGTTAACGGCATCGAGCTTTCACCCACTTCGGTTTTTAAGTACCTGGGATCAGCAGTAGCGTCCGATGGCAATCTGATGACTGAAGTGAACTCGCGCGTGAGTGCAGCTTGGTCCAAATGGCGCTCGTTTACTGGCGTAATCTGCGATAGGAAGATACCAGAGCACCTTAAGTCGAAGATCTACAGAGCAGTCGTCCGGCCGGTAGCAGTGTACGGCGCTGAGTGTTGGCCTGTGACTAAGGAAGTTGAAATGCGCCTCAGCGTCATGGAGACGAAGATGTTTCGCTGAACGGCTGGAGTCACGCGCATGGGCCGAAACGATGCCATTCGGCAGAGGTTTGGTGTCGCGCCGATAGCGGACAAGATGCGCGAAGCTCGCTTACAATGGTATGGCCACGTTCTGTGTGGAAAGGAAGGCAGCGTCCGCAAGATAGGCCTTGACTTCGAGGTAATTGGAAAGTGGTATAGAGGGCGTCCGAAGCAGCGCTGGTCCGATACATTACATATGGACTTGAAAGTAGCTGGTGTCCACCCTGATCTAGCGCTGGATCGTGAAAGGTGACGTCATAACACCAGAATAGCGGACTCCGCTACGAAGCGGGACAGACGCTGAAGAAGAAGAAGAAGAAGAAGAAGAAGAAGAAGAAGAAGAAGAAGAAGAAGAAGAAGAAGAAGAAGAAGAAGAATAAGATCGTTCAAAGAAATAATCGCCATTATGTTCCATCACTTTTCGGCGGTGAACAAATTCTTTTAGAGAAAATCTTCTCCAAATTTGAACTGTGAAATTATCGACAGAGCTTTTCACCTCCGCCTAATTAGTGAACCTTGTTCCGCCGAAAAAAGACTGAAGTGACCGGAGAACGTAAGGCAGTGGTTGCAAGATTGGAAGAGTATGTTGGATGTGGCATGAGTTCTGTTTCTAGTTTTCCAGTGTTTTTTGTGTATTCTTTATTGTGTGTGTGGCCTATTGTTATCCATGAAAAGAAGAATTTTTCCTCTGCTGAGCTGGGGTTTGTGTAGGGTTTTGCTCATCATCTCGAACTGGGTGCAGAACTTGTACGAGTTGACCACAGAACCGGTTGGAACCAATTCACCAAAGACCGTGTCGTTGGTATCCCACAACACGGAAAGCAACTCTTTTTTTGCAGTAATCAGGATGTTTTGGTTGTGGCAAGAATTTGTCCATGATGACAGTGCAACCGATCCTTGTAAACGAACGATGACGGTTGAGGGGAGGGGGACGCACACATCAACAACTTTGAACATTGCAATCCTGTCGAAAGTCCGGAAAATGTGAAAAATCGTGTGCAGTGGAATCTAGACTGTGAATAATGGTGCAAGCACACTGTAAGACCAGGTCCAGCCCCACAGTTTTCGGTTAGGAGCCGTCTTTTTGCGTTAGTATTGGCTCTTCAAGCGCCAAGCGCCTCTTCACCATTGTCGGCGGATGGTCAGGAGGTACACCTGCCCCTGCTGGAGGAGGGGGGGGGGGGGGGTGTGATCTTCCTCTCATTCCCCTTGTTCACCCACCTCCAACCCCTAGCCCCTAGGCTTCACCAAGAGTCTAACGGCTACCTTACGAAACTTTTGACACAACAAAACTTTCCGGTATGCAAAACAGCGGCGTACCCCTCCTGACGCGACGCTCCCCAGCAGGGGCGGGTGTACCTCCTGTCGCGCTGTCACCATTGTCGACTCTGCGGTACCAATTAAAGGACGTAGCACGAGAGGGGCAATGTTCTTTCATTGTCTCCCGCAGAAAACGAAGTGCCTCACATACGTAGCTTGGCTAGGCTGCCTCCGAGACACCAGTAAGCATGGAGACATGGGCGAAAACCTTTAGCGAGACAGTAGGCGCCAGCTCCTGCGTCACCGCGATTTACTCGCTCTTGCGGTCGATTCTTTGTTCTTGGTCGTGATCGAAAGCGAACTTAGGATTCAGTGTGCCGAGGTGTCACGCTGATTTGTAACTGCTGCGACAGCCACCTCAGCCGCTGGGCCACCGTGGTTTCATGTCCTGTTCTCCCAATCGGCTTTCTCAGACCAATGTACACGACACTGATAACCATCGTCGGATCTGCTCGTCGTCCGTATTCTACAAGATATTCACTCGAGTCATCTTTAGCAGGATCGCAAGAATCGTGATCGGAAAAGACCCTTGATGGCAAGCAGTAGTAGTGTTGTAGTGGCCTCCTAGTGCCTCTCTTCGATTCCAGGCGCTCGAAAATAAGGCTGCGCACAAGCTTAGTAGAAAACCATTACAGTAGCAACCGTATTTATGTATCACTTTTTTAAAGATGCAGCACAAAAAGTTACCAACCCATTTCTGAAAACGTCTTATCTGCAAGACACGATGTTTCTTCTGTGTTACACATGAACAAGTGCTCCGATACTCGCGCGACTTTGCGGCATCACTGACCTATGGAAATTAGCTCTTGTAAAACTTGCAACATCTAGGATCTGTTGCGTATTTGTCGGCATCAAGCCGTTCACCACTACGGCACTTCATCCTAGAGATTCTCTCCGGACTGTCCAGTAACGCCATTGGTTTGTGTTGCGCAGTACTTCTATCCCTCAGGTTGCTCCTCCCCAACCGTTCTCATGCTCAACAGCTTGCGTTTCCGAATACCGTTGACATGTCTTCTGAATCCGAACGCTAGGTTCCCCCGCTCTCGTTTCTTCTTATTGGATCTAATTGCTGGCCCACCTTTACTGGCGTTCCCCCACCTTCCTGGTCTCAACTCCTGGTCCACTTCTTTGTTTCCACTATTGACCCCTTACTGGTCTGTTCTGGCAGGTTTCTCCGCCCTGGTCTCTCCTCCAGGTCGTTCATTGCCTTCCTGGTCGCTCTCTTGGTCCACCCTGGAGGTCCCCCTTACTGGCCTTCTCTACCACGCTTTTAGTTGTCCTCCTATGCTCACGGCAGACGTCGGTGACACGCATTCGGAGTCAGGGCGCTGACGCTGCGTGACGTAGGGGACCCGTCTTTTGGATCCAGACGCTCTGAAACTCGCGCATCTGCCACTGTGTCAAACAGGAGGAGGCTTCCTCTGCTACACGCCCGCCGATGAAGATGATGAGGCGTATCTCACGCAGGTTAGATCACTTCACCCGCCGATGTAGATGATGAGGCATATCTCACGTAGATTAGATCACCCAAACGTCATCGACCGCTAACTCAGTTATATAGTGATAGAAGATAGATATATAGATGTTTGAAATAGAATCTCCGGATAATGATTTCAGGCAAGTGGCCGGTGCACTGCAACAACGGTCAACTCGTGAACGTCCCGCAGGTGAACTTGTGTCGCTAGTGTAACTGCCTCTGACGTTCAAATGAATCTTGCATCTACTAAATGTTATCTGTTTTTAAAAGGAAGATACAGTCAGCATTTGATTCTCTGTGACGAAGTGCACCCAAATCTTTGAAGTAGCAGAAATAGTCGAATACCCGAAACGAGGGACTCGCCAAACTGACCGCACCCGTTTATTCTCCTCTCAATTTCCTACCGAAATGCTGCAGAGCTGGGAGTCCTAAGAAAATCAAGAACTGGGAGAGAATTCCTATGAACTTCGAAACACGATCAAATGGGCGAGGACGTCTTCTAAATCGTTATGCTTTGAAGCACCAGAGATCATCATTTTTTACTTTTTTGAAAGCGTAGATCACAGTCTAGCATGCAAAATGTTTAAAAACGACGAATTTCTACCAGAACCACAGCAACCAGTCCTAAATGACACGTGAACAGTAGTATGTCGTCAAGCGTTTCACGGTAATCGCCAGAAAATTGACCTTCAGCGCCTGGCCAGATCTCCATTCTCGCCAAGCGACAAGTTCCAATCCCTTGATAATCCTATCGGCTAGGAAATAAGACCTGATTCATGTACTAGCAACCGCACCCTGAAATTTCCTGCCATTTGATGAAAGAAATTACGAGAATTACATCAGGTCGATACTACATACCTGATGTAATATAGGTAGACCGTCGCCTTGGTTAAATAGAAACGAATTGAGGGAGACTGATATGAGACTGATAGACTGATGAAGACGCTATCATCACCTACCGACTACCAACTTTATCGAGGAGTTCAAGAACATTTACCGAATCAGGATCAAGAGATTCGATTCTTACCAGGAGTCTGAACGGGAAAATGGATGACATTGCAAAAATCTCCACGCTTCATGTAGTAGAAAAACATGTTTCGCTTTTGCTGAGTCGTCAAACCATAAGAGCTACGGATCCTCGAAGTTGGGCATAGGGTTGCACCGACAGCGCGCACGTGCGCACGGCTGATGTATGAGACGTGGTGAAAAGCTCTGCGGCTAGTGAATTGGTGGCTCAGCGGGGTGTGACGCTGCTTCACAGGTACTAAGCCAGATGTCCGACTCCCTTGTCGTGCACCACACTTTCCCCATTTTTTTCACCACCGCTGCCTCCTTCAACAATCTGTTTCCTACACATTTCCTGTCACTTTTCCACTCTAAATTGTCAAATAAGTGTCAGATCTGTGATCAACACCCCAGACCCTAACTCCTATAGACGAAATTGGGGCGAAAACAGTGACCATGACCTTGCCATTAGTCACCCCTACCAACCGTTCTCCAGCACAAAACAAACGAATGTCAGTTTCGTGATTAGTACCCCAAAAATCCAACCTAGGAAAAGTTTCATTCCATTTTAAATTGTCAAATAAGGATTTACCGTAAGCTGTGCTTCATTCACCTTTCTCACTTCCTGTATTATACAATGTTTTGTGTTTTTCATTGAATATGGAACGTGACCTTAAGCAGGTACGGGTTACAGCAGTTCGTAACGGGTGACTAGGGCTGTCGAGTACATAATCACCGGTTTAGTCGAAACTTCTCAAAGGATGATTACCTGTGGTGCCGATCACGAATTAGACATCCGTTTTTCGTATTACGCTGGACGACTGTGGGTTACGGTAGATACAGGTGATCAAGGTCATGGTCATCGATTTGGAGGAACGTCAGCTAATCGAACGCCGACGCCAAAATCTCCCTTCGTCTGGCGCGTTTCGACTCTAATGCTGAACATGATAACGACTGGCACTAATTTTTCAGCTCTAAACTCGGCCGGGCCGTAAGACAACGTGAACAGATCTTAGACCACTGCTTCGCTTCCTGTCCCACTGCCAATCGCTTATGGAATATCGACAGCGACGTTGACGCGTGGCGTGGTCTGTTTTAGGCCTGTGGTGTACTACAGCGGGAGTGTCCGCGGATGGACGTGATTCGTGCCCTAATCCCTAACCTAGCCAATATCCAATCGCCGCGCTCCGCCACGCCCGCCGTAGATTACCGTTCATCGACGATGAGGGTGTTAGTACCCGTGGTACGCCAGACTTGAAACTTGTGCTCAAATGTGACGATAGCCAGCCTATGTCGACGACGATCGCGGACATTCCCGCGGAGTGGGCCGCATGCTTTATGCTGAGGCGTGATAATCCTAATCCTTGATAACCCATCCTGCCGAGGGGTGATCATCCTAGTGAGCTGTTGTGCACGAAAGTTCATCGTCGATCGGGTGAAGCCCTCTGTTGGCTTAGGCACATGCAAGGGGCGGATTTGGACGGCCACATCTTCTCTGCACGACTCTCCAGCAGCTGTTCCTCTCTTCAGTTACCTGTTTTGAAGTTAACGGACTTGCCCTACAAGCAGTGCAAGTACGTTAACTTCAAAACAGGTAACTGAACTGCTGTTGCGGACGGATTAGTTGTCTGTTAGCCTCCACTCCGAAAAGACACTGGGAACTTCACCAGCTTTTCATCACGCTTATGTGGGAGTACCTGGACGCTTCTCATTACTGTGGCGAAACGAGGAGAATACTACTGTCACTTCAGGTGCTTCTATAAATTACGTCTTCTGCAAACTCGAGGCCACCAGTGAAGGTTAGGGTACCTGCCCATTGCTTCAGATGCGGCAGTGGACGTCGCTCAGTAAGTTCCACCAGAAGTGTCTTGTGTCATCATCCTGAGCGAGATTCTCGCTTGCCAACTTCCGCCCTCTGCGGAACGTGTGTGCATTGGGTGTACCCCACGAGCTGACAAACAGAAAAGACCGGTATGCAGCAGTCCTTATCAGGCAAAGATGGTCTGGAGGTCCTTGTTGCTCTCAGATTCCGATCCGTGACTTGTATTAGGTTGAATGGAAAGTACATATACCGCCGCTTGTGCATTTTTTTTCCAAATCATTTCTCTCGTTCCATACGTAAAACAATTAACGAGTATACGCACCATTATCATCTACAACATATTGCCATCTGCTGAGTAGTTAGTGATCTCGCCTTTACAGAATTCCTGGAGTTTCGACAAAAAAACTCCGCCAGGTACTTTTCAAGCTGCTCCATGTCGTCGAATTGTAAATGGTTCGACAACAAAAGAAGCAGTCTGTTGGAGGAAGGGTCGGTGAATGCGGTGGGTTTGCCAGAACATGCCATTTGAAACAAAGGAGTTTCTTCTGAGTCTCCTTTGCCACATGTGGACGCGCACTGTCGTGAAAGAAGAAAATCTTGTATTGTTTCACACGAAGAGCTGCTCCACCGCAAACCAACTGCCTGCAGTAGACGTCATAGTGACAGTAATGTTTGCGGGTAGCAGCTCCCAATGAATGACTCCTTTTCACCGAACACTGGGCATTACCTTTTTTAGGTGAAGTTCCGGTTTTGGCGTGAGAATTTCTTCTTCGCCGCGACTGGCCTGCGCGTGTGGCCATCGTAGACTGCCCATCTTTCGAAAATTCCGCCGTAAAGTCAAGAAGTTCATGCACGCATTCTGGAACACCTGTAGCTGGCAGCCGTTAAATTCATGCAGTATTCACCCTCCATCTCCCTTCTGAACCAGCTGCAGAAGGCGCTCCTCATTCACTGCAATCGGCCTTCCAGACCGTGGTTGAGTAAAAGTAAAAGTCCTTCAAGTGAAAGCCTCCGTTCTTGAGCTTCCCAAGTAACCACACTTTCGCAGTGTCGTTTCACATACTTACTGAAGCCCATCTGAGAAGTTACCACTTCCGCCCTTTCCAGAAGCATGCCAAAACCCCAGTCTGTCTCGTGCCGAAACCCCGGTCCGACGAGTCGACCTGTTTCGCGCAAATCTCGCCCAATTCCCAACCCCGAGCAGCCTGGTGTCAATAGTCACGCAAGATGAGAAGCACGTCTTCTACCTTAACCCTGCCAAGCAGCGAGTCTGGGTGAGGCTTGGTAACCTGTTACCAACCTTCGTTCGGCAAGATGTTAACGGCGAAAAGCACCTTTGGAGCTTTTGGGTCTGCGCCCATGGATCGGTTTACCGGAAGCTGTTTCCCAAAGGCACTACGATGAACTCCAAGGCCATGGTGAGCGAAATGGAAGAGATGGGCCGGCGACTCGCTCTTATCCATTCGCAGCACTTCAAGAAGGTCCTCTTCTTCGACAACGCCGCACCCCATCGGGAACAAGTAACCACGGATAAGCTTGGCCAGCTGGGCTACGTTCACATGCCTCAGCCACCGTATTCGCCGGACATCTCTCCATGCGACTACCACCACTTCTTGGGCCTACGGGACTTCCTGGTCGGAAGGGACACAAAAACCAAAGCAGTCCATGACAACCATATCGAGCAGTTGATCAACACCAGGCCCAAGCAGTTCTGTAAGGATGGGATCAGGAAGTTAACTGAGCGATGGCAGCAAGGTCATTGCCCTTAATGGCAAATACATTCCTCATCGTCGTTGAGTTGTAATTGAGTTATAAAGAGATAAAGATTTTTTCAATTTGTCTCATTACTTTTGCCCCCCCCCCCTAATATTTTATCCACCACGACTCTTGCACTGCTTGGCTTTTTGAACTTGTAAAGCAGAGGCAGGCGAACTCGCTTGCAGTCGAGAACTATTTTCTCTGCCATGGCCGTAACGGAATATGACGACAATAGTGGTAAATAGATCATAGGTCAGCCTATATACTCGACATTGGGAGGAGGTTCCAGAACACTTTTCAAAAACTTGGCCGAACGCCAAATTGAGTTGAGGGGAACTTTCCTTACAACGCAATACCAGTGACCCCTCCGACTGAGAGGGGTCCATAAATTTTTTTAGGGTATTATACACCTGGTTTTTATCCCCTTCCTACCTTTTTGTTTTATTTCATTTATTTATTTCAACACACGTTCAGGTCACAGTCTAGCGTAAGCGGAGAAAGGAACACAATACGAACAAACTAGCCAACATCTGTCAGCAAATAATAACAATAATGACAATTACGCAACCACCAACAGAGAAATCGGTTCATCATATTCTTGGAGTTCAAGCAGCAAGACGCTGACCCTCGCACAGACAGCTTATACAGGTCTTCCTATTTTCCAAGCAATAAATTGAATTCACTGACTATATTGTAGGTCAGAAGGTCAGATCTTATTCGTGGTTTTGCATTTTTAAGAGTATGCTTTCCTCTAAGAGTCCTTATCAGAACAATCCCCCCCCCAAAAAATAATTCGATTTATGGAAAGCTTACAAGAAAGTATTTTGTACATCATGACAGGATCTTAGAGTTTCCTTTAATTTTCAAGTGAAGGAAGGCCAAAGCGGAGAGAGTGTTCTTGACCACGTGGTACTAGACTGTAGTCCACCGAGAAGCACCTCATCATAATTTTTTAAATGAAATCGTTTTGTACGCTCTCTGAAAAGTCGGTGTCCCTCTTTTTGGTAGGATTAGACATGGCTATTCCACAACAAGACGAACCCCGGTTTTGTAAAGTCTCATGTGAACCTATGGAAGGCTTGATTTCAGAACTTTGAATGGACTGTAGGTGTGATAGCTGGCTTTCTTCACTAAGACCCTGCAATGATTGCAGAAAGACAGAATACTCGTGATAAGGAAACCTGAATCACGAGATTCTTGATTTCCTCTGGAACTTCTCGTTAATAATATACAAGTGCTCCGACACGCCTAACGGCGTGTCCCGCACTTGCGCGCTTCGCGCTACTTTGCACCATCACTGATCTAAAGAAGGTAGCTTTTGTCAAACTTAAAATTCGCTAACATCTAGGACTTGCTGCGTACTTCATCGGCATTAAGCCGTTCACCACTTCGGTACCTTTCATCGTAGTCATTTTCTCCACACCGTGCAGTAACATCATTGGTTTATGCTGAGCAGTACTTCGGCCCCTCCACTGTGTACACGTCTTCCGAATCCGGGCGCCAGTATCCCCTCACTCGTTTCTTGTTCTTGTAGATCTAATTACTGGTACGCCTTGTCTTTCCCCCCCCCCCTCCCACCTTCCTGGTCCCAACCCCTGGCCCACTTCCTTGTTTTCACTATTGACCCCCTACAGGTCTTTTCTTGCTGGCTTCCCCACCCTGGTCGCTCCTTCAGGTTGTTCCTTTCCTTCCTGTGCGCTCACCTGGTTCACTCTAAAGGGCCCTTACTTCCCTTCTCCACCACTCCTTAGTGGTCCTACCATGCTCAAGGCAGACGTCGGTGACACGTATTCAGAATCAAACGCTCAGAAACGCGCACAGACGCCGCTGAGTCAAGCAGGGGCGGGCTGCGCTTCCTCTGCTGCAACATCCCATGTTTAACGGCAAACATTGCCTTTGCGAGGTATGCAAAGGCGTACCTGGCGCGGGTAAAGTTTTAAGTTCAACATGGGATAATGCTGAGTTCTGCATGCGGCTAGTCGTCGTACGATGACGATGAGACCTCTGTTTCCTTTCTTTTCGATCTTCTGAATCCAGACGATTGTGATGGGACGAAGGGAACCCGCCTTCTGGATTCAGGGACTCAGAAACACGCGCAGATGCCGCTGTGTCAATAGAGAGGAGGCTGTGCTTTCTCGGCTAGAGGAGCATCCCATGTAAATTCTGGATGCGGCCGCTCGTCGTACGACGACGGTGTCACCTCTTTTGACTCCGTCTGCTTGTTGCGCGACAAAGGGGACCCGTATTCTGGATTCAGACGCTCAGAAGCGCGCAGATGTCACTGCGTCAAGCAGGAGGAGGTTGTGCTTCCTCTGCTGCAGCAGTAACGTTCTCCGTTCAACATGGGATAATGCTGAGTTCTGAATGCGGCCGGTCGTCGTGCGACGACGATGTGGCCTTTGCTTCCTTTAATTTCGCCTCATCTAACTGCAGACGGTTGTTGTGCAACGAAAGGGACTCGTCTTCTGAATTCAGGATTCGCTTAGAAACGCGCGCAGACGCCGTTGTGTGTCAAGCAGGAGAAGGCTGCGCTTCCTCTGCTGCAGCAGCATCTCATGCTCAATTCTGAATGCGGTGCCTCGTCGTTGGACGACGGTGTCTCCTCTTCTGACTCCAGAAGGTTGTGCTGCGATGAAGGGAACCCGTCTCCTGGATTCAGGCACTCAGAAACGCGCGCAGACGCCGTTGCATCAAGCTGGAGGAGGCTACGCGTCCTCTGCTGTAACAACATCCCATGTTGAACGGCAGACGTTGCCCGCGCGAGGTACGCAGAGGCGTCGCAAGGGGTTCCATGAGATTGCGCGTGCTTCCACGAGGCGTATCTCAGCCAGGTTCCCAACCTGAGTGAGATACGCCTCACCATCTACAGTGCAGGGAGCTAACTCAATTATATAGTGGTAGATGGCGCCGTTTATAATTGCATCTCCGCGCGGCTCAGCGTGATGGTTGGTTTGGTGGATAACTAGTGGGGTTGCTTTAGCATTCGTTGGAACAGAGGTTTATTCTCACGTTATATAATCTCAAGCGCCACGGGAGATTACATTCATGAGTGCTTACTTACGGTATCACTAGGTTATGCCTGTGGAAGTTATTCAATTGTGCTTGTCTTATGTTGCTTACCCAAGCATCTTAAGTCTTACCATTGAAAACGAGATGACCTATATATTAAAATACAATAGTACGTTAATATATCTAGATTCACACCTAGATTGGGTATATTCACAACGGTTGACACAGCTATTGATTTTAGCCATAGCCCGGCAGCACCGCATCGCATTCTTCGCAGCCTCAAAACACCCATTTGGCGGTATTTTGGGTTACGGTATACGGCGAATCGAACAGCTGAAGGTTAGGGCGCAGCACGGCACGATTATCAGCGGCTGACTCGGTGTAGAGTTCGAGATTTCACCATCGGGGATGGATCACTTCGCTGTGCCCTCTTGTTTTGGTTCCCATTATCTTCGCAAACGTACCAACGATGAGCTACATACATGATTACCAAAGCCATAGACTGATCACTCGTTCTTTCGCTGCTCATTATGTTGTGCGATCAAGCACCATAAAGGATAAAGGACGGCGTTATTCAATCCCTTCTGGGATGCGCCAGCGCATTCTACTTCTACGGGATGTCGTGGAGGCGACATGAATGCGTATTTGGCCATACAATGACTTGCCGTGGCCAGCCGATGAACAAGTCAACGCCCTATCCTTCCCAGGCAAGTCTGGCATCAATTCACCGACCCCGGAGGGACTTGGAAGGCTTGGTTGGATTGGGCGGGATATCCAAACCAGGAACCTGGTATCGGGTACACGCGACAGTCGCGCATCCTCCGACTGCGCTACACGCGCCCATGATCAAGCAGCATACAAGTCCTAATTCGTTCCGCCGCTTGCCACAGTGCTCCAGTGAATCTTCTGGGGGCAGTCGTTCGGTACAACGGCTGCCCGCCGCCCACTTCCCGCCCTGACCGCGCCGCCCTATTTGGACAAGTTTGCTGCGCGCGAAACCGTCGCTAACTGGCGTGACGTCGTCCAAAAACGTAACAGCTGATAGGAGACGATTAGGAAGCGCATCTCGGGGAACTCTGAAGTCATTTTCCAGTCGGTTCGGTTATGGAGACAGTTGAGGAAATGAGAACGTCACTCTTCTCTCTAGATTCTTTCAATTTTCACCACAATTCCTTAAATTTTCTTTTTTTTTAAGACAAGAGCTACTGGAGCGACGAACGTAAATAATTACTCCACTCCACTCCGCTCCAGTCGCTCTTACGCGCTGTTGTCGCCGAAGCATGAACAGGGTCTAAGGCTCTTTCAAACAGTGTATACATTTTTTGAGACAACCTGTAATCCTGAAAACAAATGAGCTTGGACTGGAGCGCATTTCTGTCAATGGAGCGCGAAATCCTCGCGGGTATGCAGATATACCCTCAACGATCGTCGATTAATCTCCATCCACTGCCACATTGATTGAATATGTTATAAAGATCTTTCCTTGTTTTGCAACATACAGAACTCGAACACGGACTGGTTGGACCCAAGGCAGGATGTTACTCCACTGCACCATGGACACGGTTTGATCCAAAGCAATATCAGCGATATTTTTTGTGAGAAACTTCAGTACTCACCAGTTCAGCGGCCAATTAACAACATAACTCTAAATCTTTATAGAAATAACATATCATAACAAAAAATTCACAGTAAAGGATACAGAACCGATATAGGAAGCGATATCTATGCGCATCCTTTTTGTCAGCACCCCAAGTGGCGTCACCTGGGGTTCTGATCGCCGACTTCCAGAGCACCCAGATTTCCGAAAGCGCCTTGGCTGAAGTGGAGCTTCAGGATGGTGATGGCTGGCGACGAACCGAGATACATGTAACATCTAGTAAAGAGCAGACACTGTAAGAAATATGGAGCCGATCAATAAGTCGACCAATAGACATTAGCTATGTTAGACAACAAGGCGAGTTGGGAAGTAGAAAATCACAAATGAGAGATGAATGAAGGTCGACAAGGCTGCAAAGAGGGGGGGGTCTGTGCTTGTGAATTCGCACAACTGAAGAAAAATATCTGTGAAAAGACCGATAGTGGTCCCGTTATTCTTCTATGAAGAGCAAATCGCTCCAGTACTCCAGAATTAGTTCACGATGAATAGATTACCGTAATTGGACCTAAAGAGGTCCACACAACGGCCTAAGGAACAGAACAGCGAATGGCGATGGCGGATACAGTACCCTGAGCAGGATCGACAGTTTTGACGAGCGAGTTCATACGCTAAAAAGCGGGACGAACAACGAGTGGGACGGGAAAGTGGTGGATGGCAATCACACTCTGTCCAGTGTTGTCAAAGCTACCGTAACAGCAGCCATGTGAGCAGTACGACGAGCAGCAGCACACCGTTCGGTGCTCGGCAGCCCGACAAGGAACCGTTGCAGCTGAAAGTGGCCACAATAACGATCTGCGAAGTAGGTGCGACAAACTGAAGGGTAGGAATAAAGAAAGACAAAAGTTGACTAAACGCCCACCGATCTCCCAGACAGCTACACACTCGTACTCGTTGCGAGTCAGCGCGGTCGTGCCGGAACAAGTCTGCAGCCGACATCTCCCTAGAAGTGCGATTACACGTATATTAAGCTGTAGCTTGCTAAGGCAGCAGATCTATTTAATTGTTAGGTTGTCCGGAAAGGAAAGGGCGTTTGAGTGCTTCACTTTGAACTACTATAGCTTTCTCAAATATTATCGGATTTAGTCGAAATAAGCACCGTTCCAATCAGCACACATTTCCAACGGGAAACCAGTCGAATTATTCCATAAGCGAAAAAATTAGGTTGTCGAGATTCTACCAAATCTACGAAAGCTGTCTTGGCTTGGTCCTGACTGGTGAAGGGTTTACCAAAGAGAAAGTTTTGAAAGGGTTCGAAAAGGTGATAGTCGGTTGGTGAGAGGTCCGGAGAATATCGCAGGTGAGGCAGAACTTCACCCTTAAATCGTTCAATTTTCGAATAGTGATTTATGAAACGTGTGGGTAGGTGTTATCGTGCAGAAGAGTCGCCTCTTCTGTTGAACAACGCTGGCTGAAGTTGCTCGGTGCATTTCGTCACTTTCCTTACAGTAGGACTCTACTGTGATCGTTTGGCCTGGTGCCAACAAGTTTTAATGGATCTCACCAGCCGTCGACCACCACACAGTGACCGTAATCTTTTTTGATGGAAGTTCCCCATTGGAAACTGCTTAGGGGGTTCGTCTGCGTCCAACCACTGTCCGGAAGGTTTTTTGTTATTGTACAGAATCCATTTTTCACCACAACTGATAATGCGATCCAAAAACGAGTCCGATATGTTCCGTAAAAGTATAGAAGAACAAACGTGACAATTTTTGCCGCTTACTCAACTCGTGGGGCACTCAGTTTCGAGCTTTTCCAACTTCCCAAGGCGTTTCAAAGCATCGGCAACAACAGTTTTACTGACGTCGAGCTCTTCCCGATACCGAGAACTGTTTGGTATGGTTCGGGTTCCACCAATTTCTCGTCGTCTAGGATTCTTCTAGTTTGACCGCTACGGGGGTCATCTTCGAGGTCGAAATCTCCGGTTCAAAATTTACAGAATCACTGCCGCATGGTGCCTTCTCCAACACTATTAGGCTCCCCACTTGATTGATTTGACAAGCTGTATCGGCCGCGCATTTCCCCAATTTGAAGTTTAAAAAAATATCGTTCGGAACTGCTCCTTCTACTTCAATAAGCTCTTCAAAAACAGAATTATAAGACAACGTTGATACATAAATTATTCAGTCAGATAGAGCGAAGGATTCTGTACAGAAAGTAGCATAATGCGCAGTGAAAGTTGAATTTCTACTTAATAATAGATTGATGGAAAATAGTGAAACAAAACGTTGAGAACTTTCCCGACAAACTTACACTTATTTATACTACGTTAGCCAAAGACACAGCCATAAACAAAACACCATCAGCCCAACAACCCTATGGAAAAATTGTAATATACATAGTTAAAAGAAGCACACAACCATTTAAATTTTCGGATAAACTGGACTGATTATTCAGTGATTACGTATCAGCAGATATTTTTCCTCTCCTTTTCTGTCATTCTCTTTTCAAGTAAGAACTGCAAGAACATGGAATAGCTTGCCTAACGCTGTAGTTTCTTCGTCAATCCCAGCTGACACCAATCATAAGCGCACTTCAAACGAAGCGGTTTTTTCTGATGTTTTTTCTCTACATCCCACATTCAATCCATTAAATGCAAGCGAATCAGTATCAATATCTTGGAAACTTTGGGGAGCTAGCCGCTAGTAAAATAAAGATTTTCTTGAAAATAACTTTTTATTTAAACTAGACTGGGCTTGACTTTTCGACAAATTAATACTGTATTCGTTTTGGCTGAGTGAATAATTGTATTTATAAGAAAATTTTGACCGTCGTATGCAAAAAGGCACTCAAAAAACGTTCACAATTTTTGTTCGGTTCGACTTATTAGAGCTTGTGATAAAGTTACTGCACAGTTTCTCAATTCTTTGTCGAGGACGTTCAATTACAGCTCAAGAACCTTCGTCAAGAGAAAGGACATTTAAGAAGTTAGCTGCGGATTGCTTTTTTCTTTCTTCAGTGAATGAACTGCTGAGTCTCTTAAAAAACACTTTTCGCGTAACGCAATTCATGGAAGAAATCGTTTTTGGTAATCTTTAAAAAGCAAGCGTTTCCTGTAATCTTTTGTGATCTACTAATCTTGTATCACTTTTGACACAATAATTGTTTGCTTCCGCTAATCTTTAAAAAGCCGACTTTTGCCGTATTTTTTTGTGCTCAACTGATTTTGTATCACTTTGACTCAATGTTTTTCTATGTTTTATGCTCCCCCCATTCTCTATTTTTTCTTCCATTTTTCAGAAACGAGAAAATTAGAGAAAAAATATAAACCCTACTTGGGAGCTCATATGACTGAAGAAGATATTAATGTGTTAGGCTGGAACAGGAAGGTGGCGATGTCCGTTCCTCCACGTGGTGCCACTGGAAACTACTCGCTCTGCGAGTTAAGCCGAACACGGACACTCGATTGCAGGCGACAGGCCCTTGTGACAGGCCGGCCTACGAAGACCCATGTCGCATCACATGGTGTATGACAGCTCAAGTGTTTCGAGATAGTGCTACGGCGTCCGCGGGAGCCGACGCGCACTCGCAGAGCCCGGCGAGTGTGAGAAGTATGCGAGGGTCCCTGATGCGAGGACGGCATCGGGGGGGGGGGTAACTGAGCTAATCCGAAAGTCCCGTAACGTAAGCAGGACCCGCGTGGCAACGCTGAATGTGGGTACGTTGACGGGCCGCTCGTGCGAGTTGGTTGAAGCACTGGAGCGTAGAAGAGTTGATTTCTGTGCGGTGCAGGAGACGAGGTGGCCCTGCCGCAAGTCAAGGGACATAGGACGTGGCTTCAAGGCCGTTCTATGTGGAAGACCCAGGACCACCAGTGGTGTCGGAATAATCGTCTCCGAACGATTTCGTGACTCGATTGTAAGCGTCGAGCGCTTTGACGATCGATTGATGAAGATCGTTGTCGCCGCGAAGGAGCGACTCTATCACTTCTTCTCTGCGTATGCTCCGCAGACTGGCTGCTCGGATCAAGCCAAGGAAGAGTTTTGGAGCCTGCTTGATGAGAAGACAGCAGAGGTACCGTCGAAAGATGTCATCATAGTCGCTGGTGACCTCAACGGCACGTCGGCGCGACGAAAGACGGGTACGGCTGTCATGGTGGGTTCGGTTACGGATCGCGTAACGCAGATGGTGAGCGTATCCTTGAATATGCGGAATCGCACAACCTCATCATAGTGAACACCGTATTTCGCAAACGCGATTCCCACCTCATCTCGTTCTATAGCGGGAACACCAGGACTCAGATAGACTTTGTCCTTGTGAAGGATCGAGACCGGAGCCTTGTCACAGACGCGAAGGTCGTGCCGTATGAGACGGTCGCCCCACAGCATCGACCGCTGATCTGTACTTTAAAGATCGCCCCTCCGAGGCTGAAGCAGGTCGAGCGATGCGGTGCACCAAGAATCAAGTGCTGGCGAATGAAAGAGAAGGAAGCAGCTGTGATTTCTCGCGTGCGGTTACCGACAGTGACAACTGTCGACGAAACTTGGGAGAAGGCCACCGATGCGATTCGTCACGCTGCACGGTCGGAGCTCGGCATCACGAAGCCTGGACGACGGAAGGTCGACAAGCAGGCCTGGCTGTGGACAGATGACGTGAAAGCCAAAGTTCGAGAGAAGAAGACGCTATATCACGTGTTTCTCGGCGAAAAGACAGCCGATAACTGGCGGAAGTACCAAGAAGCGAAGAAAGCTGCAAAGAAGGCCGTGGCTGTTGCAAAAGCCACTCACCGCTCACCATCGCGCGACTCGAGCTTCTCGTTGACATCTCCATAATGAGTGGCTTTTGCAACAGCCACGGCCTTCCTGCAAGAAGGCATTGAAGCGATGGCGCGATTACTTTGAGGAAATCTCTACAGTAGAATTTCCTCATCCAGCCATCCCCTCAACGGCTCCAACCCACGGCCCCGTTCAGAAGATCACCGTGGAGGAGATTGAAGCGGCTTTGAAGAAGATGAGGCCAGACAAAGCGACTGGGCCCGACGACGTGGCAGAGAACTGTGGACGTCGAAGTTTTGGTACCCTGCTGAGTGGTTGGCGAAGTTCTTTAATCAGGTTGTGGCGGAGAAAAAAGTGCCTGAGAGTTGGCGCCAAAGTACGACGATTCCGATTTGGATGAAGAAGGGCAGTCCTGCAGACTGCTCCAATTACCGTCCGATTCGCTTGTTTTCGCACAGCATGAAGATCTTTGAGCGAGTTGTCGATAGACGAATTCGGGACATCGTCCAGCTTTCCAGCAATCAGTGCGGCTTCGTGGCTGGCTGTGGCACCATTGATGCCATACGGCAGTGCATATCGCCTTCCTCGACTTGGAGAAGGCCTTTGACCGCGTACCGCGTGAAGTGATATGGTACGCCTTGCGACATCATGGAGTTCCCGAAGAGCTCATAGAGTGGGTGCGAATTCTCTACTCTTGTCCAAAGAGTCGAGTGCAAGCTGCAGCTGGAACCTCGATGGAGTTCCCCATCTCTGTCGGGGTACACCAGGGTTATGCGCTTTCCCACTCCTCTTTGTTGTCGTCATGGATGCCATCACACGAGATCTTCAGAACCCGTCCCTTGGACGTTGCTTTATGCCGATGACGTGATGCTCGCTAGCGATGATAAAGGTGAACTCGAGCGAGAGGTGCAAGCTTGGTGTGATCGCTTGGAGCGGTTTGGACTCAGATTGAACGTGAAGAAGACCGAGTATTTAACGACGGACGTTACCCAGTCCAGCTCCATCAAGGTTAACGGCATCGAGCTTCCACGCACTGCGGTCTTTAAGTACCTGGGATCAGCAGCCGCGTCTGACGGCAAACTGATGGTCGAAGTGAACTCACGCGTGAGTGCAGCTTGGTCCAAGTGGCGCTCGTTGACTGGGGTGCTCTGCGATAGGAAGATACCGGAGCGCTTTAAGTCAAAGATCTACAGGGCAGTCATCCGGCCAGTAGCGATGTACGGCGCTGAGTGTTGGCCTGTGACTAAGGAAGTTGAAATGCGCCTCAGCGTCATGGAGACGAAGATGCTGCGCTGGACGGCAGGAGTCACGCGCATGGACCGCATCCGAAACGATGCTATTCGGCAGAAGTTCGGTGTTGCGCCGATAACTGACAAGATGCGCGAAGCTCGCTTACGATGGTACGGCCACGTTCTGCGTGGAAAGGAAGATAGCGTCCGCAAGATAGGCCTTAAGTTCGAGGTGGTAGGAAAGCGGCCTAGAGGGCGCCCGAAGCAGCGCTGGGCTAATACCTTACATACGGACTTGCAAGCGGCTGGCGTCCACCCTGATCTAGCGCTGGATCGGGAAAGGTGGCGTCATGACACCAGAATAGCGGACCCCGCTACGAAGCGGGACAGACGCTGAAGAAGAAGAAGAAGAAGAAGAAGAAGAAGAAGAAGAAGAAGAAGAAGAAGGCTGGAACAGGAACATGACGAATTCTAGTGCTGTGACCTCGACCACCTATTGTGCAGAATTTTTTCAACTTGCAAATTGCTGAATTTCAAAACGCAGTCGTTGCTGTAACAGAATCATAAGTATCGTTTACAAACGGGCGCGTGGTAGCGCAGTCAGAGGAGGCGCCGGCTGTCGCACGCACCCGATACCAGGTTCTTGGTTCTGTTTTCCGCCCAGGCCAATCAAGCCTTCCATCCCTCCGGGGTCGGTGAATTCCTACCAGATCTATCCGGAAAGGACAAAATACTGACTTGCCGATGCAATTCACACCACAATTTATTGTACAGCAAGAATACGAATTCAAATTGCTGCCATGACATCCCGTAGAAGTACAATACCGCTCACGCTTTTTGGTCTTTGGGAGGAATAGATGCAAACAAACGCCATTTTCATCCAATCGTTCTCAATCTATGGTTTTTCATCATAGTGGTGACGCCCCTAGCTACCATCTATGTTGGCAAAAGTCACGTTTCGCATCAATAATCTACTCTGCGGATGAGTTTGGTAGCTGCTAGATTCCAAACCGCTTCACTGTGATCGCTTTCTCTTAGTAGAACACCAATGTTTCAGTAACCACGAGCGAGGACGAGATCAAGTATGAGCCCATGGAAGTGACGAATTTCCAAAAAGTTGTTGGCCTAAACAAGGCGAATTTAGCAGGAAAGCATATTATGATGATCACAGTTTTTTGCTGGCTACGAGAAAGTGCACCGCGTAAGACCTACCAAAAGCAGTGAACGAAAAATGTGCTTAAAAATTTGCCAATTAGAGTGTTGTGCCCTATGGGTGCAGTTATCTCGAGCGGGGGAGGGGGTTGCCACCATCGAAATTCCAAGATTATATAGGTCACCGAATCGGTTTTTTCTGATACCAGTAAATGCTACCTACATCAATGCATAGATGAATTCGTGTGGTTGGAATTATTTTTTGAACAATTTACTCTGAAAGGAGTTATGGAAAAGCGGAAAAACGGCGTTTTTTGCGCTTATTCCGCCTAAAAACCAAAAAAAAGGGGGTGTTGTATGGGGTCGGATCGAAAGTTCCCGCCTTCTTCGGCTTAAAAATTCGATTGATCATAACAAATACAGTTGTGGCCGTAGCCTTTTCAAAAATGCCGAAAAAGCCGAATTTCCCGGATTTTTCGGCCTTTCGAAATAATTTCCATCAAAATTAACCAATTGCGAAAGCAAGCACATTTTTGAGTTCAGCAGTTCAAGCTCTATCAGACAGCATTAAAAAATTTACAAGAATTTCAAAGTTCAACCGAATTTTTTCAAAGGTTAGTTTTTCGCTCAAAATCGTGCTCCATTGCGAAGGGCGGCTGCGGACGAGTTGTCGGTAGCAAGTCGTCGAAGACCGCTGCATGCTCATAACTCCTTCAATTTTAGGTTGTTTGAGAAAAGGTTGGTACCGTTCGATTCATCTCTTCGAGGTCTACACAAATATGTATACAACTTTGCCAGATCACCGGGTTTTCGCAATGGGTGGTCAAAAATGGCTGGGGCAGACCTTTTGCGATTGGAGAATCATATATTCCAGGACTTGCATGTTCTCGGAGTATCTCAAGCATGGCGTGAAGTGCTCTGACATGCCAGGAATCCCTCGTGAGTGCGCCGTGCAGAATGCATACAGGGTCGGACCTATCAATCGAGTGGGCGCGACAGCTTTAAGAGTGCGCGTTTGGGGAGTTTTGCCACAAATTTGCAACCGGCTTACTCAAGAATTGCTGTACTCTGTTCCTGCGAGGTCTAGGAGTGCGCCGTGCATATAGGATCAACCTATCAATGAAGGGGTGACAGCTTGTAGTGTGAGCGTTTAGGGAGTTTTATGAGAAATTCTCAGCCGCCTTACTCAGGAGTTGCCCTAAGGCGGTCCAGCTAGCCTTTGGAGTGCATCCTGAGCAGTGCATATAGAATCGAACCTATCAATCGAGTGGGCGCGACAGCTCGCAAATTCCACGCGCGGGCGTGTTCGGAGCGCAATAACTCTGTAGAGAACGCATCGATCCGGCTGCGGCTCATGGGTTTCGTAGGCAGCAGAGAGCTTCAGTAGTCCGCAGAAGTACAGCGTTGTAGCTTCGAAATTATAGCGGTGTGAAAATGCATGTGAGGCTTGTGTGGCCTAATTTTTTCCCGATTTCAGTCCATCACTGCGAGAATACGCGATGAGCTAACAGCCCATAGGTGCGTAGGTAAACAGAATACTGAAGGCACTTGGCGACGGTATGCTAAAAACTCCCCTGCTGCCTAAGCTGCTTCGGCCCCATTTTAGAGCGGTGGAGGGCAGCGGTGAAGTTTCAAGCGCTCTTTCTCGTCCAGATTTGAGTTTTCAGAATTCGCAGTGGTAACATTCTGTTCACCTCGAAAAGTTCTATTGAACGGTACCAATCTCGTTCAGTTGTGAGACCATCGATTTTTTGACGGCTTCGCATCGAGGACGAGGCCGCTTAATGCCGCAGCAGAGGGATGAAGACGTCATCGAAAATTGATTTTTGAGGCCCAAGTTTACTACCATTCGATAGAGCTTTTCGTGATGAATTGAAAGGTCTTATTGAGTTTCGGAAAAACTGTGATCTGGGCGAGTAAGGGCGCAGGAAACTTCAACCGCTAATCTCGCCACCATAAAATGGCAGCTGGGACTAAGGCAATTTAATAAGCTAGGGAGTTGTGAGCATGTCACCTGAAAGCAACTTTAGTGTTCTGCTAGCGTGCGCATTTGTAGGCCGTCAGCTCTCCGCGTCTCCCCGCAGGGGTCCACTGAAATTGGAAAAAATCGTACCCCAAGGCTAACCTGCATTTTTGCAACGCCGTAACTTTGTCCAATCATAAGCTACATTACTGTGTTTTAGCAAGCTACTAGAAATTTCTGCTGCCTACAAAACCTACAACGGAAAGGTTCACAATTTACAGAGTTATCGCGCTCAGAACACACCCGCGTGTGAAATTTAGAACAATAACGGTCGATGTTCTCCCCTCTCTTACTGGCCCAGATTACGGTTTTCGCTACTCTTAGCCAAACTGTTCAATTCAGCATGAAAAGCTCTATCGAACTGTACCAAACTTGGGCCGGTTTGGAAAAAATCAATTTTCAATGACGTCATCGCCATCGATGGTCTCAGAATTGAACGAGATTGGTGCCGTTCGATAGAGCTTTTCGAGATGAACAGAATGTTACCACTGCGAATTCTGAAAACTCAAATCTGGACGAGAAAGAGCGCTTCACCGCTGCCCTCCACCGCTCTAAAATGTCAGATGAGGCCGAAGCAGCTTAGGCAGCAGGAGAGTTTTGAGCATGCGCAAAGTGCCTTCAGTATTCTGCCCTCCTACGCGCTTGTGGGCTGTTGGCTCATCGCGTCTTTCCGCAGTGATCGACTGAAATCGGAAATAAATTAGGCCACACAAGCCTCACATGCATTTTCACACCGCTATAACTTCGCCTTTTTAGAAGCTACAACTCTGTACTTCTGCGGACTACTGAAGCTCTCTGCTGCCTACAAAACCCACGAGCCGCAGCCGGATTGATTCGATCTCTACAGAGTTATTGCGCTCCGAACACGCCCGCGCGTGCAATTTGCGAGCTGTCGCGCCCACTCGATTGATAGGTTCGATTCTATATGTACTGTTCACGATGCACTCCAAAGGCTAGCTGGACCGCCTTAAAGCAACTCCTGAGTAGGGCGGCTGAGAATTTCTCATAAAACTCTCTAAACGCTCACACTACAAGCTGTCCCCCCCCCCCTTCATTTATAGGTTGATCCTATATGCATAGTGCACGGCGCACCCTCAGTGGATTCCTGGCATGACGGAACGCTTTACACCATGTATGATATACTCCGAGAACATGTAAGTCCTGGAATATATGATTCTCCAATCGCAAAAGGTCTGCCCCAGCCATTTTTGACCACCCATTGCGAAAACCCGGTGATCTGGCAAAGTTGTATACATATTTGTGTAGACCTCGAAGAGATGAATCGAACGGCACCAACCTTTTCTCAAACAACCTCAAACTAGAGGAGTTGTGAGCACGCAACGGTTTTCGACAGCTTGCGACCGACAACTCGTCCGCGACCGCCCTTCGCAATGGAGCGCAAGTTTTCAATTTCGGCCATTTCCATAGCTTCATATCAACAATGTATACCATACGATAGAGCTCAAGCTCCTAAGCTCAAATATGTCGTTTGTTTTTGAAATTAATGAATTTTAGGCGAGTTATATCAAAAAGACGCAAAAGCCGGGAAAACACGGCTTTTTCGGGATTTGATCAAATGATACGGCCATAACTGTAAGTCAAAAACTGATATATATATATATATATATATATATATATATATATTTGGTATATCTATGCTTTACCTCTTTTGTTTTTAGAAGACATCTTAAATGTTTTATGCGCCCTCAAAACTGCACTTTTTCCGCCACGTACGGGTACCAAAAACTCTTGTCAAGTGGTTAAATCAATGGAGGTAAATTCAAAGCACTGAAACGGCGGACACTTTCGGTCCGATCCTATAGAATGTGTGGAAGGATTCTTTGGTAAGAGTCTTCAATCTTTATTTTAGTAGCTTTTATTTTGCACAAATCCACCATATTCAGAGAGTATTTTGATTCAAATCTATAAAGTAACGTTAGGCCTATGTTATACTTCGGCGACGCGTCGCCGACGCTGCGACACGTCACCGACGTCGGTGAAGCCGACGTTGTCGATAGATTCTGTGGCGACGTCGGCGACATCGTCAACAGTAGAGTATTGCAGCACATTTTTAGCATCGCAGCGCGTTTTCAGTGTCATCATTTGGTAACCAGACTGCGGATAGAAACGCTAGGTGATCACATATGCCTCGAATTTGCTTAAATTGTGTGCTTTTCTTGATATGCTTCGAGACTTGATGATGATTTTGTTTTGTATGAACGGTAGCCTGCTCGACCATTGTTAATCTGGCGAATTTTCTCCTACTAACCCCAGTTGCCTTTAGAAGGATGGATAAGTGTGATCTGAAGTCTGATCTGACTGTTGATTTACCAATTTAACGATTTTACCAGCATTTTCGTTAGATTTCTTTATTGGAGTTTAGCAAAGACCTTTTTTGTTAAATCGCATTTAAATTAAATTTACGCGGAATTTTCGAACTTCTAAGGAAAATTTAACTGTTAATTAATATGAATTGTAGCTCGAAAAAGCTCTTCGTAGAGGTTTGCAGTATCATTTCAGAACGCGAGGAAACACTATATATTTTCTACACAGTTTTATTTACACAGTTACTTGCCCTGCAAGAAAGCGAAAAGGCCTAGAAAATGGGAAAAGTACAGGTGATAAGGACGGAAAAGCGAAGAAAGGCAACAAAGTGAAGGGAAGGTAAAGTTTAGGTTCCTACACCCTCCCTAACACTCCGTGTTCTAGCGAATGGCACTATTGGTGTACGCAAGACGGTCGTCTTTTGCACTTCTCGATCTCGTAATTCGAAGTCCAGTGGTGATGATGGCAGTGTCGGGAACGAAGAACCAACCCACAACCAAAACACTCCATCGGAGCGCATTTTCTGCCACCTTGGATGACGTCAGCGACGTCGCCACTGACGTTGTCGGCCCGTAGGCGGCGACGTCGTTGACGTCGGCGACGCGTCGCCGAAGTATAACATAGGCCTTAAGGCCCCCACAGAATTCTGCGGCAATGCCGCGGCCCTATGCTTAACCATAGGGCAGAGACGCAGAGCTCGCCGCCGGCGACGTCCCTGCCCTATCCTTTGCGGCGAGCGGCGTTGCCGCAGAACTCTGTGGGGGCCTTTAGAGACTTCTGCGACCGTCAATGAATAGTGGTCGCAGTCCAGTTGTCTATTATCGGTTAGCGCGCAGTCACAATAGTCATCTTGCCCTATACTTTCAATTAGAATCTCAAAAAGGGGTGTAGGTCAAAAAATAAACCTTTATGTGGTTGCTGTGTCCATTAACAAGCTGCTATTCTGCGTTTGTAGGAGCGCTGTTTTTGTGCCGAGCACTTTTTCCATCCTTTCCGCAAAATAAACCTTCGCTATGCATCAATATCTACGAAGTGAAATGTTAACGAAAAGATGAAAACATGGCGCAGTCCCTAAGTCTTACTGGTGCCCTTTCGATAGGCCAGATTTGTAAGCTGAAATCCTTGTTGCTAGAGGCTTTAGTTGCGCAGATGTACAGCATGTCCATTAAGCGCCTCGTCACATGGGTAATTTGTAAGCCGACCAAGCAGCCGACGACTGCAATTCGACCTGCCGACGTCGTAGCGCTGCTCTGTCCATTAGAAACTTGATCTAATCTCGGTGGACACAGCGCATCCCAGGATAGGACAAGGACGATTCCCATGAACGCTAGGATTTGAGTGGAATGCACTGACCGCGTTTGCTGAGATCGGGCGTCTCTAGAGTTGTGTTGTTGGGAAAACTGCTTTTAAAATTTTTATTATTATTATTTAATCGATTTAATTTATTATTTTTTCTTCCAATATTGAATCAGGGATTTGTCTAAAATTTAAAACGTCCTAGATAGGTTAGATGATGACCAATCCTTGCAGATGTGATAACGGCATTAAACGGACTCTATTATTATAAACACATGTGTCGTTAAGGCCATTCGTTTGTCCATCGGTCCGTGTTAGCAAAATTAATGGCTACTAGATCTGGCTATCCGCATAGTAAACCTATTCAACTGAACATTGATTAAATTTCACTGTGAAGGGAGATCTCAGGAAGCGAGTAATATCCACAGAGTAATCATTTTTCTACTGCATTTGCAGTCTTTCGAAATCACTTGAATATAATAGCCACTGAATGGATTTCTCAGGAAGAGATCAATATCTGTAGAGTAGTCCGATTCAGTGACCATTGTTTTCGTTCGATTTTCACCTCCAACGAATAACTGTTGTCAAAAATTGATTATATCGACACTGTCAACAAATACTGCAATCGGTGGATCGATACCGTTGCCCTACAAAGAAGCATTAATAGAGGCGTCCATATTACCCAACACTTTATCACTTTACCGACGCTGTATATGCGTTTCGACGCCAGTTCAGACTAGTGGTCATTAATTTTGCGCCGAACAACACACGATCATGCAGACATTCCACTTCTTTAATGTAAAGAAGCGTTTCGGAAAACAGATGATTGAAACTCATCACTCCAATCCTCAAAGAAGTTTGGTATCCATTTTGCCGCTTATTGGAATAAGTGAAGTAAATTTCTCGTCTGTGAAACCAACTCACTATCAGTCAGTCAATTCAATCAATACACGAACAGGACAACGACATCTAGTGATTCCACTACCGTGACCCTCTATTTCTTAACATTCTAGATGAAATTCAGCTAAAATTAAGTGAGTTTTTGCATTATAGGTGGTCAAGCGCATTTCTGGATTCAGGTGCATGCATGGCGCAATCCCCAGATTGATTGATCGAAACTCTCCATTCAATCCCTAGAAGAAGTTGGTAATCTCTCGCCCATCGGAGCTAGACTCTTCGCTTGGATTTCGTAAAAATTCTTCCATCTGGTATCATGTGAAAATGGAATGCATGGCGCACTCCAACGGGATGCTGACAACATCGATCGATATTGATTGACTAATCGATATTGTCCATTTGTAGTGATATGTTTATTGGCGATCACCATTTTAGAGAGATTTCGACTAAGTGGTTAATTCTGGATAAAAATCGATAGTACTGTGTTGTAAAAGCTATCCATCGGCAATTATTTTTGCGCAAACGGGTGGACGGTCAGATGGACAGATTGAAAGAGCGGTTCTTCTATGTTTAAAAGCACAATGTTTCATTGAATTCCAACCGCCGACGGCCTATGTACTGTAGACAAGAGTTATAAGATCGATCAATACTAGTCAGTGGATCAACACCGCTCCCTTTCAGAGAAGGTGTCATCTTCATGCTAAACAATAATTAACATTTCACAAACCTCCATCTGATACCACGTGAAGGTCGAATGCGGTTCGCACCCCAATAGGATGTCGACAACACCGATCGATATTATTATTGATCGATACTATTCATTTATTCGTCGTATGTCCACTAGCGGCCAGACTAGTGTGACTTTCATCAAACGGCTATTTTTAGAAAAAAAAATCGATAACTTAGGCGTCCGAAGGGCAATTATTTTTGCGCAGACAAACTTACGTGTCGATGAACATGAACGAGTGGCTCTTCTGTGTTTAAGAACACGACTGTTTTCCATTGAATTCCCAGCGCCGAAGGTCTGCTGCACACAAGAACGATAAAATCGATCAATAATGAGCAGTGGATCAAGACCGCAACCTCTCAAAGAAGGAAATCTTCGCAAAAATAAAGGAAATAATATTGTATTATATATTCTAAGACACATTTCTGAATTCAAATGCATCCATTGCGCCATCCGAAGAGAAGTTTTTAATTTCTTGCCTATCAGAACTAGTCTTTCTCTTCGACTTTTGTAAAAAAAAAACTTTCCAACTGATATCACATAAGGACAGAATACGTGGCGCACTCCAACGGGATGCTGACAGCATTGATCGATATTGATTGATTGTTCGATATTATTCAATTGTTTGTTGTAAGTTCATTAGTGTGACTTCCACCGAGCGGTTAATTCTGGGAAGAGAAACCGATATCGAAGTGACCGAGCGGCAATTATTTTTGCTCAGACGAACGGACGGATTGATGGACAGATTGACGGCTTGACTCTTCTATGCTTCGTGCACGCGGCTTTTTAAGGGCTTGATATACTCTTGGTCTCTTGAGCACTAAAGGCCTTAATCTCCATAAAATTTGATAGAAAATTTACCTGCAAATATCGTATCGATCGAACATGCTAAGCGTGTGGTTGTTCAAGCCTCTTCGGGCCATCGTCAGCGCACAACCTCGCATAAATAGCCTCTTGCCCGTCGGTTGCCCTGAATCAGGGGAGACCACTTGAAGATCACTTCAGGCAACGGATGATCCACCAATATCACGAACCCATCACGTAGAGATCCTGCTGAACGGTGAGGCATATGGTCCTACAGGCCACCAGATGCATCGACTCCGGATTCATCGGCTCGTCACACTGATGCGAGAAGTTCTTCGGCGCCGTGAAGTAGCGGTCGAGACCGTTCTTGAAGAACTCCTCATACATCGGTGACATGCAGCTGTAGCAGCGATTCTGCCGATACATTCCTGAAGCGGCCATTCAATCAATATCAATCAATAACTATCGGAGCACTTGATCAATGGTGTTCAGCTCACCTGTCTCAACAACTATTGCTAATAGAAAAGATATACATAAGGACAACATCTGCTATCATATCATATTACATCTATCGTCATTATGCGTTGCGCATCTTCTGAAATTTGAAATGATTATTATCGGAAATCGATAATCGATCAACCGGTTGCTACGAACGACGACGAAATGACAGGAAGGATCAGTTCGGTACGATTCGTTCATGTGACCTACATGGAGAGAAGAGAAGCATCAAACCAATCAGACCACACTGAATGAGTGTGCCGCCGCGGGTGAGCCGATTGGCTGGCACTCGGACGGTCAATACCCTGCTTGGTCAAGGTGTTCTCGTCTTCTCATGTAGGTGACATTAACGACTTGTACTATTAGTTTGACCAAATAAAATGAACAGAACCTGCGGAAACTAAATGACTAAGAGAGACCGGAAAGCTCTGGTTGGTTGCCAATAAGACCAAGGATTTTTTAGGTCAATGAGGCACAGCGGCTGAAAAATCGATAATTGATCAACCGATTGCGAAATCACGGACGGCGACAAGATACTGACAGCAATCGATTTGGCAGAAGTCGTTGGTATGGCCTGCATGGTGAGAAGGAACGTACCAGACCAATAAGGCGATGGCAAGCGGGGTGATACCTAGACGGCGTGCACGGCCACTGCTTTAATTTTCTAGTGCGTTCACGCCCACTCATGCAGCCCACATTAACGACTTGTACCATCAGTTTAGAAGAGCGACAGTAATGCAAAAAACTTCCTATAAGCTGGGAAATCTGAAAGAATAAAAAAGGAAGAAAAAAGAAATGAAAGGCTTGATAGGGTGCCAAGGTCCTCATCATGGTCAGATTGAAGGCGTAGTACCATAGTTCCCATCTTTCTCATTAAGGAGGGATGGTCCTGAATCTTCCAGCTACCGAGGACTCAAGCTGATCTCGCACAGGGTGAAGGTCTACAAACGTTTGGTCGTTTCCAAGCTGACGGAGGTCGTCTCCATTTCTCAGAACCAGGTCGGGTTCATGCCGCAGAAGTACCATCACGCCGAATGGAGAAGCAAAGGGTCCACTACCACGCACTCTTGAATCTTAAGATTGTCCTCAATAGATCACTTAGCCCGAAACTGCTAAGTTATAACAAATGGATAAATAAAAATTAACTAAAGGATAGGATAAAAGAAGGCGTTACTCAATCCCTTTAGAATGCGATACGCATTCTACTTCTACGGGACGTGGAGGTGATTCGAATGCGTACATATTTTGCCATACAATGACTTGCAGTGGCCAATCGATGAACAATTCAGCGTTTTATCCTTCTCGGACCAGTCTGGTACCAAATCCTGACCCCAGAGGGATGGAAGGCTTGGTTGGCCTAGGCAGGAAATCCGAACCAGGAACCTGGTATCGGGTGCACGCGACAACCGGCATCTTCCCCGACTGCGCTACACGCGTCCTAAATAAATAAAATAAAATAAATATAAATAAGTTTGTCGAGAAAGTTTATCCAAGAAGTTCTTATCACGCCGGTAAGGAACACGTTCAAGGCTTTAGACGCGAGAACCCTTAAGTGAAGCGGTTCAACCTGGACACCTGCTGCCCCTTTTTAAGACAAGTGTGGCATTCTTTTCCATGGTTTTTGGAACCAGACTCAAGTGCTCGTTCCCCACTCTCTGGAAAATTGCACTTCACTGGATCTTGAAGTCGAGTGCACTCAAGAATTCAAGACTACATCGGTTGTTTTTCAAGATGCAGCAAAATCTCCCTATAAAAACGATGAGAGACTGATAGCTCATTTGGGAGCCTTCCACTCTTCCAAAGCTGTGAAGCAGAGTGGGTTTCGAAACCAGAGACCATTTTGTCTTCTACGTTAAGTTCCTGAATAATGTTTTAAAAGACAGTGGTAGAAGGTGTGATGTTGAGCATCTACAGTAGCTACAGTCTCTCTACGTTTGCAGAACTGCACAGACTATCTACTCGACGGATTCTTAACCTGTGTGAGTTAGGTCAATGTAGTCAGGGCACAAAAAAGGGTAAAAGACGGCGTTAATAGATCCTATCTTGGGGTGCGCCACGCATTTTACTTCTACGAAGCGTTGTGGAAGTAATTTGATTACTCCTATAAATACCGTGGTTTGCGGTGGCCCACCGCGAGCGTAAGTGTACCTCCCTTCCCGTACAACCAGCCGGCTACCAATTCACTGCTTGGAGAGCTGGAAGGCTTGGTTGACTAGGTAAATACCGAAACAAGAACCTTGAGTTGAACTACACACGCCAGGTGGCGCCTCCCCTGACTGCGCTACGAGGAGCCCAATCAGGAGTATAAAACTGTAGATAATAGTTCTTGTGAACTCGTATTCTGAAGTCCGTTGACAGCCGCATTAGAGAGGAAGAAAAGCTTTCAGGAGAGTAAGAAAAAATGTCATTTTTCATATGACTGTGAGGTTTGCCACATGAAGATGAGCGACAGAACCGGCCGGCACATTTTTGGTAATTTTTACAATTTTTGGTACTGGTCGTTAATTTGGTCTACATGGGAAGATAGGAGGGAGTACTCCATCCAGTCGTAACCAATAAGAGCCTAGACCAATCACACCAGTCAATAAGGCAACAAGCAGAATGGTTCGCACGCCTATTCGATGCCGCCTGATTGGCCGGGACTGTCTCTATCTTTCACCTCCCCATGTAGGCCACATTAACGACTAGTACCATTTTCCTCTTTAGGCCTTCTTGTTATCCAATCCTTCTTTTAGCCGTCACCCGCACCTAAGGCTGCCATTTCTCTTGCCCAGTGCACAAAGAGCTCCGACCGTTGCTTTGCTGGGTGCTCCGGTGTTGTTTTGATATCCCCAGAATCCAAACTATAACGGCTCTCTCCTAGCGGGTGTCGACGAACGCACTAAATTGCTGGCCCACCTAACTTTGGACTCCCTGGCTTCAGCGACTGACGAATTATGAAGGTCACTCACCCCAGAAAATTCACTCGGTGATTCAGCCAACCGAATCGCTGTAGCCTCTGCCCTTCAGCTCCGTCACGAAAGCACATATGAGACTAAATTACTGGAGGCAATTGGAGCCGCGTTGACAGCGCGTGTGGGTGAAGGTTTATGGCAGACATGAATCACTTCGGAAAGTCGGCAGAATGTGATGCAGTCTTTTCTTTCCATAGCATGTCACATTACTCAGAATCGCTCGCAGATTATATCTGCGGCTCATTCGAAGCGAACACGCGATAGAGGGGGGGGGGATACGTGAAAGAAGAGCTGCGCTGAAATCGTATCCGCCCAGTGTAAAGTCGACGCTACAAACAGCACTTTCGGGACGAGTTTGCAAGAAGGCATTCTTTCGCGGTGTTGCACTTCATTTTCCTAAAGCTCGTCGAACCTACAGGAATGTTGGGAATTTGATTGGTGAGTTTGAAGGAAAACACATCGCTTTAACACAGCGCATAATTAGTCTAGCAGTAAAAATGAATTACTGAAGTACTAGCTAAGTATCAGCTGATCCGTCCTGGGAAAATTTTAAACTCTTCGACTTCGGATAAAAAATATCTAAATCTACAATTTCAAAAAAGATCATGTTTGAACGAAGAATTCTGCAAACTAGCACTGGAAAAGGACCACATATAGAAAAGAAGAATTGAAAACGAAAAGGAGTCATTTGCTACACTGAAGACTTTAGCAGAAAACTCTGTTCATTTCAGATGTGTCACACAACGATTTCACTTCAGATTCTTCAAAACTGAGCGATAATTTACAGTAAGAAATAATAAAAATGAATGAACAAAAATGAAAAGTGAAGAAACATGGAAAATGCGGTGCAGAGTAATAGAAAGGATAAAGGACGTCGTATTCAGTACCCTTCGATATGCGCACTCTGACAAAACGAAATGACTTTCAGGCAGTTTAAACCACAAATAAGACGGTTAGAATAAATCTTATGTTCAAGAAAAATTTGGTATAACTTTTCCTTTCAAATTTTTTTAGTTCACATGCCTTAATAAATGAAATATATATATTTTTTGAGAAAATAAAATAAAATTTGCCACAAAGCACGGCAAAAAACAAACATACGGTGCATTAAAAGATCGTATCGCACCATGCAGTTAAAAAGCTCGCTGCTACTTCCATCTGATTGATAGTACAAATGCCACTTACATGTACCGTCAAAGTGAGGTTATTTGAGCTCTTAGCGATTGTTTTCGTAAAAAAATCCATGCAAATAGAAATTTTACCACCAATAGAATAAAACGGCGACGTCTTGGACAAGTCCATGGCGCAATCTCCTTTTTTGGCTCAAAAAATTGGCTGCTTTTCTGTTTCTTAAAACAATTCAAACCACTATTTTTGCCAACTTCTTATCATATTTCAAACAATGGGTTCACTTATTGAGTACATGGATTAAAATTTTAAAAAAGTTATATCAAAACTTTTGTTGTCCTAAGAAATAGGATCTATCCAATTGAGAGAGGCGATCAACTAAGTAAGAGTGACGGCGAATTTTTCGAGCGAATGGCGCGAGCTGATCTTTTTATGCGCTATATGTTTGCTTCTTTGCCGTGCTTTAATACAAATTCTAATATATTATTTTTTCCTCGTGAAATAAAAAAATCATAAATTTGGTACACTTATTGATGCAGGTGAGTTAAAAAATCAAAGAAATGATACTAGAATTTTTCTTGAGCAAAAAAAATATAACCTTCTTGTAGGGTCTCTAGTTTAATGTAGTAGAAGCTCATTTCGATTAGGAAGGGTTTGCTTTGATTTCAAAAGTCTTAAAGCTCACACAGAAGAGTGTTCAATTTGACATAAAGATGATACATATATTATTGTAGTGGTATAGCAAAATGTGGCTTTGAAACCGCGCATTTGATAACGGGCGAGTGTGCTGCAGTGGGTAGGGGTTTAGTCTGGCGTAGCTCCAAGAATCGATTGTGGGCCGTTCTCCCGCTCAAGCCAACCAAACCGTCCATACTGCAAGGATTGACAATTTGACAAAGGTCTTTCCCAGGAAAATGAAACACTGAATTAACCATCGAATAACCAACGCAAAAGACTTTTGGCAAGTACATATTCAAAGACTTTTCAAGTTAGCAGACTGGAGAAGTCAGACTTGGAATGCGTTGCGTAACCTAATGAAAGCAGTTGACAATATTTATCTTCTTCTTCTTCTTCTTCTTCTTCAGCGTATGTCCCTCTTCGTCGCAGTGTCAGCTCTTCTGGGTCATGACGCCACCTGTCCCGATCCAATGCTAGATCAGGGTGGACGCCAGTTACTTTCATGTCCATGTGTAACGTGTCAGATCAGCGCTGCTTCGGACGCCCTCTAGACCGCTTTCCTATCACCTCGAAGTTGAGCCCTGTTTTGAGGACGCTGTCAATCTTTCCACGCGGAACGTGGCTGTACCATCGCAGGCGAGCTTCGCTCATCTTGTCCGCTATCGGCGCGACACCGAAGTCCTGCCGAATGGCATCGTTTCGGATACGTTCCAGGCGCGTTACTCCACCCGTCTAACGCAGCGTCTTCACTCCATGACGCTTAGCTTCCTTAGTTCCAGGCCAACACACAGCGCCGTATATTGCTACTGGAAGCAAGACTGTTTCTCTAAATGACAATCTTTATCAATGCATTGAAACAATGGATGCTTTACACTTCAAAGACAAATCTGGTACCGACCCCGGAGGGTGGAAGACGTGGTTGTCCTTAGCGGGAAATCTGAACCAGAATTTGGTATCGAGAGCACGCGACAGCCGGCACCTCTTCTGACTGCGCTACATGTGCCTTCATCGAAACAATGAAGAGGACAAAATTGCGCTCAAAAAAGAACCAAAATTTCGCTGGCGACGCAAAAGAGAACTGACACGTTGAAGGTGAGTTGTTATTGTTGTCAGAATGCCTAGAAGACGGCCGCGCATGTATTTCCTAATCATCAGACGTAAAATTCACGCAGCGCGCCAGCAACGCCTCCTTTCATCCTTGTCTGATGCCAAAGGAGCTCATGGGGTTGGACTCTCGTTGGTGCAGCGGCATGGAGAGAGACGAGCGTGTCGTTCATTCGTTTATGAAGAAAAACATTGAAAACGTGCTGGATATTGCTTGTATGTTATTATTTAGATATCATGGAAAATTCTTCGTGTATTTCACTAGTCTGACATTAAAGGGAAGAAGGCTTAAGAAGTCTGATTCCCTTACGCTTCTCATCTGATTCATTATGTCCTTTTCTTGGCTTAACTTTGACTATGTGGCTAGATGGTACAGGCCACTTGTAGGGAGTAAGTCAGAACGATTCGCGTTTCGTGTCGTGTAACGAATTAATGGGACAAACAAGGCCACATTTCAAGGTTTGTTTTAGCAACGATAAACCTTAAACTATTACTTAGAGAACCAGCAAGTTGTACTAGTGCGAGCTATGTAGAAAAATGCAAAAGGTGTAGGTAGTTCAATCAAGTTAACGACATTCTGCTGAGCAAATGAGGGTATTAGCACGGAGCAGCAATGGCCAAATTGCTCGTCAACTTGTTTTTGTCTCGTTCCACTTGTTACGCGAGAAATACGTAACAGAACGGGTGGCGCACAGTAGACAGAAGAAGCCGTCGCGAAGTCATTACGCGCAAAGCCGAGCACAAATGAGAGAGTAAAACACAAAAGCGGATGGTCCATGTCGCGAATATGGACCGCACGGGGAGATGGGAACGCGCCAGCCAACCAATAGATAACTTAAAGGGTACTTACAGCTCAAATTGTGTCGTGAGGTGTCACCTAAGCCTACATGAGCGACTCCATACGTTGTGAGTTTATAGAAAGGCTGGTAGTTCTTCCACGATTGAGAAGAAAAGAGTACGGATTTGATAGGTCGTGAAAAACAAGGTCATTGACGACGAGGGCTCATGTCGCGAAAGTGGGCAGCATTGATAGTTGGGAACGGCCAATTGTAGTCATTGCACCGACCGGGCACACGCCATCCAATGGGCCACCGACCGTACACGCCCTCTCTGAATGGCATGCCTATTCGTTGGGCCTTGATTGGTGGTGTTCCTATCTTCCAATGCTGCTCGCATTCCCGACATGATCCGCCAACTCGGTGTTCATAATGACCCACCGTATAGTACCAGCAAAACATCAGACGGCCAGTAACAGATAGCTCCACTTTTCCGTGACACACCAAGAAGAAGGTTGGGATGCTTTTGACCCACTTTGACCCACTAAGCTACTCTGGCACGTAATAGGACCGAATGGAGGCGTTGCCGGGTGCCGCCACTCAAAAAAAATGACTGCGAAATGGCAGACAGGTAACATACACAGATGACCTTGACGTTAGTAAACGAACTTTTTGAAATTTATAACTTACCTAAAGGTAGTAAAGCATACAGAAAAATATGAAGAGCTCATCTTCACATCTTCACATAATGTTTATCATTTATAGAGAAGGCTAGGCACACTGGGCCACTCTGGCATGAAGCAGGGCTGTTACCCGCTCGAGCAGTTCGAGACTGCTTGGGGTCTAGAAGTAGAGCATGAACGCATTTCGAAGACAACAAATCGCTTTGCAGATCGTTTGGCGTTTATGCAGGATGATAAACCACTACGATGGCGGTATGACTCTGAAGCTTTTAATGGTTTACCGTTTCGTAAGGTAACGCGTAGATTGTGTAATCACGTAGAAGCCTACTCTACACACTCTCAAATCCTGCATGATTACCGGAGGAAAGAAGGTCACCAGTCGGCGAAAATCCTGTTACCCATCGGTGAATTTAATGCGACGGATAGTTTTCTTTCACCTCACCGAAAATTCATCCGCAGGTCTTTCGACCGTCAGGTATTCTGGAATTGTCCTCACTGTCATAGCTGTGCTCCATCGTCCTACATAAGCGCCGACCATAATCAGAAGATGCGGATGAAAATACAACGATATGACTGAGGAGAAGCAAGAGGAGATACCAAGGCGGCTACAACATTAATGGGACTTTATTAGGTCGTTGCATATGAAGTGGTCTATTTTGATTAAAACTTTGAAAGATCATAACTTTGCTTGGAAATAGAAAATGCAACAGGAAATAATCTTCGACATCATCTTGGCTGCTGAATTTTTATCCCTCACATGACGATCTAAATGCTTGAAAAAATAACAGTCGGCAGGAGACAGATCTGGTGAATATGCGGGCGGGACGTCGCAGAGAATCGTACCGCAATTCATGCATTTTCTGGAAACATTTTTTTAGACGGCGACGGCGGACGCACGTTGTCATGCGGTGGGATTCGTCCTCTTCGACTGACCAAAGACGGCTGTTTGTCAATCAACTTCTGATGCTTCACTCCAATACCACAGCACTTCTCCACTGTGATAGTCTCTCCAGTCTTCAAGAATTATAATAGACTATGCCGTTCATTGTCCACCATGCGGTCTCACAATGGTCTTCTTTGGATGGAGACCTTGTTTCGGCATCTCCCTGGGACTCTCATTCTTGTCCAGCCATTGTGCAGAGCGACGAAGATTGTCATGAAGGATCCGTTTTTCGTCGCATGTCACGATCCTGTCCAAAAAGGCTCCATTAGATGGCGCAGCCTTAACGAATCACAGGTGTAGTGGCGCTTCAGCATCTGGCCGGCTGTCAGTTCGTGCGGGATCCATCTATCCAATTTCTTCACTTTTCCGACCGCATTTAATTGGCGACTGACAGTGCTGCCGTAAGTGCCGAAAAGCTGTGCTAGCTCCCAAACAATTCGACACGGATCCGCATCCACCATGGCTTCGAATTGGTGGTCGCCAAGGAGTGACGGCGGTCTACCTCGGTCTTCATTTTCAAGACTTTCACCTTCAGACCTTTTGAAGCAGTGGCGAATTGTGCGTCCCTCAGCGAAATCCTCCCCGAATGCAGCGTTGATGTTACGAGCTACGGCCGCGGCGTCTTGCCCACTTTTCCATTCATATAGTAGAGCACCCGAATATCACGTTGTAAAAACAACGTCAAAAACTCTGCACGAGGCAATTATGTCATAAAAGCTGTAAGCGGTAAAAATGCAGAGATCCTGCGCTTTCAGAAACTATACAACGCCTGAAACGGGACGAAAAATAAAACGAAAAATCGACCAAAAATTGAGGTAGCGAAATCGGCCACTTAATAAGCAACGACCTAGTACAAGGCTGGGGCGAAGGATTGCTGCTGAGCTCACGCGGAATGTGCACCCACTGGGTCACTCTGGCACACGACAGGGGCGAACAGTGAATGGCCAAGGAGGAAATAGGACTTCGTTGACGTCACCGTAAAATTGAAAGCACATACTGAACCTAACAGCGAATAGATAAAGGGAATATGTTCATGTTGAGTGAAGACCTTCAGACTCTTTTACTGGTTAGTGATCGAGCTCAAATTAACAGTAAAACGGATTTATGAAAGTGGAAGCGAAGTGCTGAAGAACACAAGAATTTCTGAGAATCTGCTGGGAGAACGCAACTGAAATGAGCTTCACCTGAGTCATGGCTGAGTCGATAAGCGTCGTCGCATGCTCCGTCATACACAGAACCGAGCATGGCGTGTCCATAGGACATAAATCACCTCATCAGGCTTAGGAGCGGACAGGATTCGAGCTATATTCAGCTCAGCGCCCTCGATGAACGGTAGAGCCGCTGTGCTACTGATCTTTCCCCTTTAGTAACCTGCTCTACAGGCAGCTAGCCGTACGGTACAACTTGCTTGTTTATTTACCCAAAGCACAGAAAATGGCTAGCATAGAGATTATATAGGCGAAAGAACATAAAGTGAGGTAAAATAACCATCAGCAATCTTCACGGAAAATTGGACACTCTTTAAAGGTAGCCTAACCAGGAGACTATCTCAACGGCAGGTCGGAACGGCCTAAGTGTTGTATATGGGCAGAATCCTCTCTCTCTCTGGGAAACAACAGAATGTAAATACCTCGACCCCAATACAGCTCTGCGCAGAGTTAGGGACGACGGAGGTTGGGCTGTTGGCGGTGTTAACCCTATGCCTGCAGGCGGAGCACGGGCTCAAGTTGGCTGGAAACAGCGATGACGAGCGAACGATGGTGGCGCAGTGGGTAGAGGACGCGTAATCCCCATCATCGCTGTTTTCAGCCAACTTGATCTCGGCCTTTCGTGCAGGCATAGGGCTAACGCCGCCAACGGCCCAAATTTCGCCGTCCCTAACTCTGTGCAGAGTTGTATTGGGGTCGAGATACTTGCATTTTGTAGTTTCCCAGAGAGGGGCAATTCGGCCCATATACAACACATGGGCCGTTCTGACCTATCGTTGGGGTAGTCTCCAGGTTAAGCTACTGACCCAAAAAAGATGCTTAAAATAATTTTCTGTTCAAGAAAAATGTGGTGCAACACTCTGAAACTTTTTAGGCTTCTCTGTCCTAATAAATGTAATTTTTTTAGAAAAATTTTATTTTTAGAAAAAAAATCAATTAATATTTGGCATAAATTATAGCAAAGATGAAAGCACATATATAGCGCATTAAAAAGTTAAATTGCGCAATGTACTTAAAAAGTTCTCGCAACTTTTATTTGATGGATAGCGTAAATGCCACATACGTGAATCATCAAAGTGAGAATACCTATGTTCTTTACAATTGCTTTTGTTGTATCTGCACAGGTGTGAATCCCCATGCAAACAGCAATTTTGCGATCAACAGAATAAAAACCGAAACGTCTTGGACGAGTGCATGGCGCAGCCCTTTTTGGCACTAGAAAATGGCCACCTTCCTACTCTTTAAAAAAATTTAAACCATTATTTTTTCTTAATTTTTTATAAAATATCAAACAATGTGTTCGCTTATTGAGCAGGTAATTAAGTGTTGAATTCTATACTCAACGCTGTGATATCCAATTGTAACAAATAGTAAACAAATAAATAAATAAATAAATAAAAGTTCAAAAATAGTTATACTATAAATTACCTTGCATACAAAATTATTCCAACCCTTCTTGGAGAGTCTCTAGTTTAGCGTAGAAGAAGTTCATTCTAATTTGGAAGAGTTCACTTTGATTTCAGAAATCTTAGGCCAGCATAGAAGAGTGTTCGATTTAATTTGAAGAGTGTCCAAATTGAATTGAACTGTCCAATTGCCAGCCAATCACAATCAAGCTGAGCACTGACCCACCACTCTCCACCCAATCAAAGCAGCGACCGTTCACATGCGCGTTCTGATTGGTACGCCCATTCGATGCAACCTGATTGATCTGCTCTGTCTCGCCTGTCCACGTAGGCCGAACTGACGACAAGAACGGAAAACCGCAACTATGGAGACAAAATTCACTATCCCTTCTTGGCTGACAAGCTACCCGATGAGGGACTGTGTAACAATCCAGGGATCATCGTGCCACCCTGCAGAGGAGGATCAAGGTCGACCTTGACACTTCATCGAGGCGAAACTGTAGCTTGTTTGGAGCATGAAAAGGGCTACGAGATTCTCAGAAGCTACAGTAACTCTGGTAGGACTAAGATACGCAGAGGAATTAGCTGTCAGTTGGCCATTAGGAGGACCATGTCTTCTAAGCCTTGGTGACAGCACAACAAGCCAACAAACGGTGGAGCCGGGCGTTAAGGACGAGTGTGTAAGAGCTCAGCTCGAGGAAGGAGGGATGTCAGTGCACGAAAGTATCATGTATCACCACAGGCCGTGTTTCAGACGGTTGTGGGTCCGCCGGCTGGCTCGTCTCGCCTCGCCGAGGTCGTCGAGGCCGAGCTGAACACTCTGCTGTGACAAGGGATCGAATTGCCAGTGGCACGACATGTCATGTCGGATTGCGTGACACGACATGACGCCGTCGATGCCCTCGCATCAAAATCTCGACAACCGTCCGCTTTGAAGGCGCTCATATTTCGGTGCTCCGTCGATTCACCCTTCCATTAGTGGCTATGGTAGGCCTTGAACGATTGGAAACCTCAGGAAAAGAGGGAGACACCAGTCGAGCTCGCCCTCTAGAAAGAACAGCTTGTGGCAAAAAGTAGGGACTGAACGTGTTCAGTGCTTTTCTCGTCATGTACTTCTTAGGCATTTAACTATAGGTTATGTCAGCCGGGCAATAGAAAGCAGTAGCAACGACATCTATCAGTTGCTACAGGAATGCCAAGAAGCGTCATGCGCGTGTAAAGTCTCGCTGAGGGTTGTTCGATGCTATGGCCTTAGAGCCCAAACTAAGCCAGAGAAAAGTACTAGGTTGTAATAAAAGCTTTCCGCCACTCTGACGTTCGACCAAATTTTTGAAGTGTTCTGGAACCTTTTCCCAACAGCGCATATAGAGGCTGACTCATGATCTACATTTACCACTGTTGGCATCATATTCCGCTACGACTATGAGGGAGAAAATCGTTCTCGACTGCTTCTGCTTTAAAAGTTCAAAAAACAAAACAGTGCAAGAGTCGCGGCGGATAATATATGTAGAACGATGAGTCCCTCCACTGTCTCCTACGACACAGAGAAAGCTTGGTTCCGGAAGTTCAGGAACGGAGAATTTTCTTAGAGAACCAACCACGGTCTGGAGGGCCGGCTGCAGTGAATGAGGGGCACCTTCTGGAGCTAGTTCAGGAGGATCCCCGGCGTTGCACCCAGAGGAACTCGAACACGGAACCTCACCGAAAAAGGGTAATGCTCATTGTCTAGTGGAACTGTAAAGGACTCATTCACTGGGAGCTGCTACCTGCAGTCACAGGCGTGTGGCCTGCTGCAGGTGGTTGGATCGCGTCGAAGCATCGATCTTCGTGAGAAATAAGACAAGATCCTTCTCCTTCACGACAATGTGCATTCACATTCACACGTTGCAAGGTGGACTCGGAAAAACTCCAGTGCTTCGGATGGCATGTCCTGGCCGCCCACCGTATTCACCGGACCTTGCTCCAGCGGACTAACCTGCTTCTTTCATTTTCGAACCACTTGCAGGACAAGGAATTAAGGATAAAGGATAAAGGATAAAGGATAAAGGATAAAGGATGGCGCTACTCAATCCCTTTTGGAATGTACCACGCATTCTACTTCTACGAGATGCCGTGGAGGCGATATGAATGCGTATTTGGTCATACAATGACTTGCGGTGGCCAGTCGATGAATAAGTCAGCGCTCTATCCTTCCCGGACAAGTCTGGCACCAAATCACTGACCCCGGAGGGATGGAAGGCTTGTTTGGCCTGGGCGCGAAATCCGAACCAGGAACCTGGTATCGGGTGCACACGACAGCCGGCGCCTCCTCCGACTGCGCTACACGCGCCCATAGGACATGGAGAAACTTGAAAACTGCTTCGTGCCTTTTTTTAGTTAATTCCTCTGAAATTCTATAGGAGCGGGACCTACAAATCACCTAACAAATGACAATGTGTTGTAGATATTTAATTATGGCGGGTATGTTTGTTAATTGGTGTATGTATAGAACGAGAGAAATAAATTTGAAAAAAATGCACAAGTGGAGGGATACCTTCCTTACAATCTAATAGTATCGGCTCACAAAGGCGACGAGAGAGTCGTGAAGAAGGCGAGCAGCGCACGGGATCACCTACACTTAACAGACCTGGTCCAACGAAAGGAGGATGAAGGCCTAATCACAGAACGGCACAACGGGGATGGAGCGCTTTACAACAGCGTTGTAAGGCAACCTGGGTCCAGCAAACAACAAAATAGCCCTCAAGGAAAGTCGGGCTTAGGCTAATACGTCGTTGATTAGGTGGGACAGAAGCAGACGTTACCGGGCGGCCATATAACTTTAGACGTCTTCAAAGGGAACTGTTTGAACGGTACGATGGAACAACAAGACCTTTTACCATAAGGGAATCTCCATTCTCCACATGGTAACAAAAGATGTTTCGTTTTTGCCGAATCCTCAACGCAAATGAGGAGGAGGCTCCGAAAATTTGTAATGGTTGAGGGTCCGCTGGGTCGAGCTTACCACGTAGGCGCAAATAACTGGTGGCGTGCCCTGGTTGGCGCAGGAATAGGGATGCTGCTTCACGTTATGATGTCGAGGGTTCGATTCCCAACTTATGTGTTGGTGTGTCGCAGTGTTAAGAAACCTCGAAGACAAATGGGTATATATCGCGAAGAGGTACCGCAATATTGCGGGAATTCGCCGATTCTCCTACCGTGGTCACAGCAGCCAATCACGCGGCCTGACCGTCCGGCTGTCCCAGTGCTTGATTGGCTGCCGCGACTACGGTAGGAGCAAATGCGAGTTCCCGCACCCCTACGACGGTGCGTCTTCGCAACACGTGTTGATCAAAGAAGTACGAAACAAGCCTAGCGACCAACTTTATAGGACAGAAACCCCTGGAACGTCACACGGCGATTCCGATATGCTGTTTACGGCTCTTTGGCACCCCGAAAATGGCTGTTTTTCAACCGAGCCCATTGTGATGTGTCACGCGAAGTGGATCCTCCACGATAACCGGCGACATTCATTTCAGTCGTCGGAATCGGCATGATGGGGAGGACAGCCGTGTCACGGCACCACATCACGCCAATTCCTAGGGAGTATTAGCGGGGAGCCCTAGAGTTTGGGTCTTACACAAATTTGAAGGGTCTGGAAATGGACAACTTCATTCCGAACGGGTGAGCGCTGATCGGTCCCACGAGGTGGGGATGTTGCGTCCATTCAAACAACGCAAGCAGTGCCGGTGGTGCAATGGCGTAGAGCATTCCCGCTCAGTCAAGGTTAGGTGAGATGTTGCGATCAGAACTCCTGCCTGGCGCTAGAGTTCTGATCGCAACAAAACATCGTTGTACCAGATATTTCCAGATAGGACTAGCACCATGTCACTGAGCTGGTATTAGAACTTCAGATGGATAAAAATATTAAGACGGCTGCTGTGAATATACAATTTTCACTTCTAATCGCACACGTTTTAAATCAGATTAGATACTTTTTAAACAAAACTGGACACGTTTCAAACCAAATTTGATGGAATCCAAATAAATCTTTTTTCTGATGACTATACTGTCTAAGCCGTGTCTGTGTTAATAAACTCTTTGTCATTGCGCAAAATTTAATGCGAGTATAAATAAATAAATAAATAAATAAATAAATAAATAAATAAATAAATAAATAGGACACCCTTCTAAGCAAGCTTGACGCTTTTACTATCACATTGAGCAACTTCTAAATAAAAACGGCAGTTTTTCAAAGTGAATTAGAAACTCTCAAACAAGGTTAGAATAATTTCTTGTTTAAAGGAAAGTTACTTCTTTGAAATTTTTTAATTCACCTGTCCCGCTGATGAACATATCATATGACATTTATTTTTATTAAAAAAATCTGTTCTAAAGCACGTTCTAGAAATAGAAATATTTTAGCGTAACAGAAGAAGAGATCGCGCCACGTGCTCGTCAGGTTATCAATCAAGTACGAGTTGCGGCGAACTTTTCGAGTTTCGAGTGCATGGCAGCAGGGGTGGGGTGTGCGTAAATGAAATTTGAAATTTCGTAAATCGTAATTACGAAAAAACTGTCGTATGTCGTAAACCGTAAATCGTAAAAATGACCTGACCTATCGTACAATACAAGTAAATTTCCAGAAGGTTGTTTCAGCTAATCGTCATGTTATTTTAGCTCAAGTTGAACAATTTTCTTACCAAACTATTTCCCTTTTGCACGTCTTCCTACCTGCAAGACACCTTTCAAATCAAATTTTACACGTTTCAAGAAAGACAAAAACTGTAGAATTAAAAACTAGCCTATGCATGTTATTCCGAGAAGAGCCCTTGACGTTTGAATTTCATAAAATTCCTTACTTACTATTAATTTTTTAGCTTGCGTATAAATCTAGGATTTGGCAAAAACAACAAGGAAAACGTCGTTGTCAAAGCTAAAATTTGAAAAAAAAATCATTTCACCACTGAGCATATGGCGAAAACAGCAACTGCGCATGTAGTAATCCAGCAAACATACTGTCATACGACAAGGTTGCTCCATGCGTACTAACGAAGTAGTACGCATGAAGCAACCTTGCAAGTAAGTTAGTGTAGTAAGTCGTAGGTTTATGCATGGCGCAATCACTTCGTGACGCATCAAAAGATCTCCGCTTTTCTGTATTTTCGAATAAGTCCAGAAACATTTCCATAGCAAAAGGATGAGAAATGTTTTGCCTTCGAAACAGTACGACGACATTTCTCGCACACCTTTTGTAGTCGCTTTAATCCAAGAGGCCATCTCCTTGAGGCATCTTCAGTTTTATACGATAGGCAAGAAAATTTTGATTTAGATGGTGTCCAGTTTGGTTTAGAAGTAATCCAGTTTGAGTTATGAGTTGGGAAAACGCGGTTTAAGTTAAATCAGGTTCAGTATGAGTTCGTAGAAGTCCATTTTAACGTTTTTAAAGTAAAATTTTAACGCAGCACATGAAGATGGTATATGGACCGCTGCAGGAGGGTAGTTAGACATCCATTGTTTAATGAGAGGATAACAAGCAATAACCACTGCACGGTATTCGGATTCAACTCTATTAATTGTAGGAAGATTGGCGCGAAGGCATTTCGTAAGTTTAAAAGTGCTCTCAAGTTCTCGACAATATCAGCCATCGCGGGAACCCAAACCTACCTAGGACGCCGTTTTCTCGCTTAAGCTTGCACTTGTAGGATTTCGAAAACTATAATATTGCACAACAAAATAATGCTCTGCACTCGCTCGGGCTACCCTTCGTCAGCTCTGTAAAGGACGTTCGCGCTCCGAAAGTCTGCAGTATCCTAAACGGATTAGATGAGGTGGATAGGATAAACTGAATCACACCGAAAATGGGGACCAAGACTGTCAAAACCAGTTCGACCATTTCTTGAAATGCTACAATCAGTTTACTCCGTCCTATGAAGTACAACGCAAACCGATAGAAACGTCAGTGGTTTATCCTTTCCACATGAGTGCAGCAACTTTCTAGATCCCGCCTCCAATCACGAATGATGTTCGATCGTGGATTTGCGTCAATTCTATCCGCCAGGGTTAAGATGTATCTGTTACAAACAACTTGACTAGATGTTACTACCTAAAAGGACGTGGATCTAGATTACTCCGCTCTTTCCCTAAGAAATTGCCGTCAATGTCTTTCTCTGGGCTGAAACAACTTTCGGCGGTAGGAATGCGTTGTGCCTTGCTAGCTCTAGACCGGGAACGGAGGAGCCTAGCCTCCTAGACAGAAGCTTGTTTTTAATGTTGTATTGCACTTGTTTCTCCTCTTGAACCTGTCTGGTTCCAAACGGCAGCCAATACAATGTTAGAGAAATGAAAAAGTTAGTTAGGCCAAGAAATACGTTGGATTCGAGAAGCCTATGCATAGAAAGGCGTCTTCTGCCACAGTAACACATTGGATCATCATAAAACAACTCCAAAGAGAAGTGAGGATGAGCTATGCATAAGAGGAGACCATTAGAGTACGCAAATCTTCATAACCTGGTCCACATAAATTTGGATGTGAGTTGGTTGTTAATCAAAGATCACATTTACGAAAATTTACGATTTGCGACCCAAAATGTCGTAAATCGTAGAACGTAAAAATTCGGCAAAAATAGTCGTATATCGTAAAATTGTAAAACGTAAGTCGTAATTACGCACCTTCCTGCATGGCAGGATCAAAATAAAAATGAAAATAAAAATTTGTAAAGTTATTACATTTACTGAGGCAGGTAAACTAAAAAAAAATCAAAGAAAGTTACACAAATTTCCGTTGAACAAAAAATTGCTTTTCATCTCATTGAGTCTGTTGTTTAACCTGCCCGAAGGTAATTTCGATTTTGAAAACGTTCACTTTGATTTCAAAAGCATCATGTTGGTTGAATTGTGTCCAATTTAAATTGAAATGTGTCGAATTGGACGTAAAAATGGTGTATCAAAGATTGCCGTGATGTTACTCCGCTGACCAATAAAAAAGGACCTTTGAACTATATTTGCAACAAGGCAATACATGGCGGTGGCCACCATTATCCTCCCCCCAGTGGTAGGTCAAACCAACCAGTAATTTCAAAAACAACAATGAGTCCAAGAAAGGAGTACAGTAGTGAAAAAGTGGTCCTCTTTACCCGCTTCGTCTGAGTAGGCGCACGACGTGCCAGATCGCGCGATCTTCATTTCCTGGGCAACGCCTCCTTGCCGTTGCTTGGCGTATTCATAGAACAACACCGCAAGTAGAGAAGAAGTCTTCGCTCCTCTCGAAAAACAGGAAACCCCGATGAGGAAGAGCTGTTCTAATCCCGTCAAACCGACATCATTGAATTCCAACGCCGAGTTTCTAGATTGGTGTCAATTTGAAGTGGATATTTTCTTCCAAACCTCTTGAAAATACAAAAAATAGGGATGGTTTTTAGGGGTAGGGCGAAAAAATCAGAGCCGGATCGGGCTAGATCTCGCCCAAGAATGACGTACCCCCCCCCCCCCCATTCCGAAATTCTCGATTCTTAAGCACATTGCAAGGGAGCGGTTGTTATCACTTTCAGATTTACTTGTTGCTGTTCTGTATTTGGCTGTGTTCATTTCGCATTTTTCCCATGAATGCCTTATGCAGCCTGTTGAATAAATAAATAAATAAATAAATAAATAAATAAATAAAAATCGGTTTAAGGCAAGACTACGCTAGTCCAGTTGGGAAAAATGATAAAATTGTTCAGGCGGGGAACTATGGACCCTACCAGGAGGGCGCTGGTTCGTGAAACTAAGATTCTAAGAGGGCACATGAAAAACAGAGGCGTGAGGCGCAGCTGGACGAGGAGCCGCCTGTCGTATTGATCCCGAATCGACTTTTTTGGTTCGGATATCGCCTCGGCCATCCAGCCCTCCATCACCCGTGCCAGGTGAATTGCCAGGTAAAACCCTGACCTGTCCGTCGGCTGGCTATTATGAATCACTTTATAGGCCAATTATTATTATTATTATTATTATTATCATTTATTACATGGAAACCCATGTTGACTGTGATATTATACGACACAACAAAACAAACCAACGAGAATGAACAAGGAATAAAACGATAATGCAGAAGCAAGACTGTAGTAGAACATACGAAAAGAGAGCAAGTTTGGCATTACGGATCCAGATGTTTTTTGTAATTCATCGAGTGAAAGTGCAACGCATAGCTCATACCAGAAATACAGCTATTAAAGTTGACATCCATTTGCTCTTTATTTTTTGCCTTATAAAAAGAATTTTGAATAGTGTCGTTAATGTGGTTTACACAAGGGAGGTAAAAACGCGCTAGCCAATTACAGGAATCACAACATCAAAGCTACACGTCCCTCTGGAGCACATCCATTCTATACGGCTTGACTGGTCTGACCATGAGATGCCATCCTCCCACCATTATGTAGGCCACATCGGCGACTAGTAGCGACTTTTAGAAGAGTGTAAAACAACATAGTGGTGTGTTCTGCAAATAAAAATGTGTACGCGTTGTAAGGACCCACCGCAGGGATGCGGGAACGCGCCGTTGCTACCGTAATCGCGGCAGCCAATCATGTGCCCTGACCGCGCAGCTGGATGAGCGCCTGATTGGCTGCCGTGTTTACGGTAAGATTGTGGTAGGCGCGTTTCCGCAACCCATCGCAGTGCGTCTTCACCGAAGAAACAGAAAAAAAGATAACATATGATCTTTCCGAACTGAGTGAGGACATGATGGCTCCGGAAATAACCTCAAATTGTTTCGAGATGCAAACAAGAGCAGCGAAGGTAGCCGGGTTCTCCAGATGTGGCGCAAAGGAGGGATGCTTGATGTGAAGGCGAGATTTAGCACTGCTGATCACGTATGCAAGCAGTGTCCACATAACAAATGTCAAATATACAAAAATAGACGGAGCTCACGCGATGAGGTTGGAAAAGTAATCGCATCAACGCAGTCGGAGTAGGTGTCGGCCACGTACACCTTGAATCGAAGTTCTTGGTTCGGATACTGGGAAGGCCCATCAAGACAATTATTCCACCGGGTGCTTGAGAAGGAGAATACATGTAACTGACCACCGTCGGACTACTGTAAGTCATTGTAAGGCGAAATATACATTCGAATTACCTTCACAACACCCCTGTAAAAGTAAAGTGCGTGGCGCATCTCAAAAGAGATTGATTAACACCAAACTTTATTCCCACTCTTACTGAACAGAATTTCACTTGCCCTTGGTATGTCAATAAATTGTCCCGCTAAGAAAATTTTCGAAGAAATTAGCTATAAAAGTTAGAAAATTCAAATAAAAACCATTTTCATTTAATAGGGACACCTTTCAAAATAAAATAGACACTACGTAAAACATATAAGCATATTGTGAGTTCAAATGAATACAGTCCAATAAAGCAAAAGAATATATTTAAAAATACATCATTATTTCAATTTGTAAAGCATCCTAAGAAAATTACTTAATTATTTTTATTAGTTCTATTTTTTAAAGCTTGCATTTGTCGTTTGCATTGCATTTCCTATTGGATTGATGGTGTAAATGCTGTCTACGTGCATATAAATCTAAAAGCAGAAAGAACAATTACAAAATGTGCTTCATAATCCTTCACTGCTCACTGTTATGTGATGCATTTAGCAGTAGGCGCGTGTAGCGCAGTAGGAGGAGACGCCTACTCTCGCGTGCACCCAATTACAGGTTCTTGCTTCAGATTTTCCGCCGAGGCCAACCAAGCTTTCCATCCCTCCAGGGTCGGAGAATTGGTTCAAGACTTGTCTAGGAAGGATGGAAGCGCTGACCTATTCATCGGCTGGCCACCGCAAGTCATCGTGTGGCCAAATTACGTATTCAAGCCGCCTCCACGACATCCCGTAGAAGACGAATTCGTGACGCATCACAAAAGGGATTGTGTAACGTCATTCTGTTTCATTTATTTAGCGTTAACCGTGTTGTATGTTGCAATGTTGTGGACGGGTGTACCTCACAATATCCTCGCGCGAAAAATTCTTTGCATCAGGTCGCTTTATAGTGAACAAATACAAGAATAGTCTTATAAATATTGGTCGAGGGGAATTTTTATGTTCATCGGCAAAGTGCATATAATTTCCATAAGAGACCTTGTATATTTTTTGTGTAAGTTGCGAATCTTTTCTAATCGGAAGGTGGAACATATGTAGTGATTTGAGTACTCATTCTCTGCCTTGAGTTTCTCCGAGAGTTTGTCTTATACTTGGGCTTTCATTTGAATGTGATGGCGTGGCATGGAATCACGTGCGCAATTGGCACGTTAATAACTGTGTTCCTTGAAAGACTTGTTGAAATATGCCGGAAGATCCAATAATATTTTATTTTAATCTCAAAGTGGACCAACCAGCCGTCTAGTCCGTCAAACCAACCACGTGTGGTGGCCGAATAGCGCTGGAGAAAGGACCGTGCAACGGTGGTTCGAGAAATTTCGCTTTGCAGATTTCAACCTTGAAAATGCACCCCGAAACGGCAGACCTACAGCAATCCAGGACGACGTCTCAAAGGCCTTCTTGGAGGCTAATCCACGGCAAACAGATTACAGAAGGTCTAGCTCGGTAAGTCTGCTATTACAGATGGATTTGAAACGGCGAGGAAAGGCGAGAGAGCTCGAAAAATGGACCCACCATTTGACTGACCGCCAGGATTTGTCGCCTTTCGAAACCCGTTCTTCTTTGTTTCTCTGGAACCAAAACCACCCATTTTTGGATCGAATCGTCAAACCAAACACGTTCAGGACAGTGGGTTGATATCTACGACCTCCCCTCCCCCTCCACCTCCGGACATTTCCCCAAGTAGAAATCCCGACAGAAAAAGACGATGGCAACAGTTTGCAGGTCGGCGGCTGGCGTGATTCACTACAACTTTCGGAATCAGGCCGAAACCTCACAGCAGAGTCCTACCGTGACGGAATCGATGGAGATGTACCGAAAACTGCGTAAGCTGCAGCCGGCATTGACCAACAGAAGAGATTCCGTTCTTCTGCACGCCATGCTCTTCAGACCTTGCGCCAGCCAACTACCTCCTTTTCAAGCGCTTTCAGAACTTCCTCGCCGGTAGAACATTCGCAAATCAGGACCACGCGAAAGCGGTCTTTCTAGAATTCGTCGCATCTCAAACACCCAATTTTTTCGCTGGAACTAATCTTCTAATCAACAACAAGTATCGCATTGGAGAAGGTATCGTTCGTTTAGTTTTCGTCATCGTTTGAAGTAGACCAGTCGAAAACGCCAACATTTTCCAGGCAACCTAATTATAACAGTAAAGCATTGCTTTGACTTTGTTACAAAGAGCTCATAAAGACTTTGGATACATTCACCTTTGCTTTTGCCTTCAGTCTTCAAGCATTTGCCTTTGCTTGAAGACTGTACGGTTCAAAATGAATGGTAGGAAGCATGCAGTCACCTCGAAGCACATCAGTCGCATTCTGCTCGTTTGAACATTGATGTCTTTGAGACGACAATAATTCCGACTAAATCTCGAAGCTTAAGATCTTCACATCAAGCTCTACACTACTTGAGGGGATTGAAAGCGAAGTGCCACGCTTTGAAAGGGCGACATGAATAAGGAGTAAATCTCGAAAGCTCGGAAATATGTAGAACTGCGCACATACTTAGCACAAGAGTCGAAGTTAAAGCCGTCATTCATCAAACGAGGGCCGGCGCGTAGAAGAGAGAGAAGGGAGGAAATTAATTAAAATGCTCAGCGCGAGCAAGACAACTGGCGGCGATGATTTATGAAAGACGCCAGACAGAAAGGAAGTTTTTTTCGTCGACGACGGACGCGCGTGCGTGCGTGGAAGCCGACGGCGAATCGCGGCCGACGCCGATGTCCTCGTGTCTGGGTGGATTCGTTTCCGACGTGAGTACAGAGTCATGAAGAAGCGGAGACGATGCGTTCGCTCGTCAACCTTCTTGTCTGGATCTGTGGCGAAACGAACCTTTGACATCCGTTTTAAGATACTCCTTGCCTTTGGAAGGAGGACGTATGGCAGCAGACACTTGCTGACCAGATCTATTCAAAGCGCCGAGAGGTGGAATGCGTGGCGCATCCTGGAAGACTCATTCGCCTCAGGCGTTGTCTTTTATCACATAACCACATCACATGGTCAGTCTGCCTAATATTCGGCGGTTTGGTTTCTACTTAACCATTGGCTCTCCCTCGCGCAGCTACTGAAAAAAAATCGACCTTTAATTTCTTATTTTTTCTAATAAGAACGTTATTAAAAACTATATTAAAAATAATTGTTTTAAAAATAATATTAAAGTTTAAAAGTAATAAAATAAACAAATGATTGAAATCGAACGACAGTTCTAAAGCCTGTCCATCGTCCATCATATTTGCATAGTGTCCGTTATGAACAATAATCGATAAAATCGATCAGTAGTAACCCGCCGATCGATTCTGCTCACCTGCTGTGAGTTCTATCCGCCGGCCAACATAATCGTGTGATCCCGAACCCAAATGATCAACCATGAAAAGTTATCAATAAAAACACAATAAATCGATCATATCGATCGATAATGGCCAGGCCATCGATACTGTTGGTATGAGCACAATCCCCCGACCAATACGATCATGTGATTCTCATCACGATAGATCAAGTACAGACATCAATCAACAAATCGATCGATAATGATCAGCCGACAGACAGAGCTTGTTGTGGAGCTTGTTCATCGGGCAATATCTTCACGTGGTTTCCACCTCAAATACGGATAACGATCGATAAAATCGATCTATGATGGCCAGCACATCGATACTACACAATTCCCTCTTGTGAGCGCTGTACACCGGCCAATTGATTCGAGTGATTCTCACCAAAGAAGATCAAGCACAGGCATCAATCGACATGTAGTTCAATAATGGCCAGCCGATCGATAATGTTCGCCCATTTAGCTGGTCATTATCGATCGATTTATCAATTGAGGTAAGCGTTGATCGTCTCTGGACTGTATCCACTGGTCAACATATACGCGTAATTTTCACCTTAAGTGGTCAACTACGGTCACCCATCAATGAAATTGAACGATTACGGCCAGCCAATCGATACTGTTTGCTTGCTGCAAAGCTTCTCCTCCATCCAACCAATACATCCGTATGATTCTCACCACGGAAGGTCAAGTACGGGTAACAACTGATAGGATCAATCGATAACTGTTAGAAGATTTATACCGCTTGAATCCTACGAACTCAGTATACATACCCCTGCGGTCCATGTTTAACGGAGATCGATAATATCGATCGAAGTACGCGTTCGGGTCTTGGTCGGACAGACGGACGGACAAACAGACACTATCTTTTTTTACGCAGAAGGATTTTGTCACCTCAACTAAGCAGCTGCTCTTGATTTAAGGATGGAGAAGGACAAATTTATCCTAATGCGTAACGCATTCTACAATTCCTTTTAGGATTCACCACGCATTCTACTTCTACGGGAAGTTGTGGAGGCGATTTGTATGCGTATTTGGCCGGCATAATGACCTGAGGTGGTCCTCCGATGAATAAGCCAATGTTTTCAGCTTTTCGAACAAATCTGGTGACTACTCCCCTTACCCCGGAGAGCGTAGCGTCGGCTTGGCTGGTCAGGTTGGAGATTCCGAACCTGAATCCTGGAGTCGAGTGCGGCGACAACCGGCGCCTTCTTCGACTGTTCTACAACGCATGCAATCCTAGAAATACTTCATAGTGAAGTGTTCGGTGTGGTAGAATCTCCCAAGGAATTCTTAAACGACAAATCATCTCGCATCGTTCACAGCACTTGGTCTGGAGAAACAAACGCGAAGTGTAAAGTAATTATGGGCCTCTCTAAAGCCGAATGGTTGAGCCCAGTGGCTACTGATGGAGCCAGCAGAAACCTTCGTAGTTGGCACGTCACAAAAACACACTTAGTCTCCAGAAGAACTGCTCGAGACACTGGACGACCGCATGATTGAGGTGCCGTCCATCGCTGAAAGCGTTTTCTGTGCTCTAATCTTTTAACGAGGTCGACCCGACGACGACGACGACGACTGCGGCGACGACGACGATGATTGGAGTGAGGTGGGCACGGCAGGCGACGACGTGTGAGGCGTGGAGGAGGGCGGTGGTTGGGTTATGAGGTGCGAGATTGATGGAACTGAGCGGCGACACCGACCAGACACACGAATGCTTCAATCGAGGTGGTCGAATTGCACCGGGAGCATCCATCGAGCACCTGATGATGCCAGCCAAGAAGACAAAGTACAACCTAGTCAAACTGACGAAGACGAGAAGACTCCCGCCACCTACACGCCGCCTACGACTTCGGAGAAGAACTGTTCCTTGGAACAAGCAGCGGTGATGGCGCTTCGTTGGGGATGAACATCGATTTGCACGAGTCTCTAACAAGTCGAGTCGGACGGCTGCGCTGAACCGATGTGGCTGCGTACCAGCTTTGTCTGTGACTGTCACTTATGCCCCAACATCCGACTACCTCGAAGAAGTCGTCGAGGCCTTTTGCACTGTCAACAAAGTGAGCATCGGCGACACCAACACCAACGTTTAGATCGGGCCACGAAGGTCGCCGGAAGAACTTCACATTGGAATTCACGGTTTAGAGTGGAAGGAGCAAGGTGAAAGGCTGTCTGAGTTTATCATGGCGACGAAAACCATCCATGGAAACTCACAGTTCCAGAAGCCTCCCTCCCTACGATGGACCTGGAGTGGTCAGTTCCACAACGAGATCGACTACATCATCTTTAACTGCAAGTATTGCCTGACCGACGTCTCCGTTGTCCCAAGTTCTACAAGGGATCGGACCTCCGCCTCTTTCGCGCGAGGTTTCGCTTTTCGCGTCAAGAAGAGAAGGCCGCGAAGTTCAAGAAGAGGAGTCCCAGAACGACCATCAACTGGGACCTCTACACCTCTCTTGCCGGCCTTTGGGAAGATGCCGTCATGGACAACGTCGATGAGGAATACGACCGCTTCGTGCACCATCTCCACGATAGTGCTAAGGGAGCTGAGAGCTTGAAGACCACCAAGAGACGCCTGTCTCCGAAAATTCTCGGGCTGATACACCAGCGTGGAGCAGCACGAGCGCCAGGCAACTACCTACTCGACGTCCGAGCTTGCGAAGCTATGCAGAGCGGCGATAAAGGAAGATCTTAAGGAGAGAAGGTCGGAAGTGTTGACTGAAGCAGCAGAGGCAGGGTTGAGCATCCGCAATGCCAGCCGGAACTTTGCCAACTTCAAGACCAAGATGACCACTCTCCGACCTCCTGACGGAACCGTCACATCTTCCAGAAGGACCATGGAGAAGGTCATTCACGATTTCTACTCCGATCTCTTCGATAGCCACGTCCACCTGCCCCCACGCCATCTTCCGCAGGATGGATACGTCGTCCCCTCTGTTCTTCCTTCCGAGATCCGACACGCCATCTCGTCGATGAAGAAACGTACAGCACCCGGTCCCGACAGGATCAGACCCGAACACATGAAGAATCTCACGCCAACGCTCATCAACACCCTGGCGCGGCTCTTCACACGATACCTGTCGGAGTGCAAGGTTCCATCTCAGTGGAAGACCAGCAGAACCGTCTTGCTGTACAAGAAGGGAGACGTGCACGGCATTGGCAACTATCGCCAGCTCTGTCTGCTGTCGGTAGTCTACAAGCTGTTCACTCGAGTCATCCTGAATCCTGTCGACATTTCAAGGCCTGAGGCACAATCACATGAGTTATATCGTCGAAAAAATTCCACCGAAGAAATTCGTTGAGCTTCTACAGAAATACTGTTCCTAGGCGGGAAAATTTCCTTGGCGAACTATAGTTGTCCTCTCAGCGATCAGCAGGGAGTGTCCGAAATGACTTAGAATGCCAGCGTCAGATGAAGCGTAATTAGGGTAATTGCGTAGCAACGTCGCATTGCAGAGGCTACCTGTAAGAAAAGTCACAGACTCTCGCGACGGTCAACTGTAAGGGCAACTATAGTTCAGTGGTGAAATTTCACCGGTAGATGAACGGGATTTCACCAGCAGCACAACAAGTGACAAATTTAAGCGGAAGTCTGAAATGGGTTAAAGCTCGATGAAAAATGCGTTTGAAACTCTCGCCATGGAAATTTCGTTAACTCGCAGGAGCAATACTGTTCACCTACCGACCCTTCTAGTTGACCTCTACGAGTGCCAGAGGTTGAAAACGCTCTTTGCTTAAAATCCTTGTTGAACTACCGGAGGACAATCACTGAACAGTGGGCGAAAAACCAATCACCTGTCGTCGAATTTCGTACAACGATCACGAGAGCTTTTCCTTTTATTTCACCGCAAGTTCATTAGCAGTTATCCACTAGGAGTTTTGGGATCATTTTCGCCACAGCCGTGTTCAGTCGACCTATATAAGCGTCGGTTGTTCTCAGGCAGAAGAAGTATAATGTGCCGGATGACACTCCACGTCGCCAACACGGATAAAAGAAGGAGAAGCGCCGGTTGTTCTCAGCCAAAACAAGGATAAAATAAGGATGAAGATCAAGCATTGAAGACCTTAAAATAATTAGCCTAACCCAACCATATTCAGTATATTAGCCGCGAAAAGTGTAAGGAATCAGCGGCAGCAGCAGCGATTCGCAGAAGATACATACAATTAGCGGCGACGTGGGGTGTCATCTGGCACATTAGTCGAGAACGCCGACGTCAAATTACAAGGTGCTGATAGCCGAGCACATTGGGCATCATCCCTGAACTAGTACAACCACTCGCGCCTTAGATTTATTAATCTACTTCTAAATAAATAAATGAGTAGTAGGTTAGACGAAAAATTCTGTCAATTTCCGACGCCTGTATTGAAAAATTCATAACTCTGCCCATGAAGCATCTTTTCACTTAAGCTAGACTATAACCTTGGCTATTTCTCTTTTTCTTTCTCGGCCAAGGCAAAATATATCAATTGATTGCACTTTCTAAGAAATTTGACGATTTTTAGGATGTTTGAAATCGCCACAACAACCTTGTAGAGAAAGTAGAACCGATCGGTTGAAAACAGCTCTAGCGGCCATTAATTTTGCGTGGACGGACGAACAGACAGAACAGCGGGCAGGGTAGCTGTTTTAACTGTACCAGGACATTGTGACACAAAAATATGAGGGAAGGCTGGGTTGTACAGGCGGGATCCAACTCATAAATCGATTCGATGGGTTTCTTCCAACTACACACGCCTTCAATCAAAAAACAATAAATTTAAAAAAACATCGATGAAAGCAACCCTAGCGGCCATCAATTTCACCGGGCAAACAAATAGACAAACGGACAAGCTGAATGGTTGAGAGCAACTCTAGCTAGCACTAATTTTGTGCGGACGGACGAGCAGAGAGGCCAACGGCAGGGTTAGCCCTTTTATTTGTGGCAGGACATTGTGATATAAAACTATGGAACGTGAAGAATAAACTTGACGTAAAATTTGCACAAGGATCTCAGAAAAAATCGACTAATTCAAAAACTCAAAAATTCTAGGTACTTATCGGCTTTTAGACCCACTGGGAAGTGACACAGACAAGAAAATGAAGATATTGCGGTGCGGCTGCTAGTGCTAGATGGTACGAATAGGTAGCTGGTGCAGTCATTGCTTCGACTGGCTAGGGCCTAGCCCGCTCTTTCCAATGGATCGGGCAAAAATTCGGTAAGTGCCTAACTTTGCATAATAATATAATATTTGTTTCGTGTCAATTCGTGTTATTGTTGGTATCAATCTAACGTGACAATCTGGCAATATTATTTATTTTTGAGATGATATTTAAGCCGAAAAATATAACGACTACTAGTGAGACAGCGGTGCCTTACTAATCTGGAGCTGCATCGGAAGTTCTTTCCTTCAATGAGCTTCCCGATATGATGATGTAGATGAGGAACGAGAGCGCCGGCCATTATTCCATTTTTTTCTCGATAATTGCTGCTGCTCATAAGCAATTGGTAGCTAGACGTGATCCAAATCCGATTGTTCTCGAAAAACCTAGAAGATTTTCTTGGGTCGAGAATATTACTTTAATTGAATCGAAGGCGGAAATATTTGTCAAAGAATCCTATCCAACTTGGGCGTTTAAGTAGGACGATGGGACACAGCTGTGGTAGAAATATGTAATTCCGAAGCTCAGAGCGGTCAGCTGTGGGGTGAACTTCCGGTAAGGTGGAGGGTCAATTGTTCGCTACGTGAAATTCACGGATAGGTGACCGGTTTCGGCCATTCGTGAGCTGCTTTCGTTAAAGACAGATCTCGCTATAACGATGTAACTAAGGACGATATAGCACAGGTGTGGCGAGAATAGTTGCGAAACAGCTAGCGGTGAACTGCTGGTCAATAAGAAGGTCAAATGGTCGTTGTGTGAAATTTACCGATAGGTGACGGGATTTTCGCCCATTTGAGACCAACTTTATTCGAAGACATGTGCCAGTTACTGGTGCCTAGAGGACGATGGAGAATACATGTGGCGAATATATGTAGTTCTGAAACTCCTGCCGGTCAACTACTGGTGAACTTCCGATGACGAGCAAACAGCTCGCTACATGCAATTCATCGATAGATTACAGGATGTTCGCTTGCTAGTGAACGGCTTCTCACCGCTAGTTCAACAGGATTTTAAACAACGAGTGAGCTCAACTTGCCTCGCGCGCAGCGTCAGTAATGTGAGGCTTCTGTGCAATTACACAAATTACACGTCACTTCACGCCGCCCTCATTTTATATCATCTCACGATCAGACACTCGCAGCGGTGAATCGGAAAGACAACTCAGAAGATTTCACTCACCGAAAAAGTTGTCCGACAGGTGAACGATATTTCTAATGATATTGAACGGCATCTCTCGAGTTGGAGTTTTAAACGTAGTGTTCAACAAGTTTTGACCCATTTTAAAGTCGCGCGCAAAGGGCCTAATTCCACTGCTGGTGAAATTCCGCTCAGCTGCCGGTGAAATTTCATCCATTCAACTATAGTTGCCCTTCGATATACAAGTGCAATATAGATAAAATACAATAAAAAATACAATACAATATTACATAAATTAGACGTCACCTTCGTGTATAGTGAATGTATAGTTAAACGTCTTATTTCAAATGTCCGCTCTTTAGACAGGAATTAGGTTGCTCTCTTTTGGATGAGAACTATTATCTTTCATCTCTGAAACTTGGCTGAAAAGTAAAAATGAACTTGCACCACTGCTTGGCCCCGCCACCTCTTGTAATGAGGCGGTAAGGTGCGAAGAAGTAATTCCACTATTTCTTCATTTCTTCCACTTTCAATTTTCCTCATCACTTTGCGTTTTCGAGTGCGTTCGACAACGCCCCTCATTCTAGGTTAATCAGTAAGTTGAAATCGATTGGTATTCATCCCGATTTTGTACGCTGGATTGAAAGCTTCTTGGTGGGCCGTACGTTCCAGGTCAGTTTTCGAAATTCCTCTCCAACATCTACCGTAATAGCGGCCTCCAACAGGAAGGCGTTTTGTCTCCTCTACTGTTTCTTGTGTACATTGCAGATCTTCCTTCTTTGGTTTCCTCGAATAACGTGAGGTGTCTGATGTGTGCCGATGATCGAAAAATCTATAGGACTATCGAAAACCCCTGTGACACAGTGCTTCTCCAGGCTGCTGCTAACTGTGTCCACGCCTGATCATCTCCTAATGGGTTACCCTTTGACCTCATAAGAGAAAGGTTTTCCCTCTGGGCCAACCAATCCCTCCTGCCTCATATTCTATTTGTGATACCGGATTGTCGCAATATATGAGGTATATGAGTTATTTCCCTACAGCTCCTACAGCTGAGTTCCTACAGCTTGTAAATGTGTAAACTACAGACGCCTTTGGATATCGGGATAGACCAAAACTAAGCATATAAACCTTATCTAAACAGTATTTGTGAAAAGCGTGGAGAACTTCACAAACCACATTTGAATTTCCGCCTAGACTATCGTAATGTATCTTCGACCGCTCACCTGTAGTTCGAATTCAGTTCACCTAGCAGTGCTCGGTGAGTTCACCCAGCTTTCACCTGCAGGTGACATCTCACCGCGTCTGATACCACCCTACCTCACTTGCAGTACACCGTCAAAGGATTGCGAGTCATTTCCTGTGTCTACAGTGTGTTCCGTCGTTATACCTAATCGTCTTCAACATTTTTAGGAATATAATAATTCCGTGAGCAAAAAGACCAACTTCTGGTATAGAAAGTGGCTACCGTAGGCGGCCCGAAGAAGAGGGTCTCAGATGAATAGCCCGGCTCTGTGAATAGTAACGGCTGAGCCCAGACGATGACGATGACGACGACGACGACGACACACGCTCTAAGCTAACGCGATTAGCCGACGAACATATGCGCCACAGTCGCACTTTATTAGTCGAATCCTTCGGCATTTATACGCCGGCAAATTTCCACGAGTCGTTGGATAAGGGGCTGATTCTGAGCGGGCTCAAAAAGTCGACAAAGAAGCTTCATTTGCATTAAGCTCGATCAAGTAGCATTAGCCACAATAGTCCGGTTAAGGCGTAACGCAGCCTCTGCTTGTGATGAGTGAATTTTCAGAAGGCGAACAAAATCAGAGGAAAAAGGAAAAGAAAAATGACGACATGTGGATCTCATTTCACAAACTTCAATCATTTTCAGCATCCCCTATTCCCAGAGTACTGTTTTTCCGCACCCGAAAATGAACTTGTCCGAGAGCACGAATGCTGTAGACGAACAGCGAGGGGATTTATCTTTTTTTGAGAAAGACATTCCGGGAAGGCGAGTGGGTTAGCGCAGTCAGAGGTAGCGCAGGCTGTCGCGCGCACCCGACCGATTTCAGGATCTTGGCTCGGGGTTGCCCGCCTCAGACCTCTTAAGAATTCCATCCCTCTGGGTTCGGTGAATTGGTATCAGCACTCTTCAGAAACAATGACTTACCCGATTTCGACTCACAGTCTCACCCGTTTCGTATTGTGCATTGAATGATTCGAATTTTTCAGTGATAGTAACCGCTTTGTGAAACAGATTGAAGAAGCGGGCTACTCCCTGTATGAAACAACTATATTTGAAAAATGCGATTTTTTAAATATCAGAATTTGAACACAGTCGAAAGCTCGATTTTTTTTCAATATGTCGAATACTTTCAAAAACTGCAATTTTTTGAGAATTCGAATTCGAATATTCGAGCTCTAATGAAAGTCATTTGAACACCTTTTCGAGTAGGTCACTCGAATACCTACTCGAATAGGTGACTCGAGCACAATTGCAGAATCATTCAGGATTTCGATCTATGCTCAGGAATGGTCATTTAAATGGTGGTTGTGGGAATCAACATTATTGATTTTTGTCAAAGTATAATAAGTAATCAGTGGATAGGCTTCACAAAACAACAAGCATTGTCTGTTTAACTGTTTATTTATTTACCAACTATAAGGAAAAAGCCCGCCTCCACGAAAACTAACCTCCGGAAAAAAATTCGAATTCACAAAAAGACCTTTCGATAGCCAATAAGCGGAGATTGAATTTGCGCAGACAGACGCGTACATGGACAAACGGAGAAACTAAGTTTTTCGTGTGTAGTAGGATACTGCAACACATAGCAACAGCTGGTGAAATGGCGCAGTTTGCCAAAGCACGGGGTTACAAGCTCAAGTCCCGCCTAGGACCAGAGAGCCCCTCTTTTGTCGCAGCCAAACAACGTTGATAAAGCACGAACAATTGATAGCATTACTATCTCAAGACTATAATGGAGCGATGGAGAATCAATCAGTAATAAAATACATTAAAACTAATAGATTGGCAACTAATTTCGCGGACTCTCAAGAATCTTCAGCAAAAGTCTTTATTAACAAATAACTAATGACAATCTTTAATTAAAATAAGATCCCTCAGAACGCACAAGTGCTTCCCATATATCAGGCAGCTGGTCTATCCCACAGCCATAGAATTATTGTGCTTTTAAGGCCAAGAATCTTTGGAGGTGCATTTTGACCCGGTCCACATTATTAAATCGTTCTCCAACCAAGAAGTACTGCACGGAACTAAAAATGTGGTAGTCACTCGGAGTAAGGTCTGGGCTGTAAGGTGGATGAGTTTGACGCTCCCAGTCAAGGTCTTCTATTTTTCGAGGCGTCCGGTTCGCTACGTTCCCTCCGTTTGGTGGTGTCAAGAAGGTATTAACTTCTGGAAGCTCGTCAAGAACGGTTCCAGCATTAATGCTGTAATCTACTCCTCTCAACCTGGCCGCGCGCAGGTTGAACTCCGCTGGAATCGGTTCAGATAGATTTTCAGGAGCGGAATTATCTTTCAGCAAGATAACGCCAGATAACACGTCACGAATCGGGAGCTTCAAAAAATCGAAGACCTTAGCTGGGAGCGTCTAACTCAACCACCTTACAGCACAGGCTGTACTCAATCCCTTCTGGGATGCGCCAGCGCATTCTACTTCTACGGGATGTCGTGGAGGCGAAATGAATGCGTATTTGGCCATACAATGACTTGCGGTGGCTAGCCGATGAACAAGTCAGCGCTTTATCCCTCCCAGACAAGTCTGGTACCAATTCACCGACCCCGGAGGGATGGAAGGCTTGGTTGGCCTGGGCGGGAAATCCGAACCAGGAACCTGGTATCTTGTGCACGCGACAGTCGCGTCTCCTCCGACTGCGCTACACTCGCCCAAAAATAATATAAAAATATAATTTAATGAAATATAAAATAAATATAGTAATGTAATGATAAAATAATAACAATAACTAATAATAAAATAATAATGAAACAATGACGTGATAATAATAACAGGCTCTAAAAAATAAAACATTGGCTGTCCAGCACAAGTCATTGTTTGGCCAAATACGCATTCAAATCGCCTCCACGAACTCCCGCAGAAGGAGAACGCGTGGCGCACCCTAGAAGGGATTGTGTAACGCCGTCTTTAATCGTTTTCATCTTAATTATACTTTTTAATATATTTTACATGTTTTACTTAAAAATAAATTTGCTAATATAACTATCCTGGGCTCTTCTTTCTTCTCTAGGCAAGCCAGGGAACTCGTTCCGGTTAGAAGTGATCGTTACTATTGGTTTAGTTGTCATTTTAAAGGCCTTCTCTAGGTAAGGCACTAAATAATTATGCTAAAAACTTTTAAAATCACCAAATTATTTACTGAAATAAATTACACTTTCTATACTAAGATTTTTAACAAGCCGAAATTCGAAGCCGGAATTCTCAAAGCTCTTTCAAAAAGGCAGCATAGTTAATGCAGATCTAAAGTGATGGCTGATTTTTGGACAACCTACTATCTACTTTGAATCAAATTTGTCTATGATGCTTAACGTTAGTAAACAAATAAATAGAAAAAGTACTAAATAAAGAACAAATAAGCGACTATATAGCGAAAGATTGTCGCCGACAACGCAATTGAAAAGGAACAACAACAGAAAAGAGGCCACCGGCTCGGAATTCCAATTGCTTCTGTTTGTTGTTAGCACGCTTGTTTTGAGGCTAATTTCTTTCACCTGCTCTATCGCAACTACTTCAAGGTATCGGGAGAGGATGAGTTGTGGAATCATCAAGAAATTCAGAAGTCAGTCATTTCGCCAGTCAGACGACCTTAAGGAAGGGTTAAGGGTGAAGAGATTGCTCAACCGAAGGAAAACGTCAACAAAATCAGCGGAAACTTCTTAAGACGTTTGCGCGGCTTTCTCTCTGAACCTACTCAACTCAGTGTCTCATTGACTGAGCAGAGATAAGAGCGGGGTGAGGCCTATTGCGCACATCCGATTCCAGGTTCCAGGTTCGGATTTCCTACATCCCGAGGAAGAAGAATGCGAGTAGCATTCCAAGATTTATTAGGGCCGTCCTTTCTCCTCGTCTGGGCGTTTTGAGATTTAAACTGAAAACCTTGCGAATAGATATAAAGGGCGTTAGACATGCTTCACAACAGTTAAACACCGAGCAACAAAATAATACAAAAGTAAACAATAAAAACCAGAAAATAAAAACGACATCAATAAATAACACAAAAATCAATATTAAAGAACATGATTCACTGTTGAACAGAGACGGCTAATTGAGGTTAGGGGCATATGATAGCCGTTGAAGAGACTTCACAACGAGTAAACGGTATCGATTGAGTAATCAATATCTGGCGACAGCATCGAATTTTGGCACTAAATCAGCGACTAAATTGAGAATCGTTCGTAAATAAAAATTAAGTTATACATTATAAAATTTATATTTTATAATTTAATAATTTTTTATTAATAAAAACCGAAAGAAAATGAAAAATAATAGTAACAATAAAAATTAGAAGCATTAGGTTGTCTTCCATAAGTCTTCGCCGTTTTTTTTTCAACGATTCACTGCAGATTTCGCCGGCGGTCTCCTGCATAGCGCTGCATAGCTTTCGAAAGAGAATGATTTGCTCTATCAGAGCCTGTATTGCATTTCTTTTTTCATCGTGAATTTTCTCAATTTTTAGGTCGTTGAAGTGAAAAGGGAAAATGTGAAAAAGTAGCCATTTGCGCATTTGTTCTCTCCGTTTGGGTTTGCAATTTTTGCGCAGTTTTTATAGCATTTGGAAGAAAATGCTCCGTACTACAAGAATATGTGTTAGTGCTATTTGCTAATTTGTCATTTATTGATTTTTAGGTCATCAAACTGGGACGTCCGAAGGGGGATGGTTATTTCTGCCGACAGCTCCTGCTCTGTGGTTGGACTTTTTGGGTTGGTGTTATATGTCGTTCGAAAGAGAATGTCTTGGTCTATTAGAATATGTGTCGCGTTTATTGATTTCTATTAAATGTCAACAAAATGCCAAAAAGAGAAAAATCGTCTTCACCAACAACTCCTTCTCCTTCTTCAGTTGTTGATATTCGACAGAAATCAGAGGGAGCCAGTAAACGCGACACAAATTCTTACTGAGCAAGACATCCTCTTCCAAACGACATATAACACCATGCAAAAAAATTCAACCACAGAACCGGAGTTTTGGTAAAAATTCGGATGGAAAAGTCGGAATTCCCAATTTGATGACCTAAAAATCAATAAAGGACGAATGAGCAAATAGCACTAACATATATTCTTGTAGTACAGAACATTGTCTTCCAAGTGCTGTAAAGAAAACTGCGCAAAAAATTACAAACGTAAGCGGAGAGAACAAATGCGCAAATGGCTACTTTTTCACATTTTCCCTTTTCACTTCAACTACCTAAAAATTGACAAAATTCATGATGAAAAAAGAAATGCAATACATGTTCTGATAGAGCAAATCATTCTCTTTCGAAAGCTATGCAGCGCTTTGCAAGAGACCGCCGGCGAAATCTGCAGTGAATCGTTGAAAAAGACGGCGGGGACTTATGGGACAACCTAATAAATAAGCAGGAAATCAACTTCACTCGATACAATCCACTCTACTACTGTTGAACAAAAATCGCTTATTGATGTATAATAGGTATCGCTGGTAACGCTACAGTTAAAAGGTATCAATCGATTAATCAATATCGGGTGATGGCACCGACTTTTGGCACTATCGGACAGACTTCAAGCAGGAGAACAGTATCGACAGTACAATCAATATCAATCGATATTATCGTCCTTCTTTTGGATGACGTCACAAGTTACTTAAGATTCTGATAGAATTTCTGTGCCATTTGTAAAAATATCCGAAAGGACGTTCATTCAATATATCAATATATTAACAGCTTAAAGTATAGTATTCAATATATTAACAGCTTAAAGTACGCGCCGTGGTGCAGTTGAAAGAGACGTCTGTTCGGAACCCGCCCAGGCCTACTAACGGTTCGCCTCCAAGTCATTGTATAGGTCAAGTGGTTTAAACGGTCTCAACAACATCCCGTAGAAGTAAAATGCGTGGCGCATCCTAAATTGAAGACTGAATAATGCCGCTCTTTGTCCACTGCTTTTATTTTTAATTTGGCGAAGTGTTTGTCAGTCGGTCGGTTGGACGACAGCTACCTATCATTACATAAATGACAATATGGAATCGATATCGATCGCCCGATTAACACCAATATATTAACAGCTTAAAGTACGATCAATAGTGTCAATTATTGATCGACATCCATTGTTCGATCCAATCGTAGCTCTCTTAAAATTCACGCGACTCACTTGAGAACGCTAACGAAGGAAGAAGGTAACCTTAGGAGGTGGTGCTTGTGCGATCCTTCAGGACGCGCCATGCACTTTTATTTTTCGTGATATTGTGGAAGCTTTGTAAATGCTTGTGATTCCCATTGTTTCTGAACTCGATGCTAACCACTAATGTCTTACGATTAGAGCTATTAAAAGAGCTTAGGGCCATTAAAGAGAGGACTGTGAAAAATTAGGAAATTCAAAAAATTACAGCTTCGTGCTTCACCACATTAAACACAAAGCTGCGTCGTGCCGTAGAAAGTGCGCTGTGCCCTTTTTTTCGCCTAATATGCTATAAAACGGTCATTTTAATGTACTCATATTGCGCAGTGACGTCGGTTTGTTCGAAGGACACCACATCATTCAATTTAATTGAGTGGAACGATAAAGTAAATGGCTATCCACCAAGTCGAATAAATGGCTATATACGGTTGTCGATAAGACCTCCCAAGAGTAGGCGATATCTGAGAAGCGACAATTGTAGTGAATTAAGGAAAAGATCGAAAAAGGCAACAAGTATCGTGGAGAAGAAGTCGATGGATTCCCAGTGGAACACTTGACATCGAGAGCAAACAGACCTAAAAACGAGGAGTTATGCACTTGTCAGAGCAGAGACGCCATGCAGCCGAGCTACTTGGAACGACGAGTAGGAACGAACAGAAAAAAACTGGAGAATTTATGGACGGCACTTATGGGGTCAGATGGCCAGGAGATTCAAGTTGATTCTCTAAAATCGCGTCGTTTCTAGTCTCTTAAACCATTTCTTAGAGCAAAAAGTTTTGCGAAATAACTAAAAAATTGAGTTGGAAAAAATTGTGTGATAGAAACGCATTAAAGAAATCAGCTCATGTTGGACTTGGGACATTGTAGTTAATTTTGCGAGGACATACAGACGTACAAACAGACGACAGAGCACCCTCCTCCGGCTGTCATATTTACATGACTCCAACCTCAAATGACCAATTCAAGGTAATAATCGACATATTGACTGATCGATTGGACAATCGATTTTGCAAGCCTGCTGTACGGCGGCTTACGCATTGGCGTTCATCAATAGATATCGATTTATGGATTATGCGTATATGTAGCGAAACCATTACGCCGGTCTTCTATTTTTCGCGAATGGACAGACAGACAAACCGACGATCCACCATCTACCCATTGGATCTCACACTTAAAGGCGTATGTATATAGACTGGCCTTGTTCGGTTCCATTCGTTCTGAAGCCAGCCCAACGGCCACGTATTTGCGTGGATGCTTTTTGAATTACTAGATCGACATTGATTACTTGAAAGATCTTACTTGAAAGATTTCAATTATTGATTACTTGAAATATTTTTAAATCAAGAACAACGAGCCATGTGCCGCCATCGATATCGATCGATTGTTTGTTCTGTGAAGCCCAACGAGCGGCCATTAGTTCCGCACGGACGCACATATGAACAACGGACAGTGCGCCGGAGTTCGTAGGTCATCAGATTTGCACGGTCCCAACCCAACGGCCAAATCTTACACAATTCCGCACAAAAACCGACATATCGATCGATGCTGGTATTGATTAGATGATCATTTATGTTTACTTGCGAAGCAGCTCGTCCAGCAGTCATCATTTCTGACGGCATTTGTTTGTCTTAGCTATTTATTGTTCAGGCAGTATCTTCGCAAAGAACTTAAGATGGAACGTGAAGAGGGCAGCCCACATAAATTTGGATATCCTCTACTTTGAATTGGTTCTCGCTGATCTTGCTGTTGTGTAGCAGCACAGTGGTACGTTCGGATTTCAGCCGCGCCGTAGTTAGTTTACTTCTTAACCTCATAAAATAGAGGAGCTTTGACCTACTGCAGGTGTGAGCCATGTAGCTGAAGTATGACCTTATCAATTAACGATTGACAGTGCAATCATCCTTTAAAAGAGGAAGAAGAGAATTTTTACAGCAACTATTCCACTGCTAAGGGTCACTATCACTAGACTCTATACCCTATTTGTGCCTTCGACTTCAACAGAATGGAAAAACCAGGAAGCAGCGACCGGCGATTAACCCAGGCCTTGTTGTCGCTCCACAAACGGCAATAGCACGCCAATGAAATTGAATTAATAGCGCCTAAAGCCGGCGGCTAATTGCCCGCCGCTCATCTTACGCGATGCAAAGGATCTCTGGCAGAATACTCCCTTTCACGGTGAGGAACGTAGACTATATAAAGGGTAAAGTCGACGTCAGTCAGTCTCTTTGCGAGACGCGCCACGCATTCCACTTCCACGGGATCCCGTGAGGTCCGCGGTGGCCATACGATAGACAAGCTGGTGTCTCATCGTTCCCAAACAAGTCAGGTGCCAACTCACCGACCCCAGAGGGATGCAGGACAAGGACGTCCCGGGTGGGATCCGATCCAATAACTTTGAATTGAAGTGCAAGCGACAGTCCAGTGCTACCGGTCGCCATTTATGGCGAAATATCCTCCATTAGACCAAGAAGAAAAAGTCGATGACATTTACAGCTGATCGCCAGAATGTGTTCTCCAAGCGAAGTAAGCATTCTGCTCACAGTCTATAATAGTTAATGTTTAACGCATGGCGCATCCAAAGCAAGCTCCTACTGCTTCTTTCACCATTTACAGCTTGATCATGTCATGCTTTTTTATGAATTTATCCCTGAATTAGAATAAAGTAGTCCCTCTTCGTGCGAAGAAGTCACTCCGTCCGTGCGTCCATTTGTTAGTCTGCACCAAATTAACGACCACGGCCTCAGGCCTCACGGTGCATATGCAGAGTTAATATTTATATTTATTATTATATTTATCAATGCCCTTAATATTTGTATTATTAACAATACCGTTAACATTTATACTTATTCCTTTCTATATTGTATTATTTATTATGACGCCGCTAGGGCGCGTGTAGCGCAGTCGGAGGAGGCGCGACTGTCGCGTGCACCCGATACCAGGTTCCTGGTTTGGATTTCCCGCCCAGGCCAACCAAGCCTTCCATCCCTCCGGGGTCGGTGAATTGGTACCAGACTTGTCTGGGAAGGATAAAGCGCTGACTTGTTCATCGGCTGGCCACCGCAAGTCATTGTATGGCCAAATACGCATTCATGTCGCCTCCACGACATCCAGTAGAAGTAGTATGCATGGTGCACAACCCCTCTATCCTTATACCTCAAATCATACAAAACTATATCCTACTAAGTATGGAAGAGTTCCTTCTTCCGTTTGTACGTCCGTCTGCCCGCGCGAATTTAATGACCGCTGATTGGGCGTCAAAGCGTACATACATATATGGTTACCCAGACGATTGTTATCGATAGATAAAGATATGATAGCCGTTGAACATCGACTGTCCAAGCAAAGCCGATCCATAATGTTGATTTTTGTCTACAGGTCTACAGGTCTACAGGTAGAGACGTAATCAAATTGCCTCCACAAAAGACTGTTGAAGTAGAATGCATGGCATATACCGAATAGAGATTGGTTAACGCCGAGCTTTATCTTTATTCTATAATTCTGATGGGTGCATGCCGCGAAGTCGCACCGCCGCAGGATGGCGGGAACACGCCATTGCTCCTACAGTAGCCAATCACGAAGCCTGCCCGTGATTGGCTACTGTAATCTGATCTAAATCTCACGTGATCTACCTGACTGGCCGCTGCGGTTACGGCAGGAGCAACGACGGGTTCGCGCACTCCCGTGGTGCACCTTCACGAGACCCCAAGAGCGAGCTACGTCATACTGCCTTTAAAAGAGCTCTTGTCCGTTTGTCTGCCTGTTTGCGCACGCGATTTAACAACCCTTGGACTGGTGTCACGGCGCATATACATGAAGAGTCACCTGAACGATCGTTCTCAATGGACACGACTGATAAATCATTTATTTATTTATCTTTTATGATATTATGACAGCCGCTGGAATCTTTCTCAGAAAGAAAACAATATTGATTGGTCAATAATCAATAGCGACCCGTATTATTGATTTATGCATAGGTTTATCATTTAAGGTGGAAGAAAGGCACATATACATGCTAATCACTGGCAGAATTTGCATTTACCACAACTATTTCGAGTGGCAGCTTGCACTCAATCATTCAGCGCACAAATTTAGGTTGTGAGAGAAGAGAAATAAATCCTGAGATTGAGGAATATCCTCCCGATGTCGTCAGCCAAGCGCACAGGTGCCGGCGACGAAGACGAAGAAGAATATCCAATTTCATGTACGGCTGTCCCTAGCCTATTGGCAATATATCAGAATCGTGAAAAAACGAAATGGCGACGAGCGTACTGAAAATAACACGCGTCTAAAAACGACGGATGTCATTTTAGTGCCAATGGAGCGCGTAGAATTAGTCGTATCGCGAGCACCACCAGCTGCGCTGCACAACAACCATTTGGGGCTTAAGGAGTCGCTCACAGGACGGCGACAGTCACGGAACGAGAACGTGTTTATGGATTGGAGACTTTTGTAGAACCTTGCACGAAAGAAAGGTGAAAGAAGGACCCCTGGATTCGCTTTGACGTAACAGAACGAGAAAGTCCATAGCGTGAAAGGCTGATAAGAGAATTTTCGTTGCGGTTCACGCTCATCAGGAATTTTAAGAATTTCAAATAGCACTGAAGGTGGGAATACAATATGCTTGCTATTCTCGCAGGTCTAAGCCACCATAATACGTTTATTTTTGCGAGTTCTTTATTGCCCAATGCTTCCTTGTATATGAACGAGCTAAACTACGCTACTTTCTTCTGTCCGTGCATCCACGCAAAACTAAGGGCTGGTGGAAGAAGCTTACGCGGCGTAACCGGCATTCCAGATCCGTCCGATACAAACGTTAGGCGAATATAGTGATGGCCGGTCCTCACAACCGGTAAAGATACCAAGCAACCAATCGATATCGATCGATAATGTCGACTCTGTCCGAAAACAGGCATCTTGTCTGGAAACGACGGGACCGTAATGGATGGAGGACAGTTTTCACAACACGTAAACGCGATTCCAATTAGTCAGTCGATATTGATCGACGATTCTTCTCCATAAACTGGCATTTTATTTGGAAATATGTATGCCGCCCGCTGGACAGGCTTCACAACAGGTAAGCAATACTGCTCGACCTATCGATATCCATCGATACTATCGATTCCTGTTCGTAAACTGGCAAAGTAATTGAAAATCAAGCAAATATGGCGGGTGATCGAGAAACGTCAAGTAAGCGCAATTGATGGACCTATCGATATCTGTTGATATTGGCCGTTCTTGTTCGCAAATTGACAATCCAGATAGAAACCACACGATTATGATAACTATCTGGCAGGTTTCACAACAAATAAAGTTATCGGGTGAACTATAAATATATATCAATTAATCTCATCGATTTAGTGGAGATGTCCTAGCTATACTATTCTCTGAAAGATTTTTGCGATCTTTTGGGCCTGGCGCGATACTTTCAGCACGTTTTCAAGAAATCAGATTTTTCCTAAATTTTTGAAGAAATATTCAGTTACTTTTTTAGCTAACGCTTTTTATATTCCAGGTACCTGGTGATGCCCCGAAAAGGGTAAGGTTAAGTGCCCGCCACCTTTCCAGTGCCCCTGTCGTAACTGCAGCACGCATCGTCGACAAGCGAATAAATTTGCCTCCTATTTCATACTCAGTGTTACCATAAATCAACCACACATGTCACCACGACAATGGGATATCATGTCCACGTGGACTACGCATTACTCGGGCCTCGTAGTGCTATAAACTATGAATCTACCTAGCCGACAAGCAACTGGAAACCTATCTGTTGAAGAAGGCAGTAATATACATTTATTTATAATGCATCAGAAGTGCGACTGCAAAGCCGAACAGAGGAAAAAATAGTGTCATAAAAAATATTGTACGTCTTCAAATAATAAACGCTAACCAAACGTGAGTAAAACATTGGATTATACTTTGAGCTGTAGCTGGATAAGAGAGCAGTTATTAAGGCATTAATAGCATATTTAAAACCAAAGCTCTTAATCTACAATGTCGCTCCTCTCTTTCGCTTATTGGGCGGAATGAACGCAAAAAAGAGCCGTCGTTCTCGCCGTTTTCCCATGACTCCCTACAAAGTAATGAGAAAAAAAGAACAAAAGAGAATCTATACATTTATGTGAACGAATAGATAATGAGTATAATCCTTTACAATAAAAACTCGGAACGGAGACTAATTTTGCGACAGCCTAGTAGTTAAAAACAGCAGAAACTAGGCTTGAAATTTCAAAGCGACACTTGGCGCTGTGAGAAAAAGGCGCTGATTTCGGCATTGCTGCAGAGATAGGAGAGGCCCTGGATTTGCATCTGCACCCATATCTTCTGAAGAGACCCAGTGTACAAGCAGAACGACTTCAGGAACGCAAGCGGGGAGGGGCAGCCGAGCAGCCGACTTCTGTTATTAATACCTTGCCTTCAAAGTTGCCTTTATCCAGGGGCAGCCACATTAGACATTCATTGAGTCATGTGGCTGCCCGGCTGCTGCTGCTGAAGATGGACCTAGCTGTGTGGATACGCGACGATACGCAGTGTCTCAGAAACACGTAAATTCCACCGCCTGCCGCCCAACGAACAGACAACAGGAGAACAACATCGGACAGAGCGAAGCGGTACGGAAATGTGTATCGTCGATGGCGGATCGGTGTCGCCGCTGGTTCTCAAGGGGGTTGTCAAGGTGTCTGGGAAAAGGAGCCGCAATAATTACGCGGCTACAATCAAACCACACGCACACACACATACACACGAGAGCAGAGGAGTCCGACGGCGGCGACGACGACGGCGACGGACACCCCGACGAAATGTCTGAATGAGACGCTAATTGGAAGTGAGAGCAGTCAGTGCTCTCGCGCGCCCAACATGACGTCGTCGCCTCCGGGACCGGCAGGGGCTCGTAAATGTAAACACAGAAGGGGAATTAAGGGAAGTCGGAGGTCAGCGGAAGAAGCAAAGGGCAGCGTCGTGAAGCGCCAAGTCCATTTTTGGTCGTTGCAGCCATCTCGTTGAGGAACGCTGGTAGTAGTGGCAGGTCTGTGCAAGGAGCTACAGCCTTCACATAGCAGTGCAGCATCATGGCCTCAACCGCATTCTAAAAAAATTCTGCCTGGCCTGGGCGCGGGGTCGAACTCTCAGTCGATACACTGGCGGAATGTCGGCGCCTTCTACCGTCTGAATCACATACGGCGGAAGGTCAATACACACTAAAAAGAGACAGATGAATGAAACAAGGCTTTCCTAATCAGCCGAACAGGACGTCAATAAAAGCATAAAGGACTGTCTATCCAGCATAAGCATGGCACGAAAAGCATAAAGGACTGCATGCGCCACGCATTCTGCTTCTACATCATGTCATGGACACTTGCGAAGATCAGGTGATGAACAATTCGGTGTTTTGCCATTTCCAGGGTATGGTATCAACTCGTTCTTGGAGAAGCCTAGAGTGTTGATCTCCATTCCAGTCATTCATGGGTTCTGATCTTGCGCCAGAGTAGCTCAGAGCCTGAAAGTCCCATAAACGTTGAACTCACCAGATTTTAGAGCTCGAAACTCATTCCCATTCCACACGCTACGCGTGCCAAAGTGACCCAATGAAAATGAGGCTATCAAAATATGGGTCCTTATCTAACGATAAGAGGTACAGTGTTCATTAACATAAATGAATAAAGCTCGGCCTTGTTAAATTCATTTGAGGAGGCAAAATTGCGACGCTTGATCTGCTTTTTATTCACAGCTTTTATTTTAGTCTACATGAAGCAACTCTGAATACAAAATAACTTCGAACAGCGCTGTCACTGTCTGAATGGCAAAATCCATGTTTTGGCAAAAATAAAAAATTATCGTTTTTTATATATGATCTCATTATATATTTGAGGAGCGTAAGGGGACCACTTGTGAAGTTTTCTCGTTGAAGTTAAAATTGCGCCAGGAACTCTCAAAGGTAAGTTGTTAAATTGGATGATAACCGTTCGCATGGCGGAATACGCCACGCATTCTGCTTCTGCTTGATATAAGGAGCGCCTCCGATGGACGGCCAATGAACAAGTCAGTGTTTTGTCTCTCCCGGACAAATCTGGTACCAACGTGTTTTCGGAGAAGTTTACTTAAGAGATTCGCCACTTCGTAGTCACTCATGAGTTCCGATCTTGTGTCAGAGTAGCTCACAGCCTTAAAGTCGCACAAGAATTGTACATATTAGTGAAAGAAGGCGAGTGAGGCGCAATCGGAGGAGGCGCCGACTGTTGCATGCACTCGAATCCAGGTTCCTGGTTCGGATCTTCCGCCCAGGCCATCCCAACCATTCACCTCTCCGTGGTCAATGAAATGTTACCAGACTTGTCTGGCAAGGGTAAACCACTAACTTGCTCATTCGATCATAACCAAACACACATTCAATTCACCTCCACAACATCCCGTAGAAGTAAAAGGCTTGAATAAGGTCTATGAATGGTCTAAAACTTGGGGTTTGCTATTGGCTCCTGAAAAAAACTGTGCATATGAGGATAGGTGGTTCTCAATTACAAGGGAATTATTCTCTGCCTTTTGAAGCAAGTATGTTCTGTAAAGGATCTTGGTTTTCGGTATGATAACAAGTTGGACTTTACAGAGCATTACAAAGAGCTGTGCAGAAAGGCCTCGGTTCGCACATACCAAATCTTTAAAGGCCTTTCTACATGCGAAGAAAAGGTGCTAATTAAGGCGTATACTACATATGTGAGGCCGATTGTAGAAAGTAGAACTCCGGTATTCTCGCCCCATAACAAGAAAGACATACTTCTCTTGGAAAAAATTCAAGATAACTTCACCCAAAAGACCTACATACGATTGGGTAAGTACACCTATTCCAGAGTTCCTCCTAATACTAGGAATGCTGTGTTCAATCTACATACACTTGAATCTCGCAGGAAATTCCATGATGTTTGCATGGTGTTCACATTAATATCTGGCATCCTCAAAGTCAAAGGAGATTCCTCCGAAATGTTCAATGTTTTTGAATCCAGAACTAGGGGCGGCTCGGTGAAAATTAGGTATCGAATTCCTAGATCAAGTATTCGGCTTCACATGTTTACATGTAGTATACGGGTCCAAATACCTATAGCTCAAACTCGAAGTTGCACCAATTCCTCCTTGTCTCCCGGCTTTTAGGCGGATAGCAGGGAAGCGGCTATTACGTTTTGAGTAACCCGTAGATAATTTGATTGTTCATGCTTGTTTTTGGTTCTATTGTGTTAGTGTTTACCTTGTGTTTGTTTATCTGACGTGCACCTTATGCTGCGTAATAAATAGTAATGGTAATAGTAATAGAGAGCGTGGCGCATCCCAAAAGGGGTTGAGTGACGCCGTGTTTAATCTTTTCTATCTTTTGTTGAAGAAGACTGCTTTATAAAAACTGCATTTCTCGAAAAGAATTTTAGAATTGTTTGGAGTTTCTCAATTCACCTTTTCCCATAATCTATACGTTCCGCGTACCAAAAGCGATTCCATGCCAAAATTCCAGAACTAGTTTATTTTGTCAACGCACATGCTAGAGCACTCAATACCTGCATTAAAAACAATCATTAGAAAAGCATTTCAATAATGAAGACAAATTATTAACGATTGATCTTAACAAAAAGAAGGCAAAGAATCTAAAAACCTTTGCTTTGTTTATAGAAAGCTTTTTAGAGTACTGTATTCTTCACTGATATCAAAGGATGAAGGTCAACGCCTTCCCGGGATGCGCCACGCATTCTACTTCTACCCCGACATCGTAGAGGCTATTTGAACGTGGATTTGGCTTACACGGTGACTTGTGGTGTCCAGATGATCAGTCGGTCAATGGTTTACCTTCGCAGTGGCAGGCAGTACCAACCCCAAGAATCGCGGAAGACTTGCTTGGACTTGGTGGGGTTCGAACCAAGACCTTCTATTTGGAGTGCACGCGAAATCAGAATTTCTCCCGCTTGCTCTCAGCGTCCAATATCTCGACAAGAACTGCTCAACCCTAACGTTTTGCTAGATACATAGAACCGAGGAAAGAACCACTACGGTGCTCTTGTTAACTTATGGGCAGCCTAATCTCGGCCGTTCGTTCTGCGAAGTGACATCTGTCACATGCAGGCCCTTCAGATTAGTAACAGCACTCCTAGGAGCGATATTTTGGAACGCAGCATCGGTAGCCGCGGATCGTCGTTCAGAACAGGGGCGCATATTCAATCAATATATTTTTTATAATTTATTTTTCAATAATCTGTATATTTATATTTAGTTGTTTGTTACATTTGTTCATCTTATTCCATTTTTGCTTTCTAATAATTTACCTAGCTGTTTACCGAGTTTAAAGAATTAAAAGGCATTTTCCGTTAAAAGTTAGTCGGCGTAACGATTGACAAATTTTTTCAAAAATTCAAAGGAATTCTAAACGAACTTCTTTGAAATTTCCATTGGATTGAAGACACATCGAGAAATTTACCATTCTCTTCTAACAATATGTGTGGATTTTTTTAAGGAAAACGCACCATAAAATAGAAAACTCTGCTGAAAAGAATTGATGTTCTCGCAAAAGAAAGAAGCTGCTATCGTCCAGATTTTCAATTTAAATAGTTATTGTGACTTTATCTGTCCCCAGGAAGTGAATACATGGTGTGAAGTTTTTCGAAATTTTTACTTTTGGAACATGATCGGGATTAAGCATATTATAAAAGCACAGTATAGTATATATAAGCATATTATAAAACGCAAGAAAGCAGCACATTTTCCTGTATAATACAAGAAGAGATCGCGCCATGCTCTCGTCTGCGATTTTCACTTGGTTGGTAGTGTAAATTGGGGGTCGAGCGTTCTACCCCCTCGTCCCCCTGGCCCGCCCACCCCCCCCCCCCGGGCTTGCTCGAGAGTCCTGTGGCTGTCTTACGAGATAGTGGAGACGCAGACATTTGCCACGATTCTGTTTAAAGGGCGGGGTAGAACACCACTCTGCCGTGTAAATTCTCTGCTTAGTTCAAGCTCCGAAGTAAAAATATGCCGCTTTTCTATAATTCTATTCAGCTTTATCCTTGATTGCTTGTGTAGCTTAAGATTTTGCGTAGCTTCACATAAACAGACTTTTTACCAACAATAAAATGAAAGTCACGCCGTGCCAGACGGGTGCATGGCACCCTCCTACTAAAGAAACCTAAGTAATTGCTTATTTTTGCACTTTACAACAAGTACAAACATTTCTGTAGCTAACACACTAAAAATCATAACAATTCAAACATTGTATTTTCTAATAAGCGAATTGCAATTTTTAAACAAAAAAACTGAAACTCATAATTAACCGCTAAAATCGAAAATTTATATTGACGACGAATTTTCTAACGAGTTCAATTTTTATCTGGAATACGATCGTTTTTATTTAGGTGCTAGCTGCTAGGAGGTGCTTAGCTGCTTTTTATTTGGGAAGTGCTTATAAAAGCGGCGAATGCGACAAGAAAATGGTGTCTAAAACGCTTTTCTTGTCTTTTTTCATCTGAAACAGCGGCGCATGTCGCGAATATGGGCAGCATTGAGAGGTGATAGTGAGCCAGCCTAGTATATTTAAGCAGATCATGGAACAAACACGCGCCATCGAATCAAGGCACAGACCGCACTAGTCCTCTCTGACAAACATGTTCCTTGTGCGCTGGTTGGGCGGCGCCTCCCCAATTCCCAATGCTGCACGCATTCGCGACTAGGACGAAAACAAATGTTCACAGCTATTTGTAAATTTTAACAGAAGATTCTTTAAAAATTTAAAATTGATGATAAAAAATCGAAAATAGGCCTACAATTTAAGGCGCACCCCTGATTCAAAGGGCTCAGCAATCGACGGATATTTACATTTAAAGTGTGTAGTTCCAAACGAACAGATTTTTTGCCATAAATGGAATGAAAGTCGCGTAATTCTGGGCGAGTTCGTGGCGCAATCTTTTCTTTTAGCATTATAAAATTGCTGCTTTCCTGCACATTAAAACAGTGTAATTTCCCTAAATTTAACATTTTTACAAATTTTCATTGGACAAGAAATCATTTTAATGTTGAAGGGCCTCTTTTTAACCTGAAATAGACTAATTTTGATACTGAAGACTTGTAAGGTCAATCTCGCATAACAATGTGTACAATCTTGTTTAAAAACTGTCCAATTTTGGTTTGAAAAGGGTCCATTTTGATGTCAAATTCGTGAAAACACTGAGTTGTTCATTGATAAGCCAGATCTGTCATTATATTGACTCAATGCTCATTCAAATTGCCCGCACGAAATCCCGTAGATGTGGAACGCGTTGCTCATCCAATAAAAGGACTGAATTAAGCAAACCCCCATCCCTTTATATTTTGCACGGCTCGTCTACCATACAACTGAAAGCAGAAGTTGTCGAGCAACCAACTGCTGTATACGGCCAGGACATTACGAGAACGGCTACAGCGAGAGAAACAGAGCCTGGGGTCCCGTTGGCGCTCGGAGCATCGCTATTTCCAAGAGGCTGCATTCTTAGCCTGAAGAGCAGCTGTCGGACGATGAGCGTGACGGTGAAGACGCTTACTAGGCGCGCAAAGAGCCTGTGTAGATGTCTGTTTACACGACGTGAGGCAAGAAGAACGAGGCCATAAACAAGCCCTTTTTGGACTCGCACTGGACACCCTGGAGAGAAGCCGGTACCATAGTAAGCCGCTGATCAGGGCTAGTAGGAGCGGTACTAATAGCTGTGCTTATGAGAAATTTTACCTAACAAACGGATGAACGAACAAAATTTGATGTGGAAAGTTTCTGAACGAACAAACGAACGAATTTATGTTTTAGCTCATCAATTTTTTCAAATAATCGAAAATCGAATACGCTCCATTTTTTGTTCGTTCGAATACTCGTATAGTTAAACATTTTGTTCGAATCAGGTTCTGTGCTTGAAGATTTAAAGTTTGTTTGATATTCGATTAAAAATATTCGATTTTGGAATAAAATTGAAATATTTGGTTGTAAATAATATTCAAAAGTGGTTCCCTTTCGGTGTTTGAATTCGAACGAATATTCTACCTCTTAAAACCATCGGTCTTCAATTTTAAACGAAAATTTGAAAATCTAGAGATATCGAACATTCGACTATTCTAATACTTATTCGAATAAATTAAAGGATAAAGGATAAAGGACGGCGTTACTCAATCCCTTTTGGGATGCGCCAGCGCATTCTACTTCTACGGGATGTCGTGGAGGCGACATGAATGCGTATTTGGCCATACAATGACTTGCGGTGGCCAGCCGATGAACAAGTTAGCGCTTTATCCTTCCCAGACAAGTCTGGTACCAATTCACCGACCCCGGAGGGATGGAAGGCTTGGTTGGCCTGGGCGGGAAATCCGAACCTGGGACCTGGTATCGGGTGCACGCGACAGTCGCGCCTCCTCCGACTGCGCTACACGCGCCCTCGAATAAATTATTAGAAATAAATTATTAGAAAATAATTGTTCCAGTACAACCCTACTGGCCGCCACAAGTCATTGTCCAGGCCAAATACGCATCCAAATTGCCTGCGCGACATCCCGTGGAAGTGTGTAGGGTGCGTGGCGCATCTAGAGACAATAATACTCTGGAGACCAGACCGACACAATTTGTGGGACGCCACGACTGAGCTTCAATGCACATAATTTAAAAAAACGATATTTAAGCGATTATGATCAGAAATCCGTCTGTTGAAGGAAGCCGTATGAAAGAGAGTGTTCTGAGAAGTCAGCTTGTTCTAGGCCGCCGTATCATAACACAGCCGTCTGTTGAAAGATAGCCAGCACTGCGTACGTAATATGATAGGCGTTCAGGATGTTAGGAAAAGACTCGTCTGAAAGTGACACCGCCGTAGGCCTGTCGCCACTGGCTGACAAGGGTCGCCTTGTCGAACACCTTCAGTCGACATGACACGTCTGTGAACAACAGCGTTCTGAGTAGTTGCTGCTGCTACTCCCTCTGAAGGGGGAGGAACGGTTAGTAAAGTGATCATTCAAAAGCAATCGATGAGAAGGTGCCTTCAGAGCTTTTTGAAAAACCCATGAAACTTTTGGATCTATCTTAGTCGGGAGGATAGCCTTGAACTGCCAATTATGTATGCCTTTTCGTGCCAGTAACCACACTTACCGAATTTCAATGGAAGTCCTCACAACACAGAACAACAACTGAAGTTCTCGTAGAATCTCAGGAAAGGGGATAGACTCAGAACTCACCACAACACTTTTTTTTCCAAAATTTACTTTATCATTTGAAATATCGATATGCGCTCCAAGCTTTCATGAACCATGCTTGAGCTTGGATAGTTTAAGACAGCCTTGTATATTCCTACAAGTAGCTTCTTGCTTAGCTCCTAACGTTCTCTACATTACTTTGTCAAAGTACATTGCAACGTGAGTTATCCAAAAAAGCCAGTTGGTGGCTAATAAAGTAGAGGTCTCCGGATCTATCCTAATCCGGGGGGGCACATAACTAAAAGGTATTATATGTAACAAATCCACTTGAGACTTACCGAGCGGCTCCTACAGAACAACATGAGACCTAAACAAGAAAAGTCATGAAGAAAAAAACGAAAAAATTACATTTGTTGCGGTTGTAAGCGGGCAAAGTTGTGTGCCCTCCTTACCATGTTAAATCCTGGTTTTAACATGTCAGCCGGCGGCCAGCACGCGGCATGCCTCCATTCCGTCGCTCTTCGTCCGCCGAGACGGTTGAAAACCGCGGCGATTTTTTATTTTTTTTCGTTCATTCGCTCGTTTTCGGTTTCTTTTAGGCTCCAGCTCGTTCTCTAGGAGCCGCTCGGTAAGTTTCAATTCATTCTGTTGCCTACTTTTTTGTTATGTGCCCCCCCCAGACTAGGATAGCTCCGAGGTTTCCTATTTTAATGTGGTTGAACGTTTATTTTACTGTTGCCTTTTTTGTTTTTTCGTTTTCGTTGACATTGTAGAGCACCTTCGAGTGCATTTAAATAAATAATAAATATGTACAGGATGCGCCATAAATATGGTCATTGAATAAAAAGCGTATCACTCAGGCGGATTTGTTCAGAAAGCGGCGAAACTTCTTCAACAGACAATCTACTTAACAAGCAAATTGCATGTCATCCAGTGTGACCTCTCTCGACACGAATGACAGCCTTCAGATGCTTAGGGTAGGGCTCAATGGCGGCAAGCAGGGTTGCTTGCGGAATTTCCTTTCACGTTTCTTCGGTCTTTCAACCGCAAAAATATGCAGCTATTGCCTGTAAGTGGTGAAGAGGCATAGACGAAGGGAGGAATCGTTCACAGAAACTCTCAGTATATGGATGGCTTGAAATCTGTCCCGAACCGTTAAGTTAGTGCAGTGAGGCAGAACACAGTCCTTAGTAGGGTAGGGATCAATGAAAGGCGCATTCCTCTGCCTAGGAAGACTCGCTGAACAGACTCGAACCGAGATATTATAAAAAATTGTCAAAACTTTGGGTAAATAGTTATAAAGGCAATATTCTACTTTCATGACTCTAGAAGGCAAGGGGAGATTGAAATTTTTTTCGCCCAGATTTCTCCCGAAAGGGTTATTTCAGTTGCCGATCACGAGTCTGACATTCGCTTTTCAAATTCTGACCAATGACGGTAGATTACGGCGGGTGCAGGTTATTCAGGCAGTCGAGGTCATAATCACCGACTTCGGCCAGACTTCGTCCATGGGTTTATTTGGAGTGCTGATCACGAATCTGACATCCGTTTTCATATTAGATTAGTGTACGGTACGTTGCAGTAGGTAGGATGACTTAAGGTCCCAATTTCGCCCAAACTTCTTCTAATTAAGCTGTCGGTTCAATCCCAATCGGGGGTGGGGCACTCCATAATGACATGTAAACGGCAGTTTACGCATAAATACATGCATCATAACACATAAACGACATTGCTTGATCCCTCTCCCTTGGAAATTGTCGATCTTGACCTGAAGTATAAAATAATTCGCTACAGCACTAGTTAAAAGTTCCGACTCCACCGACACGACATCGGTCAAAAAAATTGTTTTCGCTGAAACTTCACCTAAGGGGTTATTTGGTGTGCTCATCACGAATCTAACATCCGTTTTTCGTTTACGCTGGAGTTTGGGCGAAATCGGTGACCATAACCTTAGTCACCCGTACCATCCGTAACCTAGCGTCGTTCAGCGTAAAACGAAAAACGGATGTCAGATTCGTGATCTGTACCTCAAATAACCCCCTAGGCGAAGTTTGGGCAAAATTGGTGACTATGACCTCAGCAGCCTTAGTTACCCGTACCTACCGTAACATACCGTACTCCAGCGTAACACGAAAAACAGATGTCAGATTCGTGATCAGCATCCCAAATTACCCACCTAGACGAAGTCTCAGCGATTTTTTTTTCGACCGAAGTCGTGTCGGTGGAGTCGGAACTTTTAACTAGTGCCATTCGCTAGGCCGACGACGAAGAGCGACCGATGAGGACCAAATTCAGCAAAATAAATAGGCCGTGGGGTGATAAGTACTGCCCACAGACGTCGCCTTACGTGTTGCCCCACGGTGAATGAGTCGACGTTCACGCGTAACGGTAGCGCGGGAAGTTGAACGGGTATTACGAGCAGCGCCGCAGCAGCCTCTTCATGGTTTTGTAACGAATTTATATATATATATATATATATATATATATATATATTTGAAGTCAAGATCGACGAGTTCCAAGGGATGGAGATCAGATAAAGCCGTTCATTTGTGTTGCATGTATTTATGCGTAAAATGGTGGTATTTACATGTCATTGTGGAGTGCCCCTTCCCAATTGGAGCTGCGACCAATTGTCTTCTAGGGTGGTGAGAACGAATCTGACATCTGTTCCTGGAATTAAGGCGGAGTACGGTAGCTTAGGATGTGCACGAAATATTGGCTTCCCGCAAATTTGCACATCCGATGGCTGCAGGACCGTTTGCACGCTGTGTCACTACTTTATATACCCTTTCTGTAAGATGTCAGATTCGTGATCAACACTCCGGATTCAGACGAAGTTTAGGCCCAATCGGTTATCACCACCTTATCACTCGTACCTACCGTAACCTATCGCAGTCGATCGAAATTTCAAAAGCGGATGTCAGAATCACGATCAGCATCCCAAAACAACTCGCCTCACCCCGGGGCGAAGCTTGGGCGAAAAGGTAAACACAAAAGTGGCGCGATCAGCACCAAAGCAAAAGGCTACTGACATAAACAGTACACCTAAGTTTCGTTAAGAAGACGTAGCATCGGAAGAAGAAGAAGAAACATGGCCAAAAGTAGGACAGAAGATGCGGCACCTGGCTGGCGGCGGGTGGCTCCGCTAGAGTCTCGGGTCAAAAGGCGACAGTCAAAGGCGAGGGCAGTCGCCCTCCCGATCGTCGTCGCCTCAAGGTGCTAATCGCGTCGTCGTCGTCGGAAGCGCGGCGAATGCACTTGGTGGCCGCTCGTCGTCAACCCGGCTGGCTCTGTTTTAGGCGTTAATTAGATTTCGAGGAGCAGAGTGCAACATCTGAGGGCGTCATCGACGCGTCGTCAGAGTAGAGCACCGCGGCGACGGCCGTGAAATTGCCGAACGTAGGTGACGAGAGCGGTGGAGCCCGCCCGTAGAACTACTGCTTGAGAAAGCGGCGGTGGAGCCTAGGAGGCGAAGCGCGTGGTGTGAACGCAGTGACCTTGAAGGCAATCGTGTTGATGACTGTTTTACGATGGCGCTTGTGACCTGAAGCAATCAGGACGGGCGTTCGACGAGTTCACGGAGCATTCTAGAAGCTCTTGGTAGGGAATACGATGTGATTCACTTTGATTTTGCAAAAGCTCTTAACACGTCGACGGCCATGTCGCTCAACGGTGCGCGACAGCCAGTCTTTCTCGTGGGACGCTGTCGCTCAATGGTGCGTGACGGTATATTATTTCAACAAGAATGAGATCCGGCCCATCCAACCTTCGTCCAGAGAGGTTATGTAGGATGCTGAACACGATGCCGATGTCCTTTTGGACGAATACGGTCAGTTTTCTTTTGAATCGATAGTCGTGTGAGGACCATCGACTTTGCAATTCAGATTCCCAGTGAATGAACACACTGTTCAAAACTTTATGAAATTTACCTTTTCTTGTTGAAAAATAATAGATTTAACTTGCCTTAAAGAGCAGGAAGGCAGCCATTTTTTAGCGTCCAAAAACGAGATTGCGCTATACCTTCTTCCAACAGCTCGCGATCTCGATTCGATTGGTAGTAGAATTTCTGCTCGCATGGAGTTTGACACCTACTAACGATACAACAAGAAGCACTGTAAAGAACAGAATATCCTCACATTGATGGTTAATGTAAGTGGCATGCACACTATCAATCCAATAAAATTAGCAGTGAACTTTTGAGTTCATGGCGCGATCCTTAATGCGCTAAATGCTTGCTTGCATACTGTGCTTTAAAGAAAATTTTAAACTATTATTTTTCTCTTAAAGCAAAAGATTACATAAAAATAAATAAAATAAATAAAATATAAAAATAAAATGTAAAATAAAATAAAATTATTTCATGGGGTAACCGACCGTAACTGTTGAGACATCGTGTTTACCAAATTAAATCTGAAACTTATCCTTAGACGAAGTTTGGGTCACGGTATGTCGTTTCACATTTGTGCGGTGTGCTTCGTCCCACGGGCAGAAACGCAAAAATAGCTGTCGACAACAACATGTGAGCCGCATTTCTCACAGAAAACTATTTCGTAAGCTTGTGAACTATGAAATTCATCGGTAATAAGCAGGTTGGTGCCCGCTCCATTATGAGACCATGATCGTGGAACACTCAAATAAACACGGTTTCTGTGCACAGAACTGGGCAAGGGAAGGAACTCCGGGATGTGGCTGATCTAAATTACCCGTTGTAAGATACTTTGCCCGCGTACAGCGGGCACCAGCCCGCTTAGTACCAATTCATCCAATACTTGTTAGATGAACACAGCATTTTATCACTGGAGCAACACTTCTGGATCAAGTAAGTGATTCCCATTCTGATAGTAAAGAGGTAAGAAGTGGTGTTGCTCAAGAAAGAGTTTTGTCTCATCTTCTTCTCGCCGTATATACCCTTTTCACGTCAAATCGTAACGTTTCAAATCAAGTGAGCCTCTCCCAAAATCAAATTGGACACTATTCTATGCAAGCCTGGTCCTTTTAAAATGAAGCTGAACACCTTCCAAGTCAAAATGAGCGTCTTTAGAATTAAATTAGGAACCTACCAAAATGGTTGGAATAATTTATTGTTCAAAGAAAATTTAGTATGTTTTTCTTTAATTTCTTTTTAAATTCACCGCCCTAACAGATGAAGAAACACACTGTTTTATATTTTATAAAAACTTTATTTTTTAAGGAAAACAACAAGTTAAATTCTGTTTTAAGGCTCATAAAGGCAGCAATCATTTAGCTATTTCATTTTCTCGATTTTGCGTATTAAAACTAAAATTTTCAAAAAAAGATAAAAGTTTTCCAGAACAAAAATTTATGTTAACCTTCTTAGAATGAGACTCTTTTTACTCTTTAAACGTTAGCTTTGCTTTGGATGATGTTCAGTTTGATTCCAAAAGTGACAAGCTCGCCTTGAAGAGTAGGTGGACACAATGTTTAAAAATTTATAAAAATTTTAGATTTTAACGAATAGCAATAATTTAAATTTTGTATTAAAGTATAGAAACAGCAGCAGCGTTTGGTTCTAAAATAAAAGACTGCACCATGCAGCCGACTTGATCGTTGCGATTTTCACTTGATTGACAGCAGAAATTCTGTTTCTGAGGAATACCACAGATGTAAGCTGTACAGCAGTAATAGTTATAAAAAACACACGTATTCTCACATTGCTGCATCGAGTGGGCAGTATTTATACTGCCAATCAGACAGAAATCAAATATGGTAATACCACTTTCACGTCGATTTGAACACTCTCCTAAGCAAGCTTTAAGTCTTTTGAAATCAGAGCGAACTCTTCTGAATAGAAATGATTTTTAGGCAGGTTCAGTTACAGATCCACTAAGATAGAAAAAATTTTTGTTCAAGAAAAATTTGGTAGAACTTTCTTTGAAATTTCTCAGTTTACCTGCCCCAACAAGTGCAATAATTTGATAAAATCTTTATTAAAAATAATTAAAAATAATTGAATAAAATTTGTCTCAAAGCACATCAAGCAAGCAATCATATAGCGCATTAAAGATAAGATCGCGCCATGAACTCAAAAGTTCGCTGCTACTTTTATTGGATTGATGGCGTAAATGCCGCTTACATGAACAATGAAAGTGAGAATATGTGCATTCTTTACAGTTGTTTTTGTTGTATTGCTAACAGGGGTCGAAGTCCATGCGAGCAGAAATTCCGCTATTAATCGAATAAAAACCGCGACGACTTGACAAAAGGCATGACGCAATCTTTTTTGGCACAAGCAAATGGCCGTCTTCCTGCTCTTCAAAATAAGCTTTGAAGCATTGTTTTCCTCAAACACAATAAAATCACTTACTGCGTAGCTAAATTAAAAAGTCGGTTGTAAGACCATTGAAAGAAATAAGACTATCGATTAGCAAGGAAACTGACTAATCGTCCGAAAGGACATCGGCATCGTGTTCGGCAGCCTGAGTAACCTCTCTGGACGAAGTTTGGATGTATCGGATGTCTGACTTTTGGCACTAACAAATGGCCGCCTTTCCCTTTAAAACAAGCGTTAAACCATTATTTTTCTCAGCAATAAGAATTTTACAAAAATTTCAAGCAATGTGTTCATTTATTGGGTAGATGAATTAAGACTTCAGAAAAGGTTATACTAAAATCTTCCTCGAACAAAACTTCTGAGGAGTATGTTATGGGAGGGTTGAGTCGAAGAGGCGGGTTCATAGCATAACTAGACGTTCATCTTCGTTTCCTCTACTTACGGCTGTTGAGGTCTTCTTTAGGGTAACACATACCAGAAAATGGGTCACAGTCGACTAACAATAGAACTGATTGTGGTTCTTCAACGAAGAAAGCGTTCAACACACTTTCGTCGAGGCGGCATGTTCCTGCACTTCTTTGAGGGGCGAGGAGTTACCATGCTCCACCCACTCACATTCACTGATGGCGAGACATCTCATTACAGGTCTATTTGATTACGCTGCTTGAGTGCTCCTCGTCACCAGCAGCAAGAAAACGAAAGAAGAACATTTGAGAGGAGAAAGCTTGTCATTTTGGAGAGCAGGTGGCTTCCATTATAGCGCCTAGGAGACAATGCAGTGCTTAGCAAAACTGTGCTGGTCCCGTTTTCATAAGAGTACTTCGAAATTTACTATAGTACAGACCGAGGTGCGAGTGAATTTCGATGAAAAAGTGGATGGGGCCAGGTTTTTGAATACTTTGAATTCGTCTTTCTTGCCTCGAAACGAGCGAGCAATTGGTGAAAGGGATCGAAAGAGGAGAAAGGGAGAGATACCAGCGCGGCCATGGTCAGGCAGAGGAATAACACGTAACTACGTGTAGAGCCCAAGAAGTTTTGGCTTTGTAAGTAAGCCTTCGAGCAGCCGCAACCTTCAAATGAGTCTCCCGGTCATCAGAAGTAGTCAATTTCTCTTGCCCTCCTCCATTCCCTCCGTCGCGGTTTAGGTAAGGGCAGCGGATGTCAATAAGTCGTAGGGCAATAGACGGTGTATGATTGAAGAAGCGCAGCTAAGGACAACCGACGGCTTCAGGGTTTCGGCCCTGAGGATTAGTTTTATGTGTTTCCTCAGGCTGCCCTTTTTGCCCTTCTAAGAGAATCGATCCAAATTGTCGCAGAAGAAGTAGAAGTCCGAAACATGACGATGACGATTTATAATAAGCAAGCCATCTATACTGAACTATCAATTATCGATAATACTAGCGTGAACGGCGAGTGTGGCGCAGTCGAAGAAGGTGCATTCTGTCGCGTGCACCCAATACCAGCTCCCTGGTTCGGAATTCCCGCCGAGGCCAACCAAGCCTTACATACCCACGGGGTCAGTGAATTGGTACCAGACTTGCCTGGGAAGGATATAGTGCTGACGGCTGGCTACCGCAAATCACTGTATGGCCAAATACGTATTCAATCGCCTCCACGACATCCCGTAGAAGTAGAATGCGTGGCGAATCCGAAAAGGGATTAAGGCCCTTCTTTGTCTTTTTACCTCAGTCTTAGTTATTCGCTCACCTGGATCACTTCACTCATTTCCAACAAAAATGTAACGTGCTACCCAATATCATCGTTTACTCTAGCATTTTACAGAATTGAGATAGTTATTAATCGGCTCTGATTACTATAGGCATGTTTTGTTGTACAGAAAAATACGGTTGTCCGTTATTCGTCCATTAGAACAATTTATTAGACAATTCAACTACTCAAATAATTGGCAAATCGGTGCTTGTTCGATTTTCGACCATTCGAAAAAACGGCGAGCGAACCATTCGTTGGGAAACTTTTGAAATCGAATTTATTCTTTCATTCATTCGTTCTATAAAATTTCTTAAAAGCAGCAGACTTTGTACACTTTCTCTACATTCTTCTCGATCAATAAATTTCATCTTCAAATCGAATAGGAGTAACGCCGTCGTTGTCCTATGATTGTACGCGATCTAAAAATTTATGTGGCAGAATTTGATCTATTTATATCGCCTCCTTCAAATCAATCTGCTTGCTTCTTTGCAACACAGCGACATTGCATACGACCTCCGAATCATATCGTAGCGGCAAACCTTGACTTTTCCCTAGGTCGTTGCATACGAAATGGTCGATTTTGGTACCTCAATTTCTAGCAGATTTTTCGTTGATACGACTGTCCCCGTTTCAGGCATTGTATATATTATAGCTTCTGAAATCGCAGAACTCCGTCTTCTTATCGTTTATAGCTTTTGTGACATAATTGCCTGCTGACGAGTTTTGACGTCGTTTCTACATTACGGATCAAAGTGATATTCCGGTGCTCTATCTATATGAATGGAGAAGTGGACACAACGCCGTGGCCACAGCTCGTAACATCAACGCTGCATTTGGTGAGGATTTCGCTAAGGACCGCACAAATCGCCACTGGTTCGAAAGGTCTCGATTTGGAGATGAAAGTCTCGAAGATGAAGACCGAGGTAGGCCGCCATCACTCCTTAACGACGACCAACTCAAAGCCATGGTGGAAGCGGATCTGCGTCAAGCTGTGATAGAGCTCGATGTTGTTGTCTTGTTGAGCTGACAGCCAAAGCTGTTATCACATTTATTTAACTCGGCTGATAGAGCTAGCACAGCATTTCGGCGTTGACGGCAGCACTATTAGCAACCACTTGAATGCGATTGGAAAAGTGAAGAAATTGGATGAATGGATTACGAACTAACCGCCGTGCAGTGCCTAGTGGGCAACCACATGCGCTTTTGATACGTACCGATCTTTTTGGCGCGAACTGCAAGTTCACAATCACCCTTAGCGCCAAAGCGCGAACCGCAATCATATCTATGACGGTCTGCCGCTCCTGCTGACGCACTCTTGTTCTATGTTCGCTCTCTGACCCGGGGATCCTCCTGGGAGACCTTCTTGTGTGTTCATTTAATGCGTCTTCTTACATTCGTGTGGTAGATTGTTTCGGTAAACTGTTGACGACTCGTGCGTTTGCGTCGAAAGGGCGTACGCACTTGCCTTAGTACCTGCAGCGTAGCAGTACACGGCAGGGACGGAAGTTCCACGACATCTGTGTCTCATTAAGGCTGCGCAATCTAAGGGAGCCTTTTCTAGACAGGATCGTGTCATGCAACAAAAAACGGATCATTTATGTACGACAATCGTTGTCGCTCTGCACAATGGCTGGGCGAGAATAAAAGCCCCAATGAGGTGCTGAAACCAACTCTCCATCCAAAGAAAACCACCGTATGGTGGACAGTGGCTGGTATAGTCCATTACAAGTTCTTGAAGACTAGAGTGACTATCACAGCGGAGAAGAAGTGTGCCAAAATTTATTTATTTATTTGGACGTGCAAATAATTACAATTACACGTAGTGAAAACACAAATTGAAGTGATGCACCAGAAGTTGGAAGTTAAAACAGGCTTTGGTCAATCGGAGTGACCCAATCCTACTGCATGACAAAGCTTCAAAAATTGTTGTCCAGAAACTGTATGAATTGGGAACGAAACTCTGCCACCTGCCCCACATTCATCTGTCCCCTACCGATTATAATTTTTTCAAGCATTCAGATCGTCACGTGAAGGATAAAAAAATCCAGCAACCAAGATGACGTCGAAAATGACCTCGTATCTTTTACTAAGTCACGTAGTTCTGATTTTTGCCAAGATGGAATGTCTAAGCTATTGTCGCGTTCGGAAAAGTGTATTAACTGTAGTGCTACCTATTTCGATTGTTTCTAAGCAAAGTTATGTTCTACCGAAGTTTTTAGTCAAAATCGGCCACTTTATATGCAACGCCCTAATAGTATGGAGAACGGGCCTCGAAGTTTCATGTACGGATGCGGCCCTGTGTAAATTGTCCAGTTATTGCATCACATTGATGACCGCGATTGTCGCAATAATTCCGTCACATAACACGAACTTTTGTACTGTTTATTCGCAAATAGAAGGTGCAAATGATGAAAAGAAAAGAACTCTTCAAGCCAGTAGAAAGTAGAGTGGAAAAGGGTGTCACCTGGAGAAGCAGACAGCGTGAAAGTACAGCATAGAGGCTCTTTGAAAGGCGCTAGCATCACAAACCATATCCATTGCTATTGAGCCTTCAGAAGGCATATTATTGACGAGCAGATGAAGAGCGGAAGAAAATAGAATTCATGCATCAGTTCACAACATTTAGAACTCGGAGATCACATTTAATGGAGAAATTATGGTGCTTGTCGTGAATGTGGGCTGCATCGTTAGGTGGGAACGTGCAAGTCAATCCGGCCGTATTGAACGGCATGGCGTGGTGGTAGCGCAGATGCGCTGATTGTATGAAACGTGTTTGGTCTGCGCTCTGATTGACTATGCTTAGCTGGCTCACACCCACCTCGAAATGCTGCTCAAATTCGCGACATGCTTTGGAACGGTTTTTCACTGTAATGCTTCGATGGTTTCAAACTTCAGCTGCTAAAAGATATGTGTACTGATCAAAAATCACAGTCAAAAGTGAGAACTTCACAGGATCATCACCGGGCATGGAGTTTGTCGAGAGACAGGAAAATCACTGAATTATTGTTCGGCATTGATTCACTTTTTCAGCAAGCTTTCAATGTTCTTTGTGAACGACGACAGGTCACCCCAATTCGTAGTTGATGTAGTCTTTGTTGTCGGCTTCTTTCTTTTCACCTGGAATTCCACGGTCAGACGGAGGTAATCAATAAATCGATAGCGGCGAAAAGAAGCAGAAGCAGAAGAACAAAGGAAGAGGCACTGATGCTCATGCAATGGTGGAAGGGGAAGAGTGCTTCAACGTCCTACATTAGTCCTGAAAATCGACGGATATTTATTGAATTTGTACATTAAACAATGGCGAAACATCGAACCGAAATGCTACTCGACTTGTTCCAACAAAAATAACTTACTTGAACTGAATGGGGTTAATTCTATGCTGCTTAGTGTAAGGGAAATAAGCTGCAACCGAGGGAAAAGCTGCCTGGTCTGCTTGTCAGGATTTTTTCAAGCGGTGACCCTAGGCTTCACACAAACACAAAAGTAAATTTCTTCTACATTCAGTCACTCTCCTTCTCCGATCCGCCGGATACAGCGGCAGTGGCTCCGTTGTCCTTCTCCGGATGGGCTTCCTCTTTCGGCGCCGGTGGCGACTTGCGCGCTAAACAGTGGATAGTCTTGGTCTAAAGTGGGAAACATTTGAGGAAGGTACTAGTCGTTAATGTGGCCTACGTGGCGTAGAGAAACGCACCAGACCAATCAGCCACCTCAAAATAGTATACCGCACATAGAAGTGCAGCGGGCTATAGTTGGCTGTTGCCGCTTCCACATTTGCGACCAGCATTCTTTTTTAGGAGAAAATCCTCTAATATCTTTTATTATTTTTTATTTCGTCAATAATTGTTCAAATAACAAACACATAAAACGGTCCCCACTTATGTGCGAGTATAGTAAAATGTTAATGAACCCGAATGAAAACCTGGAGTGTGGTCTACGTATTGTCACCTTTGAAAGCGACACAAGGAATTACCATTAGGCTTACTCGAACTTGAGGAACATTTTAGAAAGATACTAGTCGTAATGTGGTCTGCATAAAGGGGTGAGAGACGAACCACACCAATCTTGCGACAGCAGCCGGATGTACCCAACTGACAGACGTCAGCCGTCTCCAATCAGTCCGCTACCAGGCCTGACTCGATGGATCCTTTGCGTGCGGTTCACCCGCGTATTAATCGGCCCCTCTCTCCGCTCGCCTCGCAAGGAGTTTGTGGAACACCTGTAGCCGCATTCATGAACGTTCTCGAGAATATTCACGGCTTTCCACGGGAAGCGATCGGGGCAAGAGGTAGAAATTTGTTATCGTGAACCAACGGGACTGTCCCACGTAGCTAGTAGGATTCCCCGCTTTACCTGATGCGAGATTCATCAACCGCTTACCGCCCTCTTACGGTGAAAATACCGCTAAATCCCCTGAAATTCATTAGCGTGAGGTTTTGACGGTATTCTCACCTTAGAAGACTGTTGATGATTTTGCCCCCTTGCACTCGGTTGGTCGGGGAAATCGGGAAGCCGTCATGTTAAATCCGCGGTGCGACTGCATCCACAGCTAATATTACGGCATAATGTTGAGATGGGAGAACTTTTCCACATTTGAAAGCACAATAGACAAACATAGAGTGATTTTACTTTAGTTCAATTTGAGAGTCGACTGTAAATCCTCTAGGAAGAATAGCAATCGTGGTGGATTGCAAAAAATTCAACAATTGGTGATTGGCCAAGTGGAGGATCCCGGCGCGATTCCCGCCCGTCCGCGGATGCTCCCGCGGGAGTATAACTCAGGCCTAAAGGCCCACGCAGACTTCTGCCGCGTTGCCGCTGCCCTATCCTTCATCATAGGGCAGGGACGCCGCTGGCCGGCCGGCAGCGCCAGAGGCGCCGCTGGAGCGGCACCACCGAAAATGATTTGAATCATACGAGACGGTGCCACTCCAGCGGCGCCGGGAGAGTCTATTTGCGCTCTGACCTTTCGCGGCGGGGATCCAGAGCGGAAACGGGCGCGTCACCAGTTGGTCCCGACTAGAAAGACTACAGTACCTCGCCGTCCCGGCCGGCAGCCGCAGTTGAGCGGCGCGACTCATCGATTTCCCCGCCCGCGCTGGCCGCATAAGTGCGGGGGCCTTAAGTCACGCATTGCGGTCGTTCCGGCTTCCCCTTGTTTCATGAATACGGATCGCGTACGGAGAGGGCGGGAAGCAGCGGGAGCGGGATAGTTTTGCTTAACTTCTCGCTCCCGTCGTTTCATGAATACGGAAAAAATGGTTGCCGGAAATGAGAGTTGGGTTCTCTACGACCTTAAGGCCTCTGTTATACTCCCGCGGGAGCATCCGCGGAACGTCCGCGGACCAATGGTGCACGGCGGAGGCGGGCGTGGCGAGGCGCGGCGATTGGCCAGGTGAGGAGTCTCGGCGCGATTCCCGCCCTTCCGCGGATGCTCCCGCGGGAGTATAACAGGGGCCTAACGCACAGCGCGCCGTTTGACCACCTCGTAGAAAGACTTTTCAGCGCAAGCAACGTTCAACGTACACCTCAAAAAGGTGCTTCAATACTGCTTCCTGTACTTCAAGGGCATATTGTAGTACGAGCTGCTCCCGCAAGAGCACACGGTCAGCGCTGTCCTTAATGCCACTTAGCCCCAGAAACTCGCGAAGGTTGTTTGAAGCGGCAGAGACTACCTTCAGTGCACCTTCGAAGAAATTTTACGCAGTGGGTAGCGGGCACGATTCGCATTCATGAAAGGAATCAATGGTATGTTAGAGCTGTATTATCAATACCATCGGCAAGAATAAATGAATGAATGAACTAAGCTTTTCGTGAGAACAGCTGATGTCACTGGAGTGCCATTTTTTCAATAGGAGTGGGATTCTCGCGGGTATGCGGATATACCCAGGACGATCGTCGAGGATTCTCTACCCACTAATATATCCATGATGTGGCGGGTAGTGCTGTCATGAATGCCTCATCGTGGCTCTACCTACCCCAATGCTCCGCATATCCGTAGGTACAAACTTTGGTGAATCCGGCCCCTGGTTTATAGTTACGCTGCTGCGCGGCACTGACCGGCGCAGCTATCGATTTTTCGCCTCAGCGCATTCATTACTGTATTCAGCGAACGGCGCCACATAAGGGAACGGGCATCACCCGCGGCAGGTCAGTATGGAGACAGAGATTTCACCATAGGGGGTGAATTATTGTGCTATTTTTGCCGAATGACCCTTTTATTTTGGTTTCGGGGGTGCAACTCCAGGGGCGGGGTTCAGTTTTCGTTTTCTTTCCTTTTCCTTTTATGCATGTTATACTTCCTCGACCCGTCACCGAGAACGCGTTGCCGACACTGGCGGAGTCCCTGCATGATGGACGAGAGCGCGCGTGTGCACTGTTTCTGCATGCGCACTGCGTAGCACCCACTCAGCAGTTGCCGACGGACCACGGAAGTATAAAAGCCTCCGCACACATTTGCGGCAAAGCGGCGGCTCAATCCTTAACAAGAACCGGGGGAGCAGTGCTTGTCGCCAGCAGTGAACTGCGCAGGCAGAAGACGGGAAAGCGAATAACAGCAGCAGATCCCGACTAGAAAGACTTCAGGGCCTCTGCCGCTTACCGCAAACCGTCACGATTTTTTCGTCGCTTGCCGCAAAAGTGTGCTTAGGCCTTACTACATGCCATTGTCTGTTCTACGTAAAAGCTCATGACCGCGCGTCCCCGACACTCACCTTTCTAGCTACAATCGCGTGGAGGCGCGGTTATTCGCGCCGCACTCCGAATTGACGCGCCGCGCCGCGGGGAAGTATGAAAGGTCCCTAATTCGTTCCCTAGAAGGTAATCCTTTCTTCCGCTGTCGAGATTTTTGCTGCTAAAAGACGCTACTTTCTGTTTTCCATGTGTCTACCATATGGATGGCCGTCCCGTCTAGTGGAATTGCGGTGGGAACCTACGAGGCAGCGGTGACTTCTCCTCGTCCGGTTCATTTCCATCCGAGTGCTCATCGCGTTCGCTATGTTCACCACTCGCCGTACCCGAGCGCTCGGAAGACGAAGGTGTGCGGGACCTGCAAGTGATACCGTAATTGTCCGCGCCCTCAACTTAATAGCAACGGCGACGGGAGGATCAGATAACAGAACTCACCTCTCGCGTTCGTCCTCGCTGCTCTCGGTCTTGTTGTTGTTCTCCTCGTGTTCTTCTTTTCTCGGAGAAGGTGAACGTTCCGTGGTTTCCGGTCTGCCATTCTTCTCAGGAACTACAACCTCAGCCCCCTTCTTGGGCTCTTCCCGTTTCTCTTCTGGCGTCTCCTTCTTCTTCTCTTCTTCTTTCTTCGCCTCCTTCTTTTCCTCCTCTTTTTTATTCTGTTTCTTCTCACCGTTGCTTGGCTTTGCTTGAGGGATCACAATTTCCTCTGGCTTTTTCTTCTTCTTCACAACTAAAATATATTTTAAAATTATGCTTGATCTGTGATGCCTGAGAAATTCTGACTCAACCTTTTTTCTTCTTCTTGACATCGGTTTGTAAGGCACCGGACTGCTTCGGAATCAGTGGTTTTGTTGCATTCGCACCTTTCCACGTTTCGATTTTCTTCTCAGAGTTGATTGAGGCCTTAGTCTGAAGCCATATGTAATTAAAGTTTCAACAATAAACATCGTCCCAAAACTAATATATTAAGTTGTCCCATAAGTCCCCGCCGTTTTTTTCAACGATTCACTGCAGATTTCCCCGGCGGTCTCTTGCATAGCGCTGCATAGCTTTCGAAAGAGAATGATTTGCTCTATCAGAGCATGTATTGCACTTCTTTTTTCATCATGAGATTTGCCAATTTTCAGGTCGTTGAATTGAAAAGTGAAAAAGTGAAAAAGTAGCCATTTGCGCACTTGCTCTCTCCGCTTAGGTTTGTAATTTTTTCCACAGTTTTTTATATCGTTTGGAAGACAATGTCCTGTGCTACAAGAATATGTGTTTAGTGCTATTTGCTCATTTGTCCTTTATTGATTTTTAGGTCATCAAATTGGGAATTCCGACTTTTCCGTCCGAATTTTTACCAATACTCCGGTTCTGTGGTTGAACTTTTTTGCTTGGTGTTATATGTCGTTTGGAAGAGGATGTCTTGCTCAGTAAGGATTTGTGTCGCGTTTATTGGCTCCCGCTGATTTCTGTTGAATATCAACAACTGAAGAAGGAGAAGGAGTTGACACAGCGACACACATTCTATAGAGCAGAAAATTCTCTTTCGAATGACACATAACACCAACCCAAAAAGTCCAACCACAGAGCAGGAGCTGTCGGCAAAAATAACCATCCTCCTTCGGACCTCCCAATTTGATGACCTAAAAATCAATAAGGGACAAATGAGCAAATAGCACTAAACACATATTCTTGTAGCACAGGACATTGTCTTCCAATTGCTATAAAAAAACTGCGCAAAAAAATACAAACCTAGGCGGAGAGAACAAGTGCGCAAATGGCTACTTTTCCACTTTTTCACTTTTCACTTCAACGACCTAAAAATTGACAAAATTCATGATGAGAAAGGAAATACAATACATGCTCTGATAGAGCAAATCATTCTCTTTCGAAAGCTATGCAGCGCTATGCAAGAGACCGCCGGGGAAATCTGCAGTGAATCGTTGAAAAAAACGGCGGGGACTTATGGGACAACCTAAAAGAATGCGAGGGAGCTACTGCCCACATGTAATAGCGGAGCAAAACTCCACTTCAAAGCATTTTTAATTATTTTTCCATTCAAGCTAATTTTCTAAAACACAGCTCTACTCACCAGACCGCTTAGAGAGCGTTTCTTGAGTGTTGGTGTTGATTTGCTAGTATCGAGGCGCGTCTGACTTCGAGACGCTCGAGTTGATGGCATACTGTAACTTTGTTATTTATTGATCGCAAGGAAGAGTGCCTTAAGCACACCAAAGCCTTTCTTTGCAAAATATCGGAAAGAGGTCCTGTGGCTTAAGGATTTTTGAGGGTAGTCGCGTAATAGGCACTTCCCTGAAGCGTTTTTACTAGCCTACTTTATTGGAAAATAGTAAAAGTGTGCAACATGCAACTAGGCCGGCGTGTGTTCAGTGCGAAGTGCGCTCCAATCACAATAGCATTGCGCACAAGGCAGCTTGTGTTCGTTTGCTGAGAAGTCTCTCTGACAAAGAGACATCAGACGAAAGTGATTCGTGTGGCGCAAATACTATGCTCCAAGCCAAATCCGGTGAGAAGTGCACATTATTAATTTTGACTCGAGCAAGGCTCTGATAAAGTTGACCAAAATCTTGCGGGGAACGAGCGTACTACCTCCTCGTCCTCCTGGACGGCCCACCCTCCCCAACTACCTGGGCTTGCTCGAGATGGCTGTTTTACGAGATAGTGGAGACCCAGACATTTGCCACACCTCTGTTTAAAAGGCGGGAGATAGAACGCCACTCCGCCAAATTTTGCCACATTTTGGGGTGGCTCCTAGCTCCAGCAACAAAAACTCAGTCCTATAAAAACGGCAAGAGGTCCAGATTGGGTACAACTTAAAATACTATTTCCTCATGCATCACTGATTATGGAGGAGAAGTAATATTCATACTTGGCCACTCATGGGCTAGGATTTATCAACAAAAGTGTTGGTAAATCGCTGCCACAGATTTACGTAACTCGCTCCTTGCCAGAAACTTACCGGAAATTGTGATTCGGTGAAGCATACCATGCCGGTGAGCTGCCGGTTATTTCTGTTGACGCTACTTTGACTTTAACGTTGACGTTTTTTCGCATTGGCCACAGCCACACCAGCAACCACGCAAAGAGCGTTACAGTGTTACTCGCAGCAACATCCACTGCAGTGCACTATTTCAACCTATTTTCCGTAGGCACCTAGTAAACTCGTGGGAAATGCGGTTGGGATGGTAGTGCCAGTGATGGGTGGGATCGATGCACGGTACGGTTTTCGGTAATCGTCAGCTTTTGTCGCGAATGCGATAGCTCGCTCCCTTTATTTCATACTCCCGCGGGCTACCGTATCCGCTCGGGGAGGACGGCGAGCCTGGATGAGCTCGCATAGCCTCGGATACCCATTACAGTCGTACCAGCCGGAGCGGTCCCTCCTATTCCATATACCCTAGTATCTATCTACTATATTCGTCTATGGTTGTACGGTGCTGGTGTATGGAATAAACCGTGGTTATATCTATGTTGTCCTGCACGAGACGAGGAAAGTGGTGAGTCTCCTAATGCTGTGTTATCGGTATTGGTAGTGTGTCTGTTTATTGTTGGGTTGTATGGGGCATTATTCCTGTTGTGTTGGAGCAGCGTAATAGTGCTAGGGTAATCTGGGGGTTGCGTGTGCTCGCTACAGTCGAGGTACATTGCAGCACGCCCGTAAGAACCCACGGCTGGCGTGCGGTGCGGGCGCGCGCCAATCCAGGCGCTGTTCAGCGCGAAGGGGTAGAAGTCACCACGCGGGGCCCCCGTCTGCCAGGGAGGGGGCGTGGCCTCACATCCTGGGGTCCCCCTTATGTCCCCCTTTGGGTCCTGGGTTCTTGGATACCTCGTAGCACCACGGCGCGAGTGGAGAACTCCACTCAAAAGGGACAGGTTCCCTCGCGAGTGGCCACCGATTCGCAACAGCTTTCCTCAGGACCCATATGAATGCTCCCCTTGCAAATACATCGTTTCTCAGCGCTCTACAAAGCCCCACATCGCTCCCATTCCTTTGGCCAGCGTGCTCCACTCAGTCGAATGTGCTGATGCTGCCCCACTGCTTGATACGGCTCCGCCTGAAAAGTCCGAGTTCGCGCGATTAGCCACCTTGTGGGAGCTTCTCTCACTGACATTTGTGCTTCTATCTTTAGGATTCATTACATGTTCTCTTCATTAACACGTCATCTTTCATAGCCTTGAGTAGATAGATTTATGAACGCTGTGAAAGGAGTGTAAGCTGTGCCTTGGCAACCTTGGATATTTGGGCGCTCCTCACCGGTTCTCCCACCACGCCAAGGACGGCATGTCGCACAAGGCGACAAGTTACACGAAGAAATGTGCAGGAGCTGCGCAGCTGTACGGTGGGCTGACGTCAGACCTCCCGACTCCAACGAAAGAACATTGACTCCGCGGTTTTCACTGGAATATCACGTCGTGCGTTGATGAACCGCGGTTTCGCGGTATGCTTCATCGTTACAAACAGGGCAGTCGTTGATGAATCGTAGCCCCAGCGTGATGGAAACTTTTTTGGGTAGATTTGCGGGCCGCAGCTCCTCTTACGGAGTTTTTCTCAGAACTCAGTAAGGGGAGCTCTCTTTTTCTTCGGAATTATCGCTTTGCTGGAATGTGTGTTTTGCCTTTAAATAGCGCGGTTTCTGTGCTCCGGTTTTGACATGAGAACCTCCTGTTTGTTGCGTTTCTTGCGAAAAACCCGCTTTTCATTGCCGGTAAGCACTCGATCCAGTCGTCTTGGCTTGATCCGGTGCAAGAACTCCAGACAGTCGGAGTTGCATTCAATTTCAGATAAAACAGAAGTGCTGCAAAAATTATGGTTCAGCCTGCTACGTGCCGGTAGCAATCTTGCATAGCTGCAGTTCTGAGCGCTGGTTGGGGTCTGAGTTAAAGACGGTAGTAGTGTATTGTTTTTACTTCTTGTGTTCTGTTGCTGATCCACCGCCGCCCAACATATCGCGGTTCGCATGCAGGATTTGATGCGATTATCCATGTTTAAGGTGGCCAGTTAAATACTGATTAGAGCGGTTCACGTACCGGTTGAAACCAACCGAGGAGCAGCGATACTTTCTACTGGCCTGCTGTTATTCCAACATACTTTTTGAACCAAGCAATTTGTTCGTGTTGTTTAATGCATAAGTGAACTTTACGGTGATCACAAAGGAGTTTATTGCCAATCCAAAGAAACATTCCACGGATCGCATGACATCTATTCACTTCTGGTTGTGAAGTTGTTCCCTACCTTGGAAAATGAGTTCTGCGGGCTCCTCTTTTGTAGTGGAATTATGTAAACGTCCGCTAGGCTCAGAATGTCTAAATATGTGTCCTGCTCCATCGCTGTGCTCTAGCGCTAATAGCACTATTGACGCGCACTTTTAGTTGGGTAAATGTCGCCCCTAGTACCAAATGTTGCTCTCCATTGCATAATGAGAGACTTACTTGTGCGGAGAAGTGCTTCGAAATGGGAAACCGATAGGGTTTGTCGACATGCAATATTTCTGCGGTGTGAAGTGTCCCGACGATGCGACGTAGTCCTGCAGAGAAAAGAAACGTTTGCCATGAAGAAAAAACACTCAGGTGAGTAGTATTCTAGTTCCTCCTTTCTTAAAACGGCCATACAATACTTGACGTATTAGTTTCTAACGAACGAGGTTTTTATATTATTGGTGATTATATTAGCGGACTAACTTTCCAGCGCGATGTTTGTCTTCAAAGACCTGAAGATGATGAAAGATTTTCAAAATAAGAACTTACTAGAAGAATGAATGATACAATGGCTATGACGGCTCTAGCATACACCCTTGATGACCACGGCAGAGAGTAGTTCAAACGTTGCTCAGACTGCTATATTCAGATACGACGCTTTTCATACTGCTACTTTGTGATACATACAATACCCACCATAAGGATTGGAAAAAGGGCGCGGTAGACGCGTTTTCCGCGTTCTTTCTGTTCTCTTGCTGTAGCAATTTTGATATTCATCCTTTTTGAAAAACTCACACCTTTGGTGTCTCCTCGACGAGATCTACCCAGTGCCGCAAAAGCATTTTTCGCTACTCCATTTTTTTACCGCTATTTTTTCTAATGCGCCAGGGGATACTCATTAGCGAGCGACGTCTCCACTATTTGCACCCAAAGGACACTTAAGCGCGCGGATCTAATGCCAGGGCGTTCGCAGTAGCTCCTACTTAGGAAAAATTCTGTAGATGGAGAAGCTTATAACACCGTAGATATATTATAATATATTCTACTCTAAATTATTTTTTATTCTTCGATTATAAGGGCTAACGAATTTTGTCTTTTGTCTACCAAGTACTGCCGACAACTGACTTCATCTGGCCTCATCAAGGAAGAGCATGCACAACAGATGAAAATTCCTAACGGGACGCACCGTGCATATTACATCTGCGAGATATCGTTGAAAAAATTTGAATTTATTCTTGGTCCACACTATAAATAGCGGTTATGTATAGGACAGTGTTTTGTACTTGCTAGACAAGCCTAGGACACCGATTATCCAATTCTTGAAGGTTGAAGGTTTGGATGGTTCGGAGGACGCCCAGTCCGAGAATTTCGAGTCTCCAGCATGCGACAGCCGGGATATCCTCCAGTTGCGCTACCACTCGCACAGGGAATAGCTAATTTTGTATTACTGAAAATCTCTTTGCAGCTATATCGACTTAGAAAAGGTATCATATCTGGATAAATGTCCAGATTTCGCATTCCCCTACCAGTTCTCTATTGTTAACCAACAATGAACTTTTTCTGTGTCACAGGTGCTGTAACTTTGTTTAAAAGGAGGTTACAAAGTTGAAATTTGCTCTGAACTCTAAAGCACGTAGGTGAATTGCAAATGGCCTATTTTTGACATGAAAAAAAGAAAAATTTTGCTAGTCACAAATCCACTGCGTTCCACCTTCAGCAACGTTTTTTCACAACCTTTTGCGTACTGCAACTTTCTAAGGACAGAAGAGAGTGTGCTGAAATCTTTTCTGCGCAAAATAGGTTAGCGTGGCCCTGATACGGGCAAGGTAGGAAGAGCTCACTCTAATATAATTTTTCAGGTGTCTAAACTCGAGGATAATATACAATTTCCTGATCCCATTTTGTTTTCAAAATTTAGGACTCCACGTCAGTCAGTTCCTGAAATGCTTAAGACAGCACATCTCACCATTGGAAGCGCTTCCCAACAACATAGTTTTATAAAGTTTGAAAAGATCCGACATTTTGCGCCTTTTTTGCCGAGGTCGAGTTCTGGGCAGCGTTCGACTCGACCTAGGCTCTGCGTTCTTCGCCCGCGCCTGATCGAGGCCTCATCGCACCTGGGTGCGAGGCCCAGCGGTACTATGCTAATTATAGGGGACTGCACAGTGCCGTTCGAAAAGCGTTACTATTGGTTCGCCTCCGCCTTCACACTCGTATATTATATGATAATTTTACTTACTTTGATACTTTGATACATTGATGGTCATTTGTCGGCTGGAGGTCTTCTCAGCGGGGACCACAACTCTTCCAGACCGCTCGATCTCTGGCTGCTTGCATCCAGTGAGGCATACTCCGCTCTCTGAAAGATCTTGAGAATGAGTCTGCCCATCGCGTTGGCGGTCGTCCCAGTGGTCTCTTATGGTCTCTCGGGAGCCATTCTGTGACACGGAGACTCCATCTATCGTCCTTTCGTCGAAGCAGGTGTCCGGCCCAGCGATATTTGGACTTCTTCATGTACTGCAGTGGATCTGCTAATTGCGACATCTCCCGTAGCTCCGAGCTTCGTAGGCCTTCTTGCCGTTGCTGACGAAGGCTTGTCCTTAGAAGACATCTCTCCAGTGCACGATGCGTAGATTGCATCGCTCTGGCGATTGTCTTGTTGTCGGGCCAGGTTTCCGTCGCGTAACACATCGCAGGCAGTACAGAGGCGTTGAATATCGAGGCCCTGAGGCCGGGATCCTTGACCTGATCGGTGACTTCGCGAATCGAACTGAAGGCTGCCCATGCTCCGCGTCTCCTGCGGGCGATTTCAGGAGCGAGGTCGTTATCCACGTTCAGCTCTCTTCCCAGATAGACGTAGGAGTCGACCTGTTGCAGAGCGACTCCATTTAACCTTACGAGTCCCGTGTCACACCACTGGTTGACCATAAATTGTGTCTTGGACATACTCATGTCCAATCCAATCTTCATACCTGCCACATTGAGCTCGTTCAGCATTTCCTCGGCTTCTGCCGTGCTGGTAGAGATGAGAACAATATCGTCGGCGAAGCGAAGGTTGCTGATCCGTTTACCGTCGACAAGATAGCCTTTATCGTCCCAGTTCAAGCCTTTCATGGCATCCTGGAGTGCCGCTGTGAATAGCTTGGGAGAAATCGTGTCTCCCTGCCTTACTCCTTTCCCGATAGGAATTTTAAGCTTTCGATCGAACAGCTGGATGGTAGTCGATGTGTTCGAGAAGCATTCGTCGAGAAGTCGGATGTAGGGCGATGGTATACCAGCGTGCACAAGGGCCTTCAGAATGGCGCTGATTTCCACAGAGTCGAACGCTTTCCGATAATCCACGAAGACAAGGACAAGTGGGAGGTGGTATTCGCGGCTCCTTTCGATGAGCTGTGAGACAGTCTGAATATGGTCCATGCAGGAGAAATCCTTGCGAAACCCTGCTTGCTCCACTGGCTGATATTCATCCAAGCAACGCTCCATGCGGTTAAGCAGTATCTTGGTGAAGATCTTGTACACAACCGAGAGAAGACTGATGGGTCGATAGTTGTTGATATCCTCCTGCTGACCTTTTTTGAAGATTAAAACTGTTTTCGTCTCCTTCCATGAGTCCGGAATCCTACCAAGTCGAAGGTAGTGGTTGCAGTGCTTGGCAAGAAGTGAGCAGAGGGCACTGCCACCCGCACGAAAGAGATCAGCCGTCCGGTCCGGGAGCAGTGCCTTTCTTCATCCTTCTGATGACATGAGCAACCTCCGATTCCAGAATGTAGCGGTACTTCCTCAGCTGGTGTCATCAAGCATTTCGGGACAGTGATGGAAGAACGGAACAGATCTGTGTAGAATTCCTGAACGATGGCCTCCATCGCTCTTCGAGACGTTTGCGTTGTTCCATCCTTATCCACAAGGGCTGACATTATTGCCTTCTGATCGCAGAGATCTCGTTTGCAGCGCTTTATGCTTGAACCTTTCCCAGCCGCTTCTAACAGCTTCAATCTTCTGTAGGCTTGAATGGACTCCTTCACTGCAATTCGACAGGCCTTCGAGATGGTGACTTTTTCAATCGCATGTGCGTTGAGTCTTGAAGCGGAAGGCGATGTGGCTTCGCAAGAGCTGCTAGCACATTTCAACAGTCTTTTGGAGAGAAGGTCGTAGTCTTCCGATGGATCTTCAAGAAGATTCCAATCATACGACTTTATCGCATATTCCAACTCCTCAAACCAGAATGTGGGGATCCTCACCGGTGCCGGTTTATGGGTGTCACGCTTAAACATCCTCTTTTTGAGAGTCAGCTTCGCACGGACAAGACGGTGATCCGAGCCGGTGTCAAATGAAGGCAGCACGGAGACGTCGAACAGACTCCAGCGTCTGTTCGTAAGAACATGGTCGATCTCCGAACGTGTTTCTCCATTTTGGCTTTCCCAGATCCATCGTCCGTTTGGAGGCTTCTTAAACATAGAATTTCCATGGTAGAGACGGCACGCGGATAGGAAGTCTATCAGGCGCTCTCCGTTTTCGTTCCTTGAGGAAGTTCCATGTGGTACTAGCCTTCATTCGTCGTGATCATTCGTACCGACGATAGCGTTAAAGTCACCAACGACAACTTTGTAGTAGCTCTTCTCGTCGTTGACAGTCCTTTCAAACAGGTTGTAGAATTCCTCCTTTTCTTCATCTGTGGCCGCAGATGTTGGAGCATATCCATTTATGATGGAGATGGTTCCTTGATCTTTGGTTTCCAGACGAAGAACAGCTACTCGCGGACAGATGATCTTGTAGGAGTCTACTAGGTGATGCACTGTCGAATTGACGAGAAATCCAACTCCGCCAATATTCTTTCTGTCCACCTTTGTCCCGATAATGAGAAGCTCTTGTGGTCGGTCCTTCTTATGGTTTCCGTTCTGCGTTTCGTTTCCTGCAGGGCGATAGCGTCGTATTTGATGTTTCGGCCTCTATAAAGCAGTCTCCGAAGATCCTGCTCAGATGCGATCGAACGACAGTTATAAATGCAGACGAGTAGGCAGTTTCCGTGCCGTGGTGGGAGGGAGTTTCCGGTAGTCCGATTCCAATGACGTCCTGATAGTTTAACTCCGAGATTAGATGGCCCCTCGCCAGAGGTGGATGCAACCGACGTCGTAGAAGTCCACCTCCGGCGCGCGGAGGACTGGAGCGCGGGTTTAGTTGTTTGAGCCGTAGCGGTGGTCTGGTTACTCACATGTTCCTGGCCAGGGATACAGGAGAGCCGCCCATACACGACAAAGCATCGCGTACTGCGTGACCGTTTGTGCCGTTAGCCATCACAATGTGATGTTCATAATTTTACTACAATTTGAATATTTTTCTTGAGACAAGAATGTTGCGTAATCGATTGCACTAACAAGTCTCCAGGTTCGGATTTCCTGCTCAGGCTAACCAAACTTTCCATCCCTCCGGGTAGGTGATATTGGTACCAGACTTATCTGAGAAGGATAAAACGCTAATTTGTTCATCGGCTGGCCACCGTAAGCTTATCTTTTTTCATCGACTGGTTGCCGCTTGTTCATCGGCTAGCCGTCGCATTGTATGACCAAATACGAATTCAAATCACATCCATGACATCCTGAAGAAGTACAATGCACGGCGCATCCCAGAAAGAATTAAGTAAAGCTGTTATTCATCCCTTATCTTTTATATGTATCACTCAAACGAATAGGGTTTCTGTACTACTATGCCCCTTTGGTACAGGAGAGAGGTGTACAAATTAGATGCTTGTGACGTTTATTAACATTGGTATTTTCAGTTCTTGAGTACGAATTCCGGTCCCTTTGAAGCACATGTATAACATATCCTAGAGCTGCCTGACAAGCGCAGAAGTAATGATAAAAGGTAAAAAACGGTGCTAGTCAAATCGTTAAGGGGTGCGCCAAGCAATATAATTCTACTGATGTTCGAATTTGATTCGAATTTTTCGAATTTCGAAAGTGGATTCGATTAAGTTCGAATCCACATTTGGCCTAAACAATGACTTGCTTAGCCAGCCGATGGAGTAATCAATGTTATCCCTTTCCAGAAAAGTTTGGTCCCCATCCATCGACCCCGAAGGGATGGAAGTCTTAGTTAGGTGGGCGGGAAATGCCAACCTGGAACTATCCGTATGTCTGATATTTAGATGAAATTTGAATACACATTTGGCCTATACAATGACTTGCTTAGCCAGCCGATGGAGTAATCAATGTTATCCCTTTCCAGAAAAGTTTGGTCCCCATCCATCGACCCCGAAGGGATGGAAGTCTTAGTTAGCTGGGCGGGAAATCCCAACCTGTAATTGTCCCTATGTCTGATGATATCTATTTGCTATTTGCCCACCTATCATATTTGCTTTCACAGAGCTGATGTAGTTTAAGAATCTCCATGAGAACAGAGTCGATACTGTCGATTACTTCGCATCTTCAGGATGACTATTGAAGCAGGGAATAGTGCGAATATGTTAGACGATAGATAGACTTTATAACAAGTAGGTAACATCCATCCACCAGCTAAAAAAATAAAGGGTAGAGAAGAATCTCCTTTTACCCAATCCTTTGGATGCGCCACACATTCTATTCTAGGGAATGCTGTGTAGGCGATTTGAATACGCACTTGGCCTTTACAATGACTTTCTTAGCCGAGAGTTGGACTAGTGTCTTTCCTTTCCAGAAAAATTTTACGCTGACCCACTGAGCTCAAAGGGAAGGAAGACTTAGCTGGCTTGGCCTGAAATCCCCACCTGGAATTGGGCGCATGAGACAGCAAACACCTCCTCATACTGCGCTACCACGCGCCAGCATAGGAGTATTCACCACTGATTCATTAAGGCATTGCTGTCAGTTCTTTTTCCAGTTTTAAAATCAATGACATCATTTCTAATAGAAGACAGAGGTAGAAGGTAGCTGCACCTCGCATTCTACTTCTATTGCACCTCTTGGATATATATATATATATATATATATATATATATAATAAAGGATAAAGGACAGTGTTATCCAATCTTTTGGGGTGCGCTAAGCATTCTACTTCTACGTGATGCCGTGGATTCAAATCTAATTCCTGTCTGGCCTATTCAATTACTTGCGGTGGTTAACAGAAGAAAAAATTGGCGCTTTATCCCTCCAAGGCAAGTGTGGTACCATACTCGATTACGCAACATTCTTGTCTCAACATGTAGAGCGTGAAAATTAGTTCAGATTAAGAAAACGATTAATAGGTTGTAACGAAATAAATGGCACTGAAGCACTGTAAATTTAAACAGTTAATATCTCGGCTTGTAGGCAAGTTTATTAATCGAAATAAAAACCTTCTGATTCTACACATCTTTGCCAACGTGACACATGCCTTTTTATCCCAGTAGCAAAAAATCAGAAGTTCTGGAATTGACGAAATCTTCGAAGGCACTTTCGGCATCCTGTTGTATTTGAATATTTT
>OX377202.1:84888032-84908356 GCA_947396885.1 Heligmosomoides polygyrus polygyrus
CATCGAGGACGTGGGCGCGCTTGGCCGAGCTGCGCGGGTGATGACGTCATCGAAAACCGATATTTTCGAAATTGGCCAAATTTCCTCGTGCAAACGTCTGAAATCGTCTAGGGGTTATTTGGGGCGCTGATTACGAATCCGACGTTCGTTTTTCAAAATTCCGTCGACTTCGGTAGGTTTTGGATTTTTTCCGGATAACTGATGGTGGTCAGGTCAGGGTCATCGATTTTGCTCGAAATTCGTACAGGGTCGGGGACTTATTCAGGGTGCCAAACACGATGCCGAAGTACATTTGGACGGTTACGGAAGGGGACCGCTCATACCGATAACTGAGGGTGATCGGTGATCCTGATCCGACCACTCTCAAACGGGAAGTAGCCTGCTCAAGTCCGCGGAATTTTCAAAAACGGACGTCGGATTCGTAATCAGCGCCCGAAATAACCCCTAGATAATTTTGGACGAAGTTTGCACGAGGAAATTTGGCCAATTTCGAAAATACCGGTTCTCGATTACGTCATCGTCGGCGCTGGTCGGCCTCAAGCACCCACGTCCTCGATATTGTCGAAAAATGGATTTTTTGAAATTGGTCGAGAGTGACACCATTCGATAGAGCTTTTCGTTATGAATAAAACGGTGTTACCGGGAGTGTCGGAAACCCAAATATGGGCGAGTAAGAGGGCAGGAAACTGCAACCGCTAGGTTTCGCCGCTCTAAAACGGCAGCTGAGGCTACGCAGTTTGGGCAGCTGAGGAGCTATGAGCATGTCGTCGTAAAGTACCTTAAGCGCTCTGTTCAAATACGGATTCTGATGCCGTTAGCTCGCCCCGTCTTCTCGCAGTGTTCCACCGAATTCGGAAAAAAAAATGCTTCACATAAGCCTCACCTGCATTTTCGCACCGCTCTAACATTGCGTCCTCCTAAGCTAAGCCATTCTGCTTCGGCGTGCTAGCAGACCGTTCTGCTGCCTACAAGACCCACAAGTTGCAGCCGAAACGATTCAAAATTGACAGAGTTATGGTGCTCCGAACACGTCCGCGCGTGCAATTTAGCACAACAACGGCTGACGCTCTCCGCGCTATTACTCGCCCAGATTACCGTTTTTCCCACACCAAATGAAACCATTCAATTCAGCATGGAAAGCTCTATCGAACGGTATCAAGCGAGGCCCAACTCGAAGAAATCGATTTTTCGATGACGTCATCGTCCTTCCGCCGCGGCCTCGTCCTCGATGCGAAACAGTCAAAAATTGATGTTTCCAAAATCGATCGGAATTGATACCGTTCGATAGCGCTTTTCATGCTGAACTGAACGGTGCCATTGCGAGTTTCGAAGACTCAAGCCTGAGCGAGTAGGAGCGCAAGAAACTCTAATCGCTAGCTTTCGCCGCTTGAAAACGGCAGCTGAGGCTAGGCATTTTGGGCAGCTGAGGAGCTATGAGCACGTCGTCGTAAAGTACCTTAAGCGCTCTGTTCGCGTACGCATTTTAAGGCCTTTATCTTGTGGCGTCTTCTCGCAGTGGTCCACGGAGATCGGAAAAAATGCGTCACGCAAGCCTCACCTGCATTTTCGCACCCCTATAACATTGCCCGCTCCTAAGCTAAACCATTCTGCTTTGGCGTGCTAGCAGATCGTTCCACTCCCTACAAGACCTACAAGCTGCAACCTAAAAGGTTCCAACTTGACAGAGCTATTGTGCTCCGAAGACGCCCGCGCGTGCAATTTGCGAGCGGTTGCCCCCCCCCCTCGATTGAAAGGTCCCATTCTGTATGCATTGTTCATGGCGCACTCCAAAGGCTCGCTGGACAGCCTTGGAGCAATTCCTGAGTAGGGCAGCAAGAAATTTCTGTTAAAAGTGCCCAAACGCTCAATCTACAAGCTGTCCCCCCCCCCTCGATTGAAAGGTTCGATTCTGTATGCATTGTTCATGGCGCACTCCAAAGGCTCGCTGGACAGCCTTGGAGCAATTCCTGAGTAGGGCAGCAAGAAATTTCTGTTAAAAGTGCCCAAACGCTCAGTCTACGAGCTGTCCCCCCCTCGATTGAAAGGTTCGATTCTGTATGCATTGTTCATGGCGCACTCCAAAGGCTTGCTGAACAGCCTTGGAGCAATTCCTGAGTAGGGCGGCAAGAAATTTCTGATAAAGCTCCCCAAACGCTCAGTCTACAAGCTGTCCCCCCCCCCCTCGATTGAAAGGTTCGATTCTGTATGCATTGTTCATGGCGCACTCCAAAGGCTCGCTGGACAGCCTTGGAGCAATTCCTGAGTAGGGCAGCAAGAAATTTCTGTTAAAAGTGCCCAAACGCTCAGTCTACGAGCTGTCCCCCCCTCGATTGAAAGGTTCGATTCTGTATGCATTGTTCACGGCGCACACCAAAGTTTCGCTGGGACAGATTGGAGCTAATCCTGAGTGGGGTGGCGGGGAATTTCTGATAACATTCTCCAAACGGCTCGAAATAGTCTTGAAAACGTCGCAGTTCCCAGTGAGAGGAGATAGAAGCGCAGGGGACATGCGCTTGCCCACTCGATTGATAGGTTAGGTTCTATTGAAAGGTTAGGTTCTATTGAAATGTGCATTGTTCACCGCGCACTCTCTGCGCATTCCTGGCATGAAAGAGCACTGGCGACGTACGCCATCTTTGAGATACTCCGAAAGCACGCATATTCTGGGAAATAAGCTGCTCTAATCGCCCGTCCAGCCAATTTCGGACCACCCACGGCGAAAATACGGGTGTTCCGGTAAAGTTTTACATATGTTTGCGTAGATCTCGATGAAGCGAATCGAATGGTACCAACCTTTTTTCAAAAAACCTAAAACTGAAGGAGTTATGGGCGTGCGACGCTTTGCGACGCTATGTTGGCGTTTTTTCGCCCACTTTTGACCGTGCGGCGCGAGCGGTATTGTAGAAGGAGAACTCGCCTTCGGTTTACCAAGGCCGGCCGGATATCCTTCAACTTTTTCATCATTTCTTCAATTTCTATGCAGTACTTCTCTGCCGTGATGGATTCACCGGGAGGGAGGAGGCTGTGATGAATAATTCCCAGCGAACACCACCATACTGTCACCATTACTTTCTTTTGGTGTAATTCTGGCTTCGCAAAAACCTTGGGGCTCTCATCGCTGTCCACCCACTGTGCCGATCGTCGCCTGTTGTCGTACATTATCCATTTCTCGTCACAGGTTACGATGCGATCAAGGAATGGGTCCGTTTCGTTCCGTAGAAGCAGTGCGGACGAGATCTCATATCGTCGGTTTCTTTGCTCCTCAGACAGCTCGTGAGGCACCCACCTTTCCAGCTTTTTGGTCTTTCCAATTTCCTTCAGATGCCGGGCAGCTGTGTTGTGACTGACGCCAAGAAGCTTCGCTATCTCTCTGATACCTTTGTGTGGATCCTCCTCTACCACATCTCTCAGCTTGTCCTCATGTCCATCACTATGCCTCCCACGACCTTCATGTTCTTCCAAGCTCTCATCTCCATTCCGGAACTTCTGATACCAACGATACGCCGCCCGAATTGTGGAACATCCTTGACCGAATGCGGCGTTGATCTTCTCGTCCGCCTCCTTAGCTGTAGTGCCCAGCTTGAATTCATACAAGTAAATGCCTAGAATTACCCTTTTGTCCATCTGCAAAAAAGTCAATAAAACTCTAAAGTTTTCCCACTTTTACATAGAATGTTAAGTACTCACCGGTAGAGCAAAGTTTGCGTTTCTAAATGATATGCCATATGTTACTTTTTGTTCTTGATCAAACGCGTAAAGACGCGCCAAAAAATGGCGCGAGCCAGTGCCATTTAATTCGTTACAACCTAGTAAATTGCTGTAAAATTATCAGTATAACATAAGAATGTGAAGACCGAGGCGAACCAATAGTACCGATCGCCGAACGGCACTGTGCAGTCCCCTATGATTGGCATAGTACCGCTGGGTCTCGCACCCAGGTGCGAGAAGGCCTCGATCGGGCGCGGGTGAAGCACGCAGAGCCTAGGTCGAGTCGAACGCTGCCCAGAACTCGACCTCGGCAAAAAAGGCGCAAAATGTCGGATCTTTTCAAACTTTATAAAACTATGTTGTTGGGAAGCGCTTCCAATGGTGAGAAGTGCTGTCTTAAGTATTTCAGGAACTGACTGACGTGGAGTCCTAAATTTTGAAAACAAAATGGGATCAGGAAATTGTATATTATCCTCGAGTTTAGACACCTGAAAAATTATATTAGAGTGAGCTCTTCCTACCTTGCCCGTATCAGGGCCACGCTAACCTATTTTGCGCAGAAAAGATTTCAGCACACTCTCTTCTGTCCTTAGAAAGTTGCAGTACGCAAAAGGTTGTGAAAAAACGTTGCTGAAGGTGGAACGCAGTGGATTTGTGACTAGCAAAATTATCCTTTTTTCATGTCAAAAATAGGCCATTTGCAATTCTCCTACGTGCTTTAGAGTTCAGAGCAAATTTCAACTTTGTAACCTCCTTTTAAACAAAGTTACAGCACCTGTTACACAGAAAAAGTTCATTGTTGGTTAACAATAGAGAACTGGTAGGGGAATGCGAAATCTGGACATTTATCCAGATATGATACCTTTTCTAAGTCGATATAGCTGCAAAGAGATTTTCAGTAATACAAAATTAGCTATTCCCTGTGCGAGTGGTAGCGCAACTGGAGGATATCCCGGCTGTCGCATGCTGGAGACTCGAAATTCTCGGACTGGGCGTCCTCCGAACCATCCAAACCTTCAACCTTCAAAAATTGGATAACCAGTGTCCTAGGCTTGTCTAGCAAGTACAAAACACTGTCTTATACATAACCGCTATTTATAGTGTGGACCAAGAATAAATTCAAATCTTTTCAACGATATCTCGCAAATGTAATATGCATGGTGCGTCCCTTTAGGAATTTTCATCTATTGTGCATGCTCTTCCTTGATGAGGCCCGATGAAGTCAGTTGTCCGCAGTACTAGAAGACAAAAGACAAATGTTGTTTGCCCTTATCAGAATAATCGAAAAAATAAAAAATAATTTAGAGTAGAATAATATATCTACGGTGTTATAAGTTTCTCCATCTACAGAATTTTTCCTAAGTAGGACCTACTGTGAACGCCCTCTCGCTACTGAGTATCCCCTGGCGCATTGGAAAAAATAGCGGTAAAAATGGAGTAGCGAAAAATGTTTTTGCGGCACTGGGTAGATCTCGTCGAAGAGATAACAACGGTGTGAGTTTTTCAAAAAGGATGAATATCAAGAGGGCTACAGCAAAAGAACAGAAAGAACGCGGAAAACGCGCCTACCGCAGCACCCTTTTTCAAATCCTTATGGTGGGTATTGTATGTGGTGACAATGAAGCAGAATTATTTTCCTGATCACACCGCTTTCTATATCTATAGTGCTCAATTATTTTGAAATCCATAATTGCATAGGTTAATACCGTTGTTATCCGTTGTTATCTCTTCGACGAGATCTACCCAGTGTAAGAGCGATAGAACTACTAATCGGAACATAGCGTGGAGAGTTCGCGATGGATAGCTTTGTTCGAGCCCAGGCATGAAAGCTCCGAGATTAAAAGCACTGATTACAGGCAGCAAAAGGACGGCGGCTGGAAGACGAGACATTCGACAAGGGAACGAGCCGAGGAGCGCTCGCTTACAGACCTCGAGCCCGGCGACGGGCTCAACCCTATAGCTGATGCCCCCCAGACCGATTCATTCTCCTGTTGTGACTCGTTGCCCCTCATATTCATATACACATGTGCGATTCTCCAACAAATTGTGCTAGTAGTCTCATGTGCTCGTTGTGTAACCTCTTATCATATTTTTTTCTACTTTGCAGGTAGAAACCTCGAATACATTACAAAGAGAATCTAGTCCCAATAAAGAACAATGTGTGGAGAGAGAAGGGGACTGTACAAGAAAGGACCAGCTGTCACTACTTTTTTATGAATTTGTCACCTGCATAGTCCCAGATAGTGGAATGAAAAGTGGTGGGAACAAGGTCGCTACAGTTTGCTTTTCGCGAAAAGTAGAAGATGCGTCCTTTTTTGGCCTCAGTGTCAGCTACCTCCTTCACTCAGTAACTCGTTTGCGATGTTAGAATTACAATTGAACTTATCCACAGTGAACGAGAAGGAATGCCGGTGTTTGCTGTGAGCAGTTGTTCCGTCGGCTACCATGACAATGCCCTCCGGCTTCCTTACCCTTTGTTTTTTTCCAAAGTTGCTCTGGTTCTCTCCTCTCTGTTTCAGATGCGGGCTTAGGGAGAACGGACCTATATAAGAAAAGAAGGACTCGCGAGGACGATCACCCGGACTCGAATATGTACAAGACACACGGCTGTGTCCAGTATACATTGGATCCGATCGAAAATCTTCGGATAGTTGGATGATCCGGATAAGGGCGATTTTGCGGACCCCGGATTTTTGGATGATTCGAATAACGGCGATTTTGCGGATCCCGGATTTTTGGATGTTTCGGATAAGGGCGATTTTGCGGACCCCGGATTTTTGGATGATTCGGATAAGGACGATTTTGCGGACCCCGGATTTTTGGATGATTCGGATAATGGCAATTTCGCAGAGACCGGATTTCGGATATCCGAATCGGATATCCGACTCATTAAGGCAAGATACAGTTTATCAGAATTTTAGCGTTCTTTAAAGAGGAATCTGTCCCTCAATAACAGCAGCAGTGCGTGTATCGAAAGACTCTCACTTCTCGTCAAGGAAGGAAACATCAAAGAGCTGGATCATTACAATCAGGGATGGGCGAAAACTCCGTTTCCATGTTTCGAATTTCGGTTTCCGGCCGTTTTTAGTCCTTCCGTTCCGTTCCGTGTTCCACTCTTTTTTGTGCCCGGAAGACGGAACGGTGACTCATCACTCACTGATTGCTTGCTTTGCAGTGCCTTCATTCACCTCTTGAACATAACCTAAAGGCTGAAGAAAGAGATTAACTATGCGTTTGTGATTGTGTTTCTTTCAAAGCAATGGTGCATCCTGATGTCGAAACAGTAACCAAATTGGATTCTTTTTCTGTTCTTGAAAAGATGTACTGTCGAATAGCGTAGGTCCACAAAGGTTCCATGAGTGTTTGAGTAAAGGATCAAACTCCTTATCCGGAGTAGCTTATATTTTTCCTCGTAATCGTAGGTGTGGCCTGGAGCACCAAATCTAGATCAGTGTTCTATAAACACTCTCAGGCTGCTAACAATGCGCTCCATAAGGACATTGGATCTATCCTAGTCGGAGGAGGTCATGCGGTGTCTTGTCTCTCCAATCCCCTCCTCCGAGTGTGTTTCAGAGCTTCAGCTGCTGCCAAATGATATAATGGTACCCATGCGAACTCAGAGCGTGGGTGTCGCGTCGTGAATGCTGAACCCAACTGTAACCTTGACTCCGCTCCCTCCTAAATGGGATAGACCTGGAACATTCAATAAGACCGGTTAAGTGCTACGAGTGGCAAAATCTCTGACATCTTTCTCGTCAGCTGGGTTGATTGCGTTTAAAATACTTTTTTCCTATTTACAGAGAGATTTCGCACAAACTTCGATTTGTTACACTAGTAATGTTTGAAAATTCATCTTAGTAGCAATACAAATACAAGGATTTTTTATTGTTATACGTTGCTGAAAAGGAGTCGCATGCTGCCTTGCCCGTTATCCAAATTCGATAACGGCAACTCAATTATTACTACCATTACGGATATATGTATGTTTATGAAAAATTAGACGAAGTAATAAGTTTTGAATCATTTCCGTTTCGGCGTTTCGTATTTCGGTTTCCGCCCATTTTTGAGCCCTTCCGTTCCGTATACCGTCTTCCGCTTTTCTTTAAAAAAATTCCCTCACATCCCTGATTCCAAGATGAATTATTCTAAGATCCGAGCTTTCCAAAATGCCATTATCAAATAACGCAAATTGGGTCGGGAACGGGTCACCATGTATTCAGCACTTTTCTCCTTCATAAGAAGGCAGATGAATGTCGAACATCAGAAATGGTCTAACACAGTTCATCAAGCGGTAGACACACAAGTGTTGAATAACTGTTTTAATTTCATGCAGCACAAAGTGCAGTATGGAGCTGTTCTACATGGTGACCCCCTCGACCCAATTTGCGCCGAATGCTGTGCAATGTGAAACAGCGAAGTGCGGATCAGAGTACGTGCTTAATCCCGTCTCTCCTTCAGTCCCCGTTCTTCTTGCCCCCCAGCAGCGCAACATGATGTTTGAGGAAACAGATGCCAAGATCGACGTCACGCTCAGCAGCGTGCTAACTGTATTCAACGTCATTACGACACTACTTTACAGTGGGGCGCGAAAACGTATGACTCAGCAGCGTGCCCGCCCGCGAAACTCGTTATGAATGCACTTTTATTCGAGATGCCCGATTTCAAAATGAAGCGAGGAAATTGAACGCGTTATCGGAAATTATCCGATTTTTTCCGAATCATCCAGGGTCCGGATAATTGGATGATTCGGATAATGGCAATTTCGCGGACCACGGATTTTTGGATGATTCGGATAAGGGCGATTTTGCGGGCACCGGATTTTTGGATGATTCGGATAAGGGTGATTTTGCAGACCCCGGATTTTTGGATGATTCGGATAAGGGCAATTTCGCAGTGGCCGAATAATTGGATGATTCGGATCGGAATACCCGAATCGGATATCCGAAAATGATTCATTCGGATCCAATGTATAGTTCCAGGAATCCGGCCAGTCTTCTCAGCATCGCGATTCTCCTTCTTCCAACGACTATCCCGGAGGTGATACTTGCCCCAGTGCCTTGTGATCTTTTGACGTACAGTGCTGATGTGCTTCATGCTGTTCTGCATGGTTTGCCGACTCATTCATTCCATTTCTTATGACGCGTTGGAAGTAAACGAAGAAATACGAATGTTTAGAGATTATAAACGATGTATGACCAGACGATGTAAATTTAAGACTATTACTGTGCTATTTAGTAACTTTTGTCAGTGGGTAACTGAATCTCATATGGCAATAACAGGAAACTGTAAACAAACATGTAGGCAAATTCGGCTCCATAAGGAACCATTGAATGCAAGCAGTAGGAGATCAACTTATTGAAAATATAAAGCCATGTATGTATGTATAAATATAATGGCCTTTTAAGAGTAGAGAGTTATCCGACGAGAGACGTTTAGAGGATAGAGCCGAAATGAGGCACAATTACTATTGTTGTTAACTGCCACTGTTATTGTTATTTTTGTCGGTCTTGTTGCGATTATATAATTTAATGCTGATAATACTGAGAAAATTGCAGATTTGTAAATTATCCTATTTAATCATGGAGTAGTGGTCCTTCCTACCTGTTTGTCCTCAATCTCGGAGAAATCCCGAATCAGTTTGCCATTAGGAGTGTAAAGCCGCTTGGCTCCGTAAGGCAAGTCGAGTTTCTCACTGAAATTGTTAAGTAACAGAGAAGATGTCATTCCCTTCTAGAATTTGGACTTACCTTATTACAGATAACAGGTGCTCTAGATCTCGAATGTAGCGGCGATTCACGACGAACTGAATACACCCATTACTGCTGCTGTATTACTGCTGCCTTAGCAGAAACTTTTTAAAGACAAGCCTTTGATCCTTGGTGGTATGGATCGCCATTCTTAAAAACCCTTATGGTCTTCACGCCATAGGCCGTCGTGGAGTGCGAGGAAGCTCCGGATGAAAATGAGTTCGAGAGCGAGGTGTCAATTGGTCGTCGAACACTGCTACTGCGTTCCTTCGTCATACAATCAAGGCCGCTGGAAGAGTATTCATTTTTTGCGAAATGCTCCTTAGATGAGCTTAGACGTGGCGCAACACCATAATGTCAACAAGAAAAACTTGAAGCAGGAAAGAACATGGGAACATTAGCGAACTAATGAAACATTCAGAACAACTACTGAAAATATTGTAATAAAACATAAGTTGCATGCCGTCTACGTCTCTAAAGAACGGAACACATCTAACTACATGCCTATCCTAGTCGCTTGCAATGCATTCACTTTTCAGTGGAACTTCTCACATTGTTAACGACATCGGTGACTAGAGCCCGCAGACTGTGATCACAGCTTTTTGACCTGCTAAGATCCGTAGTACGGTTCCTTGCCAAGGCCAGATAGTGGAACCGCGGCCAGAGAGTTCAGTATAAGAGGGACAGGTAGGTTCTTAACACGGTAAACATAACAGGCCGCAGCATATAAAATAGTATTCAGTTTTTGAAAGCGCAGACCCCCGCTTTCTTAAAATTATAGCCTTTGTCGCGCAATTACCTCCTGCCGAGTTTTTGATCGTTTTTACAGTACAATTAATGTGGTATTCAGGTGCTCTGTTTACGTAAGTGCAAAACTAGACACAGCGCCGCGGCCGCAGCTCGTAAGATCAACGCCGAATTTGCGGAACATTTCACTAAGGGAAGCACAATTCGGCAATGTTTCGAAAGGTTTCGATCTGGAGATGAAAGTCTCGAAGATGAAGACCGAGCTAGGCCGCCGTCACTTCTTAACGACGGTCAATTCAAAGCCATGGTGGAAGCAGATCCACTTCAAAATGGAAGGGAGCCAGCATAGCATTTCAGCCGCTACTTAAATGCGATCGGAAAAGTGGAAAAATTGGATAAATGGATCCCGCACGAAGTGACCGCCCGGCAGATGCTGACGCGTCACGACACCTGTGTTTCGTTGAGGCTGCGCAGACTAAGGGAGCCTTTTTGGACGGGATCGTGACATGCGACGAAAATGAATCCTCTGTGACAATCGTCGTTGCTCTGCACAATGGCTGGACGAGAATCAGAGCCCCAAGGAGATGTCGAACCAAGTCTCCAATGAAGGCAATTGTGAATGGCTGGTATAGTCTATGGCATGTTCTTGAAGAATGAAGAAAATATCACAGCGGAGAAATGCTGTGCCGAAGTTGAAGTGATGCGCCTGAAGTTGGTTGAAAAACAGCCGGCTTTGGTCACTCGCAGAGCCAATCCTACTGCATGACAGCAAGCGTCCACACGCTTCAAAAGTTCTTGTCCAGAAGCGGGATGAATTAGCATACGAAACTCTGACACATTCAGCATAATCACATCTGCCCCCTACCGATTATCAATTTCTTTCAAGCATTTAGTTCGTCATGTGAGGGATAAAAAATTCAGTAACCAAGACGATGTCGAAAATAACTTATTATATTTTACTAATTCTTGTAGGTCTGATTTTCATAAAGATGGAATGTCAGAGTAATCTTCGCGTAAAAATGTACTGTACTTGTAACGGTTAATATTATTTCGATTAATAAAATTTCCTCCAAGCAAAGTTATGATCTGTCAATTTGCAGTCAAAATCGGCCATTTCATATGCAACGACCTGACAGTAGCGGAGGGGGTACGGGTTTGTAGCAGTTTGCTCGGTCCCCCGTTCTGGGGTCCTGGTCCTCCCTTGCCTGATCTTCGGCATAATCCTTATGTGTTCTATGTGTATTCATTGTTATAATGTATTGCGCATTGGGGCGATAAATGACTGAGAGAACAAATGCGTTGGTCGATTCTCTATAGCTATTATTCTAAGCGCAAGAACATCACAAAGCCATGCTTTTTTTAGGATATGTAGAAGGAACTTCTAGCCAACATCAACGAGCCTTGAAGTTGAGCGGACAAAAATAAGTGGGTGACAGGCGGCTTCACTACCTAAGTGTTGTAGTTCAAAGATCAAACCGAGGCAGAAATGATCACTAAGAAAAAGTTGTAACATTGTATTGACTATTTTACCGCAAAAAAAAAAAAGAATACGACGAAAAGGGTAATATGACCGACTAGGAGAATGCGGAACACTATCCTACTATATATAAAGGAGCAAGCGTGTGTCACTGTGTCACTGTGTGTGTGTGTCACACTGTCCGTCCGTCCGACTTTGAGTTGGGGCGCGGCAGCCGAACACGTCGGCGACCGTGCATGGCGAGCCGCAGACGTGCCGAACACGTCGGCGACCGCGCATGGCGAGCCGCAGACGTGGCGAACACGTCGGCGACCGCGCATGGCGAGCCGTAGACGTGCCGAACACGTCGGCAACCATGCATGGCGAGCCGTAGACGTGCCGAACACGTCGGCAACCATGCATGGCGAGCCGTAGACGTGCCAAACACGTCGGCGACCGTGCATGGCGAGCCGTAGACGTGCCAAACACGTCGGCGACCGTGCATGGCGAGCCGTAGACGTGCCGAGCACGTCGGCGGCACGAAACTTCAGCCCTGGGGGTAATCGAGGTCGCTGAACTCGAATTTGAAGTCGACCAATCGATATCGATCGATATTATCGATTTTCTGAGGATGGCACTCAAGTGGCGCGAAACTTTGGCCCTGGGGGTAATCGAGGTCGCTGAACACGAATCTGAAGTCGACCAATCGATATCGATCGATATTATCGATTTTTTGAGGATGTCGTTCGGGCGGCACGAAACTTCAGCCCTGGGGGTAATCGAGGTCGCTGAACACGAATCTGAAGTCGACCAATCGATATCGATCGATATTATCGATTTTTTGAGGATTTTGTTCAGGCGGCACGAAACTTCAGCCCTGGGGGTAATCGAGGTCGCTGAACACGAATCTGAAGTCGACCAATCGATATCGATCGATATTATCGATTTTCTGAGGATGGCGCTCAAGTGGCGCGAAACTTTGGCCCTGGGGGTAATCGAGGTCGCTGAACACGAATCTGAAGTCGACCAATCGATATCGATCGATATTATCGATTTTTTGAGGATGTCGTTCGGGCGGCAGGAAACTTCAGCCCTGGGGGTAATCGAGGTCGCTGAACACGAATCTGAAGTCGACCAATCGATATCGATCGATATTATCGATTTTTGAGGATGTCGTTCGGGCGGCAGGAAACTTCAGCCCTGGGGGTAATCGAGGTCGCTGAACACGAATCTAAAGTCGACCAATCGATATCGATCGATATTATCGATTTTTTGAGGATGGCGCTCAAGTGGCGCGAAACTTTGGCCCTGGGGGTAATCGAGGTCGCTGAACTCGAATTTGAAGTCGACCTATCGATATCGATCGATATTATCGATCTTTTGAGGATGGCGCTCAAGTGGCGCGAAACTTTGGCCCTGGGGGTAATCGAGGACGCTGAACACGAGTCTGAAGTTTGTTTTTGAGGTATGAAGGTCTAAAAGTTGGGAAAAGAAGATGGTCGGAGTGTTCTCTTCTCGGGGTTTGGGGGCGAAGCCCCCAACCAGTCGGAGGCGGCCGCTAGGCCGCTGAACGACTGGTCTCACAATAAGGCACACAACGGTTCAAGTTCCCATGGAGACTATATTTCTGCATGCAAGCAGATTCAATTAGTGTAGCTCGTCCAGTTCAACATATGAGTGCAATTCAAAATGAAAAAGGCGTGGATTTCATCAACGTTCACAAATGATGCTTTTTCTCAACGATCCTGCAAACTCCTACAGAAGAACAGCGGCTCCGAAAATGATAAGCATTATTTTTGTGAAGTGACCATGAGGAACCACATGCAACATTCTTCACTCTTCTTTGCTCAGATGAACGATAACAAGTGAACGACTGGACAAAGACTATATGTAGTAAAAAATGAAGGGCGTGGTCTTTTTGGACACTCTTTACCTTCCATTCATTCGACAACATGTAGGTTGAGCAAGTTGGAGAGAATTCGGCTCATTCAAAGATCATGTCAGGCTTTAATGGCCGTGTGAATCCAGTTTCAAAACTACAGAATAGACGAGCTTTTCAACCAAATGAAACCTCGGCAAGATTATATTAAGATTATCGCGTGGAGCGCAGTCGGAGAAGGCTCCGGCTGTCGCCTGCACCCGATACCAGGTTCCTGGTTCGGATTTCCCGTTAGGGCCAACCAAGCCTTCCATCCCTCCGGGGTCGGTGAATTGGTACCACATTTGTCTGGGAAGGATAAAACGCTGACTTGTTCATCGGCTGGCCACCGCAAGTCATTGTATGGCCAAATACGAATTCAACTCGCCTCCACGACATTCCGTAGAAGTAGAATGCGTGGCGCATCCCAAAGTGGATTGAATAACGCCGTCTTTTATCCTTTATCCTTCATATCTAGATAAAAACGAATGAATGTCACCAAGGCGTCAGTGAGGTCGTTCACCGTATAGTGATTCATAACTAGTTGTGATAATTAGTAAAGGGAATCGAACTGCTCCTTCACTATGTAGCAGTAAGAATTGCAGAAAATGTGGCGCAAAAAACTGCGTTCATTGGTGAAGAACAATTTCCGTGCGGTGTGATTCGTTTAGTTGTAGGCGTGTAAGAGGCGAAAAAGAACACTGTCGTGAGAAGCTCATATCGGAAAAATAAAGCACTCGCGGTGCATAATAGCTTCTGGCTGGGAGAACTGCCGCGTACCTCAACTATGTGCTGCAAGACTGACTACATCACGTCTGAGGTTTGGACAAATTGTTCGCACGACACTAAAACTCGAAACAAGCTCATTAGTAAGACCTAGAAGGCATATTCGATTCGACTAGATCATAAAGCGAAGTACAAATTCCCACATCGACAATCTCTGTAGAAATTCTGGGAGCGATGTCGTCAGATGAAGGGTTATTTTATAGGTTGGCATCTAATTTCGTGGGCTCTCAAGCACCTTTACCAAAAGTGTTTATCAATAAATAACAAATAACAATTCTCAATCAAAGTGAGATTCAATGGAACGCGCTGTCTGTCGTTCATTTATCACGTAATGGTCTATCCCACTGCTGTAGAATTCTTGTGCTTTCGAGGCCAAGAATCCTTCCAAATACATTTTGAAGAAGTGCTGCAGCGAATTGGAAAGGTGGTAGTGACTCGGCGCACAGTCTGAGCTGTAAGGTGGATGAGTTAGAGCTCCCGGCCAAGGTCTTCGATTTTTTGAAGCGTCCGATTCGCGACGTATGATCTGACATTATCTTGCTGGAAGATAATGCCACTCCTGAAAGCTGCCTGAACGGATTCTGGTAAAGTTCAGCCTTGGCGCGGTCAAGTTGAGAAGAGTCGATTTTAGCATCAATGTAGGAACCGCTCTTGATGAGCTCCTAGAGGGTAACAAATTTCTGACACCACCAAGCGGAGAGAATGTCGCGATCCGAACGAGTCAAAAATCGAGCACGTTGACTGGAAGCGACTTACTCATCCACCATGTACTTGGTTGGAAGACGATTTATTAATCTGGTCCAGGTCAAAATGCAAATGTCGGGGTGACATCAAACCTCTGCCGTATGGAGTCGTTGCGTGCTCGATCCCAACGCGTAACTCCGGAAGTAACTCTCTATATTTGAGAAGATGCGCGAAGCTCGTCTTCGATGACTTTTCAAGGCACCCTGTACTGTTTCTGCAGCTCCAGAACGGTTTCTTCATTTTATTTTATTTTCATTGATTTCACAGGGTGGCCGCCTTAGGCCCCGTTTATACTTCGTCGCGGCGCGAAGCGATGGCCAAGCAATTTGCCAAATTGATCGATCGCGTCGCGCAATCAATATGGCCACTATACGTGGCGTCGCGTCGTCCCGCGACGAAGTATAAACGGGGCCTCAAACAAACAACAACAGGCGGGAGGGGGAACAAAAACATATGCTGCTGATATCTGGGTGTTTTCAGTCCCTTGATCCTAAGTGTTGAGGAATTTTTTCTAGATGATTTCTCATCATTAGATTTAGCGTTGAAATCTTCTTTAGTCTACAGGGTGTTCCCAAGTAATGTGATGAAGGTCTGACGTTCTCGCAGGCGAACGTATTTATCTGGAGCATGACGGCAATAGCGCCATTTTTTGTGCGTATCTTTCTGTCAGTGTTATAATTTCTCAACCACTATTTTACGGTTTTTCTCAAAATGTCAAATCACTGCGAGTTTGGAGTTCCCCTGTAGTAGGCTCACAACCACCAAACCGGAAGTATATGATCTGGAGAGGCTCCAGACACCGATGCCATCGCAAAGCATTGTCAATATCTGCAGGTGGTGCGTGGTTTGGGGAGGAACCTACAGCAGTGGAAGGACCCCTGGTTTTTGTGGACGAATGAGTAAAAAATAAATGGAGATGTGTACCGACGGGCCACTTTGAGGCTGTGGCACTTTTCTAGTCCCAGCGACACTTTAGCAATGCGCAGTGGACGTTTCAGCAAGAGCCAATCCCTGCACACAGGGCGAAAAGCGCGCAAGCATGGTGCGAGGCGAATTTTCCGGACATCATCATGTCTACGGAATGGCCACCGCACTTCCGGATATGAATCCAACAGACTACAGCGCGTGGTCCATTTTGAAGGCCTAGATTTGCACCATACACCACCACAGCCCGGAGGCCCAATAGGAATCTCTGCGTCGGGAGTGGGAACGACTATCTTCAGATAGTCGCTGACCTATGACCTATCGCCAAAGACTTCACCAAGCATTTTGACCTCTGAATTCGCTCCAAAGGGGGCACCTCGAATCCGGTCGAATATAATGTTGCCTGGTGTCTATGTTGTTGTTTTTTATGCATTAATTTGTGAGCTTGTCAGTTGTTTCATAGTATCATTTGAAAAAACCTCATCACGTTATTTCCGAACACCCTGTAGTAGCGGAATCAATCACGTGCGCACTCTTTTATCCTGTAGCGACATTTGTTCTGATGCACCACTGTATGCTATACTCAAGATGCTACGTAGGTGCTATTTGACTGAGAACAGAGTGACGTGGCAAACAAGCTCATAACCAGAAAGCAATTCGCTAATCCAATCGACGGCAGTTATTCGCCGAGTTGTAAGTGTGGAAGCCAAGGAATATAGGGACCGAAGCCCTGCGAAAACCATAGGAAGTTTTCTATAGGCGAACTCAAAAACAACATTCTATGTTTGTGAGACACTCGATGAATCTTGAAATTTTGTTGTTGACTGACGTGACTGCGACTACTCCCACAATATTTTTCATTGGCCAGATATCAGCGTGGACCCATGTTGCGAGTGTTTAGGTCTTTCAAATATTAGGGTGTACCACACGGAATGTTGCTTTAGAAAAAGTTAAAAAGTTAAATTCATACAAAGCAATTGAAACCAAACTTAATTCGGTATTATATTCTCCACAATTATCAACAACCTTTCGCCAACGTACATGCAAAGAATGGATCCCGTCTTCAAAGAAATGAGCTGGTCGCGAATCGAGGAAGTTGGACACCCAATTCCGGATTTCGTCGTAGTTGGCGATCTTCTTCCCATTGAAGGCGTGCTGACCGGAATATGTTGTAGTCGGATGGGACAATGTCAGGGCTGCACAGCGGATGAGGCAAAACGTCCAACCAAGTTCTTCGATTTTTTGCTGATCGACGTTTACGATGTGGGGCCTCGCATTATCATGCAGCAAGTTGATAGAGGATGCGTCAACTTCTCGACGTTGAAGCGCATTTTGAACTTGACTGAGCTGCTGCGATTACACCTCCAAGTTGACATCTGGCCTGGTTTCCGCAATTCCACATGGACGACTCCTCTGCTGTTCCTCCAAAGGCAAAGCATTACTTTATTTCCGTGTAATTCCGATTTCGGGCGCGTGTAGCGCAGTCGGAGGAGGCGCGACTGTCGCGTGCACCCGATTCCAGGTTCCTAGTTCGAATTTCCCGCCCAGGCCAACCAAGCCTTCCATCTCTACGGGTCGGTGAATGAAATGAATGTGGTGAATGAATGTGGTCGGTGTACCAGACTTGTGAATGTGGTCGGTGTATCAGACTTGTCTGGGAAGGATAGAGCGCTGACTTGTTCATCGGCTGGCCACAGCAAGTCATTGTATGGCCAAATACGCATTCATGTCGCCTCCACGACATCCCGTAGAAGTAGAATGCGCTGGCGCATTCCAGAAGAGATTGAGCAACGCCTTCCTTTACCCTTTATTTTTTAATTCCGATTTCGCAACAGGTTCAGCCAGCTGTTCCCAGGTGTTAACCACGATCTCTTACTGGTGAAGTTATCGTAGTGAATCCATTTTTCGTCAGACGTAATGATGGATTCGAGAAATCCAGAATTCTTGGCTCGATGAAGAAGAATTCCGGCCAGTGATATGTACACGTGTGGCTTTGTTCGCTCCGAACAGCAGGTGTGGTACCCATCTGTCGCAGCGGTTCAACTTTCCGATGTCCTGCAAGCGCCTCTGGGTAGCAGATTTGGAACATCCAAACTCTACTGCAAGTTCCTAATCAATTTTGTTGGATCAGCTTCAACAGCCGTCCGCAAAAGGTCGCTATCCAGGATAGGCGCTTGTCTTCCGTGCTTTTCGTCTTCAAAACTTTCGTCGCCGGCGACAGAACATTGAAACCAAAATGGCCTATCCGAATCATCCGATTATCCGAAAAATTAGCGTCGGACCCAATGTCTACTGTATACATAGAATCCGTCGCGCCGCGAAGGAAGTATAAACGGGGCTTTACTTGTTTCCGAATTCGACACCTGATGTTTTCTCGAACATCTCTCAATGACCAAGGCGGCTCCACCTATTCACGATATTCAAATATCCGATAATCAGGCTAAAGAATGGGGCAGATAAGTATTTTTGTGCAGCAGGGCTCCGATAAGTCTAGAAGGCGGCCTATTTGATGAATCCCGCTTTAGAAGTCGATGAAATTGATTGATACATACTTGTTATGAGCCTATTCACCGGCCACTTATTAGCGTGATGCATAGTTCACCCGATTCACCTGAGATGAAGATCCAACATTTTCAACTAGGCAGTTGCATATGTCGTTGAATTGCAATTACTTTTGCGTCAACGAACCGAACAGGGGCAGACTGACATAGTACGCCTTTCCATGCACCAAAATACCAAATTTTGTGACGTAACCCCTGGTAATGGTAGTGCATTCGAACTCCTTGCAATTTTTTTTTGTTAAGAATGCAGTGAGCGTAAGCAGGATTCGCCTATCACGCAATGTTTCTGTGAAGAAAGCTTAGGCCGTGGTCTGCACGCTGCTGAGCTCGATCGGCGAGACAATAGGAAAATGGCCGGTAATCACAACCCATTTATTACGACATAACGACAAGCAATCACTTCAATGGAATACATACACCGAGCGACACCAAGCGGATTAAGGCAGCCGCAATCTCTTCAACATAACACTCCACGAATACGTTGCAATGCATTAGGCTCCTCGACAGCCATTTCTCGGAGCTGCTATAGTTGGAAGCTCCCTGATAAGGCCCGTTGCATCATAGCGCTTCTTTTTTCGTCATTATCTTCACGGTTTCGCCATCTTACGAAACGTCGTTTGACAGTGTTCGTCAGATGATAATATTGGGAATCTATCCTAGTCGGGAGGGGTCATTTGATGTCTCACAACCACGTTCCCAGAATTTAAATGAAATCCCTCGCATCATGACACAGCAGCTGAATCAAGCTTGAATTGTAGATGCGAATCACTACATGCCCTCTCCACGAAAAGCAGCCGTGTCCTCTTGACAGCTTTTCACGGTAGACAATTGTACATCCGAAGAACTTCGTTAATCCATGGCATATCGGACTTCGGGGTAGACTTCAGGGTTGAAAGAGTCTGTAAAAAATACACTCTCTTCTCGTTTTAACACGTATGAAGGGGCTGTACCGGGATTCGCGTCCTAACTGGAGCTGACCTTTTTAGACTGAGACTGAACCTCTGCGTGAAAAAGTGAAGGAAACCTATGACTCTACCCTGTGCTTTGGACAGAATAACAGAGCAACCACGCTGTCTGATCACACGCAACACCACGTTAACGTGGATGAGTGCTGAGAGGCTATCTGCAACGGCTATATCGCGGATGCCGCGCGCGATTTAACAGCGCTGATAGCGTAATGGGCTAACATTCTGACCGGAGGGAGTGCTGGTTCGAGTTCCGTATGGCGCGAGAGTTTTGATGTGAAGAAAAAACCTTGTAACATCAAGCTACACAGTTTTGTTGTTGATCACTTCTAACTTTCCTCTGGAACTCGATATTCCTCTCTGCCACACTTTTGCATTTAGCAGCGAGTATCTCTGAGGACAGGAATTCATTAATAATTTAAAGATGTTCTGAGCCTTCCCAGTTTTCTCATGGTCACATAGTTTATTACTAGAGTTATGTTTAGCCATAGTATGCGATTCTTAATAAATCTACGCGTAAAAAGAGTCTAAAAAAGGTCAGCTCCAGTTAGGACGCGAATCCCGGTACAGCTCCTTCATACGTGTTAAAACGAGAAGAGAGTGTATTTTTTACAGACTCTTTCAACCCTGAAGTCTACCCCGAAGTCCGATATGCCATGGATTAACGAAGTTCTTCGGATGTACAATTGTCTACCGTGAAAAGCTGTCAAGAGGACACGGCTGCTTTTCGTGGAGAGGGCATGTAGTGATTCGCATCTACAATTCAAG
>OX377202.1:84908556-84931632 GCA_947396885.1 Heligmosomoides polygyrus polygyrus
ATCTCCATTTATTTTTTACTCATTCGTCCACAAAAACCAGGGGTCCTTCCACTGCTGTAGGTTCCTCCCCAAACCACGCACCACCTGCAGATATTGACAATGCTTTGCGATGGCATCGGTGTCTGGAGCCTCTCCAGATCATATACTTCCGGTTTGGTGGTTGTGAGCCTACTACAGGGGAACTCCAAACTCGCAGTGATTTGACATTTTGAGAAAAACCGTAAAATAGTGGTTGAGAAATTATAACACTGACAGAAAGATACGCACAAAAAATGGCGCTATTGCCGTCATGCTCCAGATAAATACGTTCGCCTGCGAGAACGTCAGACCTTCATCACATTACTTGGGAACACCCTGTAGACTAAAGAAGATTTCAACGCTAAATCTAATGATGAGAAATCATCTAGAAAAAATTCCTCAACACTTAGGATCAAGGGACTGAAAACACCCAGATATCAGCAGCATATGTTTTTGTTCCCCCTCCCGCCTGCTGTTATTGTTGTTTGTTTGAGGCCCCGTTTATACTTCGTCGCGGGACGACGCGACGCCACGTATAGTGGCCATATTGATTGCGCGACGCGATCGATCAATTTGGCAAATTGCTTGGCCATCGCTTCGCGCCGCGACGAAGTATAAACGGGGCCTAAGGCCGGGGGCATACTTCCATCGCCGCGATGCCATCGCGGCGCTTAGTTCATGACCATTCCGCCGCACGCGGCCGAATAGTCAAAGAAAACCTCGCCGCGGCCGCCGCAACAGTGGCGGTCGGCATGCGCGATGGCTTCCCGCGGCCATCGCGGGCATGGCATACTTATTCGCGCCGCGCGCGGTGTTTAGCGTTGATCCTGGACGGATCGCCGTCGCGCTCCCTTGCAGAGCGATGGGCAATGCGACGAGCACAGAGAAATTCAAATTCTTTCGCGTCGCTCTGCAAAACTCATCGCCGCGATTCAATCGCGGCGACGGGAAGTATGCACGAGGCCTAAGGCGGCCACCCTGTGAAATCAATGAAAATAAAATAAAATGAAGAAACCGTTCTGGAGCTGCAGAAACAGTACAGGGTGCCTTGAAAACAATAAAAAATGAAATGAAAGCACCATTTAAAAGGCCACGATTTTGTCGCCGATATAGCTTTTAGAAAATTTTAGAACGCACAAGAAATGCGAAGGGCACGAAAATGCGAATGCTACTGCGTGCGAATGGTGGAGATTACTCCATGGACTTGTCCGAAGCTTCAGGTTTCATACTCGATTGATTGTATATGGCTCAAATTCTTAGCAGAACGATATCGAAAACTGCCTATAGCGCTATCCTTGAAATCAAAAATAATAAACAACAGCTCACTACAGTTTGGCGAATAATGATTCCTTACAAAAATGCGAGCCCTGATCGAAAGACTCACATTGTTGACGACTAGGCTATCAGCAAGCATTACCACTAGAATCACTTAGCAGAAAACATTACGCGCTTTGAAGCGTTGAGATTGCGCCTTGCACTTGAACATTTTTCTTTTCTGTAGAGGCGACTGCTTACATAGAAGCTAAACATTTGTATCCATTTTGCTTTTAAGTGACCACGTCGATGTTTTATACCCTTTTGTAGGTTCAAAGTACCATATCAACACGTTTAAAATCACAACGTTGAGGACATCCAATCTAAGTCCAGTCAACGTTCAAACTGTTGATGAGGCTCCCTTACATATCCTCGACTTCCCTCTGCCTTTCTATCCACACTTTTTGTTTGTCTCCTTCAAAGGATTCCGCTTCCGTTTCACTGCCGCACAAGAAGCCAAATGTTTAGGCATCTCGCGTAACGGGCCCAATCTGGCGCTTCTTATGCAATTACACAAATTGCGCGTCACTTTACGTCATCTTGAGTCATTTGCATGCACACGCACTTGACCGCTTTGAGTTCTCTGCTGGGGCCGAACTTACGATTGGTAAGGTCAGTGGTAATGGATAAGTTTCCCAACAAAGGATAATGGGCAAAGAGGAAGCTTCATATTCATGATCATACTTCTATAATAACGCGCTAAGCGATGAGTCATACTACCGATCGGCGCCGTCGCAGAAATTAGCGGGGGAAAATCGGAGGGGGGGGGGGGAAATAAGGGGAAAAATGTGGGGGGGGGGAATTACGACACGAAAGTAGCGAAAAATACCTCCCTGCGTGGAAACTTCTGCCTTGGGGCAATCCAGGTCGCTAAACACGAATCTGAAGTTTGTTTTTGAAATATCTATCACCATCAATCGATAATGATTAAATTATGGGGCGCGAAAATAGCGGAGAATACCCAGACGTCTTCTACGTGCCAGGAATTCAGAAGGCGTGCCGAAGACGTCGTCAGCTAAGGGTGGATCATTGAGGGGACCAGTACCAGTTATGGGGGACCGTTTCACTAAGTGAGGACCAGTAGTGAGGAACCAATAGATCGCCCATCATACTACACACTGTACGTACTGCGAGCCTTTTGTACTCCTAGGTAGGGAAGAAAGCTGTACAAGTTGAGCAGCTAACTTGATGTGATTGTCCTTAGCTTAGTGGTACTGCAATATCGTGTAAAGCGCGCAAGTGCGAGGCACGCCGATAGGCGGAGCACTTGTATGATATAACTCGGTGAATGATATTTCCATTTCCACATCGAATTAGATACTAACTAGCTTTAAGACAATCGAAATCGAAGAGAACTCTTCCAATCTGAAATTACCTTCAGGAAGGTTAAAATACAGACTAAATAAGGTGTTTAGAAAACTTTTTTTGTTAAGGAAAATTTGGTATAACTTTCTTTGAATTTGTTTAGTTCACCTTCTCCAATAAGTGAACGATCGTAATTTGATAGAATTGATATGAATAATTTGATAAATTTTCCATTTTTAGAGAAGGAATAGTCAATCAAAATTAATCTTAAAAAGCAGCAAAAAAAGCAATCATATAGGGCATCAAAAATTTAGATCGCGCCATGCACTCGAAAAGCTAAACGCGTTTTTATTTGACTGATAGTGTAAATGCCGTCTACACGAGGCATCTAAATGAGGATATGTGCGTTCTTTATAGGTGTTTTTGTTGTATCCTTAACCGGTGTCAAACTCCATGCAAACCGAAATTCTGCTATCAATCGAACAGAAATTCCAACGTCTTGGAAGAGCGCGGGGCGCAGTCTTTTTTCAAAACATGCTTTAAACCATTATTTTTCCTCGAAAAATAAAATTTTTACAAAAACTCAAACAACGTGTTTACTTATTGGGTATATTAATCAAAACTTCATGGAAAGTTATACTAAAGTTTTCCTTGAACAAAAATTATTCTAATATTTTTGGAGAATCTCTAGTCAAAAGTGTTAGGCTTAGTCTCAGAATGGTGCCCAGTTCGAGTTGAAAAGTGTCCAATTCGACGTAAAAATGGTGTAATTCTACACCATTATTCACCCACCACTCCAATCTTGTGAATTACGGGCAATGCTTCAATTTCTACCCTTTATCCACACAACCGTGGGTAAAGTAACTTATGATTCCGGCCTCGGGATTCTTCCCCCCTACGCTCTATCGTCCTAAATAAGCACCCAACTCTTGTCAATGTTAACCGTTTCAGTAAAGGCAAAAACCCACTTGACATAGATTTTCCAACGAAATTCACGTCCAACAATTTTTTCGTGGATTGTTAAAGTTTTCTAAAAAAAACTACAAAGCATCATTTCTACATTTTCGGGTAGTTGTTTGAATAAGGATTATCCTTCAAAAAATTTCCTTGATGTCCAAGAAATTATATCTATCAGCTAGAAGTTGATCTCGGGCGCCAAAACTCAGGAACCAGTTTCACAGAACAACTACCAGCTAGACATAATAATCGAGTCAAGGTTGGGTTTGGCCCGGAACAACAGACGCACTCATCTTTCGTACATGTAGCGAATGTGAGCAGCATTGGGAGTGGGGAGCGCTCCACGCAATCATGATCAATTAGACCACCGACCAAACACATGCCAGCCAATTCGGATACCGACCCTACACACCCCTCTCTGAATGCGGCGTCCATTCGATGTGGCCTGATTGGCTGGGGCATTCCTACCTCCTAATGCTGCCCACCTTCGCGACATTTAACTTTTTTTTGGACGATGAACCTACAGACACACTTGACACAGATTTTCCAGCAAAAATCATGAACAGCAGGAATATGCAGGACACTTAAGGGGTCACCTATTAGGTCGAACGCGTAATTCTAGAATAACCTTAACAAGACTGTCACCTTCTCTTTTCGTGGAGGTTCGACACCTAAATCGATTCAAAGGTTCCGGTCCCCAACAGGGCAACAAGACCATTTATCTTTCCGTAGTTAGTGGAGCTCCGGACCTCTCTGGGAATCAGCCCAATTGTCTATTGCCTGGCCTGTGCTAGTTTCGTTAGACGGATCTGTTCAATACACTCCCTTTACATTCCATGCGAGTATTACAGAATCCGATGCAAGTGCGAGGCCCATCCCACAAAGGGATTGTTTAACGTAGATCATAACATTTTATGTCGATCCCAGCCTTCTATAGAAATTTTTTACAAGGGAAGCTTTGTGGAGCTTATAGGATGAAGCATCACCGATCAACCGTATTAAAAAACAAGAATACGAAGAATGAAAGCTCTGGATAATCATCTGCTTTTAGAATGCGCCGCGCATTCAACTTCTACGGAATATCATGTGATGCAATAGGAATGCGTGACAATAGGAACGCGTACTTGGCCATACAATGACTTCGATTGCCAGTCGATGAACAAATCAGCGCTTTATCCTTCCAGACAGGTTGGCACCAATTCACAGACCCTTAAGGGATGGAAGGCGTGGTTAGCCTAGGTGGGAACTCCGAACCACGAAACTGGAATCAGGTGCTTGCGACAACCGGCACCTTCTCTGTCTGCGCTACCGCGTGCCCATTCGTACAATTCGTTCGAGCTTTCAGTCAAAATCAAGAAACTTATAATAGTTAGAAGGGTACGTTGCTTTGCCTCAGTATGTCATCTCCTGAACTTGCCGGGAGCTCAAGGTGATTCGACGTTACAAAAAGGTCTCAGATTAAAAAAGGAAAGCAATGGTACGATAAGAAAGAAGATGTTCAACTAGTACTTAACTTCTGTCTCCCCTCAACTAGAATAGACGATTCATGTCGCGAATGTGAACAGCACTAGAAGCATTGGAACCGCGAAAGCGCTAGCCAATCAGGTCGCATCTAGTGGGCGTGCCAATCAAAGGGAATGAGTGTTATGATTGGCTAGTGAATGTTCGGTCAATGCTCTGACTGCTTATGATTGGCTGATGTCTTCCCTTCTTCCAATGCTGCACACATTTGCGACGTAGACGGGCGCACTAATCTCAAACTGCGAGAGCGGCTCAAAATCGAGCTTTGACATGGAACAGAATTATGTAAGAAGCCAAGAAGACGACGACAAAGAGAATCAGAGAAATCAGAATGGAACCGAACAGGTCTAACATCCCATCCTCGTCCGCAAGAATACAAGGTTCTAAAGGAAAACGAGAAGAACAGGTTGCTAGACTAGTCTGAATGAATCGTTTGTCTTCTAGAAGAAACGCACTTCTACCGTAGTAGACTGACATACGGAATTTGTTGGTGACACGCAACACTTCGTTGAAAACGCTATGTTGCTAGGCGAGTTCTGCGTTCTAGCAACTACTGCCATTTCGCAAGAGCGCGTTCATCGAAGTACATCTGATGGTGGCTGGTTCAGCAACGACACCTGTACACCTATAATTCCATTAATAAGCATCTCCATGTGCTATGTGAACACGCAACCGTGCGCAATCGTTTCTGCACCGCTATATGGGCTGAAGAAATAGATGACGTATATTCAGCCACTAAAAGTGCGCTATCGTCTAGCCAAACGAATCAGGGCTCTTGAAAACACAGGTGACGGATAGGGATAAAGTACAGCGCAGCGTTTATAAATCTTTTTGTGGAATACGCCAGCATTCTATGTACTTCTGTTGGATATCGTGGAGGCAATTAGCATTTCTTGGTAAATACAATGACTTGCGGTCTCCAACCGATGGAGAAGTCACTGTTTTGTTCTTCACAGACAAGTCCAGTGCCAATTAACCGCCGGGATGGAAGGCTTGCTTGGCATGGGCAGGAAGTCCGAACCAACAGTCCGGTGTATGCGACATCCGGCGCCGGATCTGTCTTAACCGGAGGACATACAGTGATTTGCGCCTCAAATTACAAAGTTTCTACGACAGCCTAAGCTGCTGCCCCATGACACGAGAACTCTCTTTTCAATTTAGGGAATATTTATTTACTTACTTATTTGTTCTACGTTAACTAAATAACGCGCCGAAAGCACCCTTTTAACACAATATAACAGCGCCATGCAAAAATTGTAATACAGCTAGCTAAAAAAAGCAACTCGTTTCTAAAAAAGCACACAAAATATTTACCTAAACTCCTGTGATAATTGGATTGATTAGCCAGTGTGAAAGTATCAGCAGATGCTTTATTTTTCCTTCCTCCCTTCCTTTCTCTATAACTTTTCCACCTTTTTTACAAACGAGGAAATTGAAGAGAAGGAATATAATAATATAATAAAATATAATAAACCTATAATAGATACAGTTGTGTGGCATGGGATAACGTCCGCACCTGGCACACTACGGTTGCCATCTCTGACTAGAATAGATCCCAGACCCTCCTCAGACTGCGCTACCTGACGCCCAAATACGTACACTCATGAGGAGATAGAAATTGGTAAAAAGAGCAGAACAAAAATGTGAGCAACTTTATCGAGAAGGACCTGTACCAAAATTATTTCAGTACATTCCACTATTACCTCGTAGAATATCTAGAGAGAAAATGCAGATTTATATTGTTCTATATCTCATGAATTGAGCAGTTTTTCCCACATCGGACCAGAAAAATCTGGGTTGAAGTGGGTTCGAAATTAGTAGGAAAGGAGCCCGACTCCATTCCGATGATTTTCCTTACATAATATTAGGTCGTTGCATATGAAATGGCTGATTTTGCTACCTCAATTTCTGCTCGATTTTTCATGGCTAAGAGTGTTCCTATTTCAGGCACTCTATGCAGTTTCTGAAAGCACAGAATCTCAGATTTCTTGCAGTTTACAGCCTTCGTGAGGTAGCTGTTTCTTGCCAAGTTTTTGACGTCGTTTTTACAGTTGGTAGTGGTATTCGAGTGCTCTACTTATGTGAATGGAAAAGTGGACACAATGCGGCGGCCGCAACTCGCCACATCAACGCTGCATTTGGGGAGGTTTTTTTTGGAGGAGGGAGCGCACAATTGTCACTGGTTCGAAGGGCTTCGATCCAGAGATGAAAAGCTCGAATATGAAGACCGAGGTAGGTCGCCATCACTCCTATTCGACGAACAACTCGAAGCCACGGTGGGAGCGCATCCGCGTCAAACTCTGAGGGAGCTGGCTCAGCATTTCGGCGCTGCTCCTTCGTCCTGCTTACGTTTATGTTTTGTTTTTGCATAGCATTATAGACCACCCAAATGAGGATGTCTTGCTCTACAGGAAAATGTGCAGGGCTCTCTGTTTGCTTTGATTTCCGTGAATTTCCATGCCGTTAAGGTGGAATTGCAGGAAAACGAATTATTTTAAGGTGGAATTTCAAGAGAACGAATTATTTTTGTAAATAGCTCTTATTCTTCGGTTAATGGTTTTTGCACAGTGTCCTATGAACATTATGAACCACGCTTTCACAAAACCGATTCATCTTCTGTGTGCTATCCTGTTGCATCACTTAATTGGCCTACCAACAATATCCAACAATATGGATGCTTCAACCCTGTATATTTGTGGCATAATTATGAGTCAGATACGGAATTGTAGCAGACTGATGCTGGTTTTCACTTGAATATCAGTAATGCCATCACGCCTCACCCACTACTCCTTTAGCGGTACTACGTAACCACACCTTATTGTGCTGTGGATTTCACAGTTGTCGATTTCACGATTTTAAATGGAGGCACTGCAAAGGGAAACGACATCACGATTTCTACTGTTTGATAGCGTAGGTATTCAAAGTACGTTTTAGTTTTTCACCTTTCTGCTTGTTTGTAAGATCGTTTGTTGGTCCTTCCTTTCGTACCTTGTTATGGAGCTGCTTACTTCTTGTTGTTTTCCTTTTTTGTTTCAGAACTGAATCTGTTTATCTTTTGGCCTTACATTATGACGTGCACAATGTTATGCGCACCTTTGAATGCAATAAATAAATAAATATGCTCTTCAGATGAGAAAGTTCCGTTCTAATAGAAAACATGTTCAATTTTTTCGCATTTCGAGTGTTTCGTTCTACTATAATGTATCTTTTGGTTTTGGTCATTTTGAAGTTCGCTAATCCTCAGGTCATCAAAGCAGAGTGAAAAGCTAATCAAAAAGAAGGAGCTGTTGGTAAAAATACATGCCTTTTCTCTAGACTTTTTATCGCCACTGAAAATTAAAGATCAAAGTGAACAAAAACCCAACATATATTCTTGTAGAGAATCCTCTTTTGAATAGTATATGGCGTTGTCGGCGGAGTTCATTTTCAGATTTTGGCTTTCCACTCCAATGACCTAAAAACTGACAAAAATTGAAATGAAAAAAAAAACTTCCTAATAGAGCAAAGAGCATTACCTACCGACTAGTATATAACATTATGCAAAAAAAACTTTCAACGAAATCCAGAAACAGAATCTTAAAAAACGGCGCAGACTTAGTTTCTATCTAATACTAATGTGGGTGCAACCCCAATAAAGGGGAGGGGTGCGCAATTGAATAGTAGTTAAAATGGAATCACATGCAACATATAATCACACAGAACGTGAGACAGCCACTAGGACAAAGGATAAGGATAAAGGACGGCGTTACTCAATCCCTTTTGGGATGCGCCAGCGCATTCTACTTATACGGGATGTCGTGGAGGTGAATTGAATGCGTATTTGGCCATACAATGACTTGCGAGGGCCAGCCGATGAAAAGTCAGCGCTTTACCCTTCGCAGACAAGTCTGGTACCACTTCATCGACCCCGGAGAGATGGAAGGCTTGGTTGGCCTGGACGGGGAATTCGAAGCACGAGCCTGGTATCGGGTGCAGGCGACAGCCAGCGCCTCCGCCGAAAGCGCTCCATGCGCTCTAGAGGAGGTACGTCGAAAATTGTCGTGCCTAGGGCTAAGAAAAATTGCAGGGTGCACTTCTCTATTATCAGAGAACTTCCATCGTACCTAGCAGTCATAGCAGAAAAGGAGCAATTGCAGTGAGTATAAATGCATTCATGAAAGTAAAGACAATATTCTGCAGCCATGCCGGCGTTTTCGTTCTTCCTGTTCTCCTTCACCTTCCTTCATGTTTCTTTCCAATTAGTTGTTTTACAATTTCTAATACGTTTATCCTTTATTGTAATTGTTATGCTAGTGTTCGTTTTATGTTCGTGGAGTTGCACAGCGTACAGTTCTATTCTTATTCTATTCCTGAGTTGTTGGTTGTTCCACATGGTGTATCCGTGTGATTGACAAACAAAAAAACAAACAAACCAACAGTGAATTGCGGTGGCCAGCCGATGAACAAGTCAGCGCTTTATCCTTTCCAGAGAAGTCTGGTACCAACTCACCAACCTCTGAGGGATTGAAAGCCTGGTTGGCTTAGGCGGCGAATCCGAATTAGGAGCATGGTGTCGGATGCATGCGACAGCCGACACCTCTTCCGAATGCGCTATGCGCATCCCTATTGACTTTAGCCGAAGAAGAGTTTAAACAGCAAGAATCCATTGAACTAGGATCGTGGCGATGTCCGTTCCTCCACGTGGTGCCACTGGAAACTACTCGCTCTGCGAGTTAAGCCGAACACGGACACTCGATTGTAGGCGACAGGCCCTTGTTACAGGCCGGCCTACGAAGACCCATGTCACATCACATGGTTCATGACATTGCAAGTTTTTCGTGATAGTGCTACGGCGTCCGCGGGAGCCGACGCGCACTCGCAGAGCCCGGCGAGTGTGAGAAGTATGCGAGGGTCCCTGATGCGAGGACGGCATCGGGGGGCAACTGAGCTAGTCCGAAAGTCCCGTAACGTAGGCAGGACCCGCGTAGCAACGCTGAATGTGGGTACGTTGACGGGCCGCTCGTGCGAGTTGGTTGAAGCACTGGAGCGTAGAAGAGTTGATTTCTGTGCGGTGCAGCAGACGAGGTGGTCCTGCCGCAAGTCAAGAGACATAGGACGTGGCTTCAAGGCCGTTCTATGTGGAAGTCCAAGGACCACCAGTGGTGTCGGAATAATCGTCTCCGAACGACTTCGTGACTCGATTGTAAGCGTTGAGCGCTTTGGCGATCGGTTGATGAAGATCGTTGTCGCCGCTAAGGAGCGACATTGAACTAGGATAATAGAACTGATAATGAATAAAGTTTTCTAAAAGTTATTTAAACCTTTTGTCAAAATCGAGGTCATCTGACTCTCGAAGAAGCCCAGGGGATGGGGTTGGGTACGCAAATAGGAGGAGGAGTAGGACACAGGTCCCGTTATAAGCTGGACCTCCTTCTTTGGGATTGGGCAGCGCGACAGGAGGTACACCCGCCCCCTGCTGGGGGCGTGGCGTCAGGTGGTACACCGCTGTTCTGCGGACCGGAAACTTTTGTTTTGCGTGCCAAAAGTTTCGTAGGGCAGCCTTTAGACTCTTGGTGAAGCCTTGGGGGTTCAGGGTGGGTGAGCAAGGGGGATGAGAGGAAGATCGCACGCCCCCAGCAGGGGTGGGTGTACCTCCTGACCGCCCCCCTTGGGATTGCACTCTAATGTGGTAAGAAAGATGTGGTGGTTTCCGAACGCAAGATAAATCCATTACCAAGAAACCGCTTATGGCTACTTGGGTAGCTAATCTTCACAAAGAGCCTCCACTCCAGTCGTAGACTGACAAGGATAATTAATTAATAACGAGTACAGTTTCGTTTTCATATTTGATTGTGTGACCTACGCAAGACGCATATTGGATGAAACCAAAAGGCGATCGCCATACATAACGATTTCCTTGGAGAAACGAGTGACACAAAGAGCTCGCACAGCACATAGTGGACGGAAATGAAAGAAGAATGGGGTTGAGATCGTCGAGAGGCGTCGAAAAGGGACGGTGAAAGTTGCACTGACCGGCCAGAGCAGAAGAGTTCGGCTTTTCAAAGCAGATCAACGCCCGACGCAATTACTAAAACATCTCCACGAAGGTCATCTAGGTGACCTGATGAGCTAAGCACTGATTAGCTGCGATAACAGAACTGCACGATACCTTCAGCGCAGCGCTCTGTGTTGGAAAAGAGACTCAGCTCGTAGAAACATTTCCGAAGCACCGCCTTTGTGTAGGCAGGCCTGGCCGCCAATCTGCCGGCTGGCGAGAAGGAGTCGATTCTCCTAGGGCAACGCCGTCCCCTTCTATGGGCTCCTACGTCGGCCAGAAAACCGATCTCGACGGCCAGTGGAGGTTGGAGCCACAAAAAGTAATTTATTGTCCCAAGGGTCGCACGGTGAGCTTCATACAGCATCATTGCCCTTCCAGATAGGAAGCTATTTCTCCGTTGATTCGACTAGGGCCCTTAGAAGGTCGTGGACGTAGCGTGTTCCGCGGTTCACAAGCAATGACTTTTCTTTCTAAGCTTATGTTAATTTTTTGGAGGCCTTTCGTTGGCTTGTTGATTATTTACTATCATTAGTGCAAACATAAGCTTTCTCTACAAAGAGGATAAAAAAAGGTAACGGATGAAGGACGGCGTCACTTAATCCCTTTAAGGGATGCGCCACGCATTCCACTTCTATGGGATATCGAGGAGCCGATCTGAATGCGTATTTCGTCATACTCGCGGTGGCCAGACGACAGGCAAGTCAGCGGTTCATCCTTCCCAGACACGTCATATGCAAATTCCCCGACCCTGGAGGCGTGGAAGGCTAGGTTTGCCTGGGAAAAATCCGAACCAGGAACTTTGCATCGGGTGCACTCGACAGCCAGCATCTCTTCTGACCGCGTTACACCTGCCCATAGCCCAAATACGAATTCAAATTGCCTGCACTATAAGAACAGTTCATGGCGCATTCCACAAAGAGGCTAGTTAACTTCTACCTTTATTCTTCGCCTTTTATTTTACCTATCCAGCTGACTTGTATGCCTCACGGGAGTGAGGAGACACGCGAGTGTGGCGTCTACTCAGTCCAGTCGCATGCCAGAGTGACCCAGAGGGCTGTCCTTGTGGAATCAGAAATTTAGGCCGGAATTTTTTTTTCTGAAGGAATGTGACCAAAGCCTCTAATACTGAACTACTTTCTTCTTCTTGTGCACGGTGGTTTAAGCTCTCAGAACGATGTTTTGTTACGATCAAAAGTCTACCGCCAATCTCCTGCTGACCAGGCAGGAATGTTCTATGCTATGACGCCACCGATGCCAGCCGCTTAAGGTTTAAAGGGGCTGAATTGAATCGAAGGTGGTTTCAGCGAACTATGACTGTTGACGGTTTTAAAAGCTGAAGTTTGATAACGGGCGCTAACTCACATGAAAGTTAGGTTTATAAATGCAACGAAATTCACCTGTAAAAGTGGCAATTGCTTGGATAATCGGAAAGGTTTCTCTGCTTTACCTAATCCTTCAGCAGACTGAATTTCTTGGTCTGATAAGTGATAGTTATTGGCAGCAAATTCCACTGCTAGTTTTTTTTAGATTCAGCGCTACGGTCACCGGCTAAACGTCAGTGAGCTCGATAACGGAGCCACATTACTACCACACACATGCACTCTTATATCTTTTATTCAATCTTCCAATTTTAAAGAGTAAACCGCTGCAGGCGAGAACAGTGAGAAGTGTAGATATCGATTAGTGAGCATGGGAACATGCGACACTCACTGAGACACACAAGCACGAAATTACAATGTAATCTGGCGGCGGCGTCGAGCAGTTTGCCATGGTGATGTGCCTCTCGGCGCCGCACAGCTGAAGTGAAGGTAGTCCTAGTAGAGAGCAAGGTTCGCCAAATGATGCCCTTTCGGCTTATTCGAATAGAGGTGACACATTTGATTTGAAACAAATGAAGGTGACAAGCGCGTGCTCCGCTCTGTAGTAAGCATTCTGCTTCAAGGATGTACATAGTAAACGGTTTCTCTTTAATACTAGCCAACTGAATAATCTAAATAAACCACTCATTATGTTAGATTTCGTCGTAGCACTGGACCAACTAATAGAACAAAAAAAACCGGAAAACAGGTCCTTTATAGCTTGTTTCCAGATGAATTTTTCTACCGAAATGTGGCAAAACCTACTACACATAGACAGTTTGTAAGGAAAGTATCCCGCCATCTGAGCAATATTTTTCAAATTTGTTTCTCTCGTTCGATACACACAACAGCTAGCAAACATATGATTTGTATATCCCGCTTTTATAGAATTTCTGGGGCTTTGACGAGAAGAAACTCAGCGAGGCATTTTTCAAGTTAATCGCTGTCGTCAAATAGTTTCTCCTGAAAATGGTTCGACAACGAAAGAAGCAGATGGTAGTCCGTTGGGACAAGGTCCCGTGAATACGATGGGTAGGCCGGAACATGCCATCCGAAACACTTTTTTCAGAGTCTCCTTTACAACGTGTGGACGCTGTCGTGAAGGAAGAAGATCTTGCCTTGTTTCCCACGAAGAGCTGCTCCAACGCTATCCTACTGCCTGCAGTAGACATGACAGTAATGTATGTCTCCCAGTGAATCACTCCTTGTAATTCTCTCAGACACTGGGCATTACCTTTTTTGGACGAAGTTCCGGTCTGGGCGTGAGAATTACTTCCATACTTCCAACTGAGACTGATCCACGCATTTCGCGTGTGGTTAACCTAGACTACCCTCTTTTGGTCACCAGCGACCATGTTCTCGAGAAAAGAAAAATTGAGCAAAGTAAAGTCAAGAAGTTCATGCACGCATCCTGCCGCTCCTGTAGTCGGTGGCTGCTAAGTTCATGTGGCATCCATGCACCACATCTCCATGTCTTCCAAAGGCCACGCAGGTGTTGAGCTATGGTGGCTGCACTCGAGTTCCTCTGCCAGTTCATGGGTGCAAGGTCGAAAGCCAGCTCCAGATAACGCTCTTCATCCGCAGCAACTGGCCTTCCAGGCAGCGGTTGGCCTTCCATACAAAAGTCTCCGTTCTTGAACTTCCGGAACCGTACTTCCGCTGTGTCGTAGGAGACAGTGGTGGAATCCCCCGTTCCACATGTGTTATCCACCGCGACTCTTGTATTGCTTTGCTTTTTGAACTCGTGAAGTAGAAGCAGTCGGACCTGCTTGCAGTCGAGAACGATTTTCTCTGCTATAGTCGTAACGGAATATGACGACAATTGCAATAAGCGTAGGTTAGGTCATAGGTCAGCCTATATGTTCGTTATTGGGAGGAGGTTCCGGAACACTTTTCTAAAATTTGGCGGAACGCCAATGTGAGTAGCGGAAAACATTTCCTACAACCTGGTAGCGAACGGTTCCTTTGTATTACTAGCCAATTGAATATTCTAATTAATGGCGTTGTTATGTTCAACTTCGTCATAGAACTAAGCTAGCTCAAGGAAGGAATAAATCAGGAAACTTGAATTTTAATATAGCGCGTTTATGGATGAATTTTTCTCCCGAAAAGTGACTAAACCTTAAGTCTAGTTCAATAGCTCTTATTGGTGATAGGAAAGAAATGCCTGTGAAACGAGCGAGGAGCCGAACACCGCCGTCAATAGCTGAGTAATGAACCGAATGTGCGCTGTATCCAAGTAACCGACTCAGAAAGGACTCGAGGCTCTCAGAAGAGATCTCGCACGAAGGTGTTTCTAGGCAGCGTTAGTCAGACAGCGCGTGCCGTGTCTACTCAGTGCACCCTGTGGGTACTCATGGCCATCTGTAAAGGCCACGTCAGGGCCAGGCGAGCTTGTAAGTGGGGCTGTTGGTCTTTGAGTATTGCATCGGGCTGCACTAAGCGTGTATTACGGCAAGCCCGCATCAGAACTCCAGAGGGGATAGTCAGAGAAGGCACACAAGACCGGCGTCCTAGAATCGCTCTCGTACAATCGCTCGATTACTGGACGATTGCTAAGGATGCGAAACGCTGCGCGAGGTACAGCCTTTTAGGACTTTGGTATATTTCCGTCCGCGTAGACGATCCGGATTTGTGCGACTACCGCAAGAATCGACTTCTGCAGATATATTTTTTTAAAACAGACCTGGGACGAGACATTTTTTAACAGACCTGGGACATTCTGAGACACACAATAAGACCTGAAAATTTAAATCAAGCATAACACATAAAACACATTAATTGTTTAAACACGTTTTGTTTAACACATAAATTTAAGCATAACACGTATAAGAAACTGTACTCTTCCCAATAAGTTTCCGTAAGGGTTGAACAGGCAAACCCAACGACATTTCATCTCAACCCAGGAGTGGATTGAACTCGCTTAGGTCCCTAAAGTTTCGACACATTGGTGAAGAGGTTTGGTCTAACTTCGTTCTTACCTCCGAGCAAAGGATTTACTTTTCTAGATCAAGTTGACCGTACACCGAAGAAAGGAAGTGGATCTATATAGAAATTGGATATTTGCAGGATTTCTTCCAGCTTAACCACTGCCGACAGTTTTTTTTACGTTTTCTGTAGTCTTCCATGTTTTTCTTTTGTTTATCTGCGTGTATTTGTTAAATATTTTGATCATTCCTCATCATTTTTACTTTCTTATGTCATTCAGTAGTTTGTACGCGATACTCTTACTTTAGGGGAAGTATATTTCTATGGAAGCATATAGCGCAGTCGGAGGATGTGCCGACTGTCGCATGCACCTGACACCAAGTTCCTGGTTCCGATTTGCCGCTGACTCATCCTTGCACATCGACAGAGCGTAGACGTCACTAAAAATAGATAACATGACAGAGCGGAAGGACGGTTGAAAGCTATATTTGGTGGGCTTTACGGGGAAGATTTGATGGTTTATTTAGACGCCGTGAAAGGGATACATTACTATTGCTGATGTCTATTAACAGGTCAGGCATTTTAACACGTTGACGACCGTGAGGCCTGATGTCAGGCCAAACCCTTGCGGCCGCGTGGGACCGTGTGACATGATGTCAGGCCACAGCCTTATAATTTATTCTTCCAGTTTTATTCAGATCTTTCCAAGGAACTTTTTTGTGTTATGTGCACCTCATATTTATACTTTGCTGTAAAAAGCGTAATCCCCAAAAACAATTTTCGGTTACTGATTTATTGAGCTTCTCGTCAAGTAATGGCTTCAATTAACAGTTCGTCATTGAAAAATAATCGATAATAATCGATCGGCCTAACGCATTGAACACATCATCATGAAAGCCGGACTCCGTCGCAAAGTTCCACCAAGTACGGGCTTCAAAATCGCTCTTCCAAACTTCCTCATCCTCATTTTCTGCTTAGGATTCTATTACGTCACTTTTTGAGCCATCATCATCGTCATCTGGTAGTGCAGGGATATCGGCCTCAGCATCGACGTCGTACTGGACCACCTCGTCATCCTCACCATCGCTTTCCACCAAGAGACGACTTTTGCGGTCGCGTTAGACCGCGCGACATGATGTCATCCCACGCAGATCCCTGAGGTTATGTCTTCTCAAATCTAAATTTTGGTGTATTCCAGGGGCAAATGACTAAATGCACATAAGCGTGTCTGGTAGAGCATCTCCGTGCAGCCAAGGCCTTCTGAGCTCCCTTACTTTAGAGAGCTAACATCCCGCATGAGCGAAAAACAGTAGATTTCAAGTGTAGTACCAGAGAATACGACAAATCTCGAAGCTAACCAAGGCCGGCCGAAGGCGTAGGTACGCTGACGAAATTGCGTTGCGTTTTTATTCATGACATTTTACATGTCAATTACCGCCCAGTTCAATTTCAAGCACATTAGGGCGGCACATTATAGGGGCCAAACATGGACTCTCCTTTCGCGGATTACAACGTAGCATGACATCTAAAAATGTCAACACATCTGCTATAAGAATGTTCTGATGCAGTTAAAACTCCGGCGACAGACGAGACTCGATCCACCTGCTTTCCGAGCAGGATGTTATCCATTAAACTACCACCACCGGCGCTTTTTTACACAAAGCATCCACGTCATCCACTTGAATATAATACCTTGTAGCTAAGAGGAAGTCAGGACGTCCAGTATCTTGAAGTATAGCCTTTTCAGCTGTTAGTTAAACTAGCACCATTATGTCATTTATTTCACTTATCGGTCAAATTGGACAACCTTCTAAACCAGACACGCCTGAAACAAAAGTGAACTTCTTTCGAATCAAAACAGGTTTCTTACACGATAACTGAAAATTTTGTAGTTCACTTGTCTGATTCTCCAATTTGAAAAGTGTCCAATTTGGGATGAAAATGGAATATACTGGTGCTACTGCAGCACTGCTCAAACGCAATAGGCAAGCAATGTGATTTACCAAGCCCAACCAGGACAGAAAAAATAAGTGATAAGTGAAGACAAGTATTCTACACCTCCAGCTGCTCTGAGACATTTTTTATACCTAGCTCGGTAAACTCTTCGGGGATGGAAATACCACCGGAGGTTAGACAAATGGAGACGAAGAAAAGTCTCTGAATGCGTATGTGCAAGCAGTTGACTTTGCAATTGACTCTGAACTACGCCTTATCGGACTTAATCACTCTTCACTTCTCATGGGTCAAAAAGCTCCCCAAAGACTCAAAGTCACTACGTCAACGGAATTAGTTTTTTTAGTGAAAATGCCTCCCTAATCGTCTTATAGTCATGCACTCTTTATAAGACGCTTTGGCCGAGAAAAAGTAAAGAAGACTGAAAGCTATCAGATGGTTGCATTCGGCAATTGCGGCATCAGCCGATCACAGTGCGATAGAGTTCTCACTTTTTGCTTTTGACTCAAAACCACGTTGGCGTTATCCAGTATCAGTTTTCAGCAACTAATAACAACGCCTGAGCGGCGGTCACGACCTGATTGAAGAAGGTGATGTTGTTCTGACTGCGTGTCAGGAGATGCTCCCGCCCTCTGCTGAGAGGGTAAGCGCCGGCAATCCTAAATCTACGACGAACCATAACGGTGGTGTTCATCAAAGTGATTACAGAAATTATCGTCGAAATTGTGCATCTCTATTTTTTATACAAATCAATCGATCTTCCACACAAAATGCGGACAAGGAGCGTTATCAACGGCCATATGGTTTGAGAAAGAAGAAAAACGGACGAAAAGGAAGCAGTCACCCTCCGTGTCTAAGTGCCCGTTCATACTTCGACGACGAGTGACCCGACGCCACGTATTGTGGCCACATTGATCTAGAGCGACGTGGTCGATCAACTTAATCACTATACATGCCATCTCGTCGCTCGGCGTCGGAAGTATAAACGGCTCCTAGCACTCCACCCCAAAAATGAGCCTGCAGAGCATCCGTTGCGCCAAATGGTCCATTTTCTCTAAGATACTGCCGCTCCAAGTTGCTTATTCGATTTAGAGCTTTGTAGCAGATTACAAGAGTGCAGTATATCCAGAGCGGAGTCGAATCGTTCGCGATTGCCCGCTCACACGCCCCCAGCAGAAGACGGGTGTACCTCCTGACCTTCCGCGTTGCTTTGCATGTATGGGTCCCAATAAATCGGAGAGATGACCTAAAGTGTACACGAAATGCACGGAGAGATATTGCAAGAAATTCGTTTTAGTAGAAGTGTACAGTCGTATACTGCTATGTATGTGTAGATGTCTGTATGTATGTATGTATCAGAAGTGCAAATTTAACGGTTAACGATTTAACGAATTTAGCGAATTAACGGCATTTTTCGTTAAAATCTGGCTTAACGACTTAACGGAAATTTTTAGAAAATTAGTGGAATTTTTAACGGAAGTTTTTCTCAGTGAGTTTTCCACGTTCGCCCTTAATCTTCACTAATTTTGCAGGTCTCATCCTCCCGATTAGAACTGTTCCTGAAAAACCAAGAATATTTTTATGTTTACATGGATTTGTTTTGATTTTTTGGAAATAATGCATTTTGTGGGCGCGTGCAGCGCACTCGCAAGAGGTGCTTGCTGTTGCGTGTACCCGATACTGTGTGCCCGGTTCGGATTTCCCGCTCGAGCAAACCAAGCCTTTCATCCTTCCGGGGTGGTATCATACTTGTCTGGGAGGGAGAAAGTGCTGAATTCTTCATCGGCTGACCACCGCAAATCATATGTACGGCCAAACACGCATTCAAATCGCTATCCCATAGAAGTGGAATGCGTGGCGCTACGGATACGGATGAAGGGCAGCTCTACTCAATCTCCCAAGAGAGATTGAGTAGCGCTGCCCTTCATCCGTATCCCTTAATGCATTTTGGAGCAAGAAATTTCCTCTCCGAACCCATAAGCACGTAAAAAACTCACAAAGATGTTTGTCTAATCACCTAGAAGATCGTAAGATGTGCCTATCCTCACCTGGCGTTGCTTATCCCAGAACACTCTTGCTCGCCACCTGGATCAGTTGAGACGGAGAGGATGCTTTCGGCCGTTGGACGTATTTTAAATGATTTTTGGAAAAAGCTATTAGCAAAAATTTGGGAAGCTACTTTTCCTGAACGTTAACAACATTGACGACGTGTCACACCTTGCGGCTGCGCCGGACCTTGTGACATGATGTTGTGTCACGGTCCTGACCAGGGATGGGCGGAATTTCTGTTTTCTGTTTTCTGATTTTCTGGCCATTTTGGGCAAATTTTTTCTGTTTTCTGTTTTCTGGGAAAATGGCCAAAAATTGGCCAGAAAACAGAAAATGGAGTTGCGAACAAAATTTTATCACAGAAATCCAATAAAAAGGATCCAAAAAGAATCGTAGAATAGTGAGCTTTATTCCAAAATAGTGTTTCTAGAGTATCTTACATGGTAAGCATGTGCGTTTTTTGGATGTGCTCATGTAGTAATTGCGCCATATGCTCATGAACTATGCCGCTTTGTTTGCTTGATTGATTGTGTAAGTGCTGCTGGCAAGGAGTATAGGAGTATATCTAGAGCATTTTTTGACTTTCATAATTTGGCTTTGTATTCTTTCGATTTTAACAGTAGTTTGGACCGTCTACGATCACTAAAAATTTTATTTTAAAACTATAAAACTAGTACTCTGAGGGGCATTTAATTATGTATTAACTAACCACTTGTCCTAGAGTTACTGTGGGTAGGGTGGCACCAGCAGCGTCTCCATACGTCCATGCCGCGTGCCTGGTGCTCCAGGGTGCTCCAAGGATCCTTTTTGCTCGAGGTACGCGAAGAGCGTCATATTGTTTGTTCAGGGCTTTGGCGAAGAAGTCCGACCAACGCGTTGTTGGGCATCCTGGTGTTCTCTTGACATCCCGCGGAATCTAGTCGGTGTCTGCGAAGCGCCTTACGTGGCCCATCTAATTTTCGACGACTTGGACATGCGACAGCATCTCTGATCTTCGAACGTCGGCGAAGCTTGGAAGTCTCTCGGCCTTCTCTCACTTGTGTGAGTCGTGTCACTCCGAGGATTGCCCTCTCGATTCCGCGATACTGATCGCTTGTTCATCCTGCCTTTGTAGAGCCCAGGTCTCTGATACGTATGGGCAGGAAGAACAGTGAAGTCGAAAAGGTAGGTACGGAGCCACGACGTTCTTCGTCTTCCCCACTTCTCTTTCGACACTCTTGACAGCTCCTCAAGCCGCTCGTTTCCTACTGCTCAGCTCTGGCGCTAGTTAGTTGGTCATGTTGACTTCGCGACCCAGATACAAGTGTCTGGAGCATTCGAAGATGTTCATTCCGTTGAGCGAGGATGAGGCATCCGAAACTCGTCCGTTCCTCATGAACATCATCTTCGTAAGATTCAGCTGCAGTCCAACATTCCCACATATGTAAACGATCGAAGTCGGCCAGCATTCGCTCCGCCTGGCTAGCGCTCGGTGTTAGATGGTGTAGCTGCCGTCCGTCGTCTTTCACTTCCATGTCTTCCCATTCGAGTTCGCGAATGACGTTTTTGAGGGTGGCGCTGAAGAGAACCGGGGATACTCTCCCATCGAACCTCATTAAAAAACCTCTCTGTTCACGTTGGCATCGACTTGTTGTAGAATGGCGAAACCTTTATCGTGAATCCACTGTACAGCTCTCGAAGGATTCTGACGTACAGAGTAGTAACGCCCTGAGTGAGCAGGGCTTTGATGACCGCTTCAGTCTCGACAGAGTCAAATGCCTTCTTCAAATCGACGAACATAAGGCACAGCGGCAGCTTGTGCTCTCGCGACACTTCGATGAGCTTCGTAGTGGTGTGTGTGTGTGTGGAGGATCGTGCTGAATCCTCTCTGAAATTCTGCCTGTTCGCATGGCTGTCCCTATTCAGGATGACTCGAGTGAACAGCTTGTAGACTACGAGCATCAGGCAGATCGCGCAATCGTTGCTGATGCCGTGCACTCCTCAGTACACCAAGGCGGTTCTTCTGGTCTTCCACTGAGATGTAATATGATATGTAGATATGAGGAGAAATAATAATAATAATAATAATAATAATAATAATAATAATAATAATAATAATAATAATAATAATAATAATAATAATAATAATAATAATAATACGCTATGCTCGGTCTTCATTATATGGTGTCTACGCATTCAAGAAAGCACCTCCCCCCAAGACCTGTTGTGCTGACAGCCCCCTCAGACACAATCTCGTGTTGTTCTGTGAAATTCACATCTTTAGTCGGATGAGTAGTAAGGTGGTGTAAAGAGCAATTGTGTTGGCCTGAAAATTTTCAGCTAGGCCACTTACAAGGAAAGGTATTCCCGAGGAACGAAACGAACTAGGAATACAGATTCTGGCGGAGCCAGTAATACCAACAAATCTCTTCACAGCTTTAGAGTATGTTGCGAGAGTGTGTCTACAAACTCTAGCAATTGAGTTGATGCAAACAGTAATCATTGAGCCTTCTCGTGTTCGGTGCTCTAAAAAGCCAGTTTCTTACTAGTAGAACCATTATCTAATTGAGGCGTTAGCGGTGAAACGGAGCTGATGAGTAATGTTGTATATTTCAAGGGTCGAGATTCCTAGGATCCATCAGTCCACATTTACAACTTGCTGATTGCAGTGCACTGGGGTGTAATAGAAATTTTTATAAACGCTTGCAAATTAAAACGCTGGTTTACGACTACATTTCTAGTCATACAAAAGCATTTGCTACTGGAAATATAGATCTTTGGGTATAATAATTAGGTCGTGTTATAATTTCGAAATTTTCTGTTTTCTGATTTCTGTTTTCTGAGAAAATTTTCAAAATTTCCGCCCATCCCTGGTCCTGACGTTGCAATGGTCCCGAGCACCAGGCGCTCGAAATTTGTGCGTTCGACTATGTGTTAACATTCCACTGATGTGCTTTTAATTGTGTTTTTATTAGTTCTTTCTATACCTAATGGGCTGAGGCCCGCACCGATATTGCATGTACATGCTCGTAGAGCAGCCACACAAAACGGTTTCGCAAAGAACACGGAAGGGAGAGGGACTCCGGTTTCTGCCTGATCGCACATTTTAAGCTGCGTTGTCGGCGATCATCTTCAATGATAATTTCTCAGCTGTTTTTCTTTCGCACCCCGTAGATAATTTGTTGTTGAAGGCTTGTTTTTTTCTATATTGAACTGTTTATTTTAATTGCAGTGTTGCATTACATTCCTTGAACTTAAGCTGTTGACCTCTTGAAGTTGAAACCCATGAGTTTTTCCTTGATTTATTTCACTTCAAATAATGGTTTGCAGCTAATTGTGTTTTTAACGAAGTTTAACGATTTACCGGAAATTTTACGAAAATTTTCCGCTAAAAAAATTTAACGCACAGAAATTTGTGTGCACCCCTGGTATGTATGTATGTATGTATGTATGTATGTATGTATGTATGTATGTATGTATGTATGTATGTATGTATGTATGTATGTCCGTATGTATGAATGTATGTATGTATGTATGTATGTATGTATGTATGTATGTATGTATGTATGTATGTATGTATGTATGTATGTATGTATGTATGTATGTATGTATGTATGTATGTATGTATGTATGTATGTATGTATGTATGTATGTATG